>QRFJ01003503.1:0-57204 GCA_006176705.1 Cocos nucifera | reverse complement strand
ACGATTTCCTTGAACCTAATTGAATCTCATTCAGATCAATTGAACTAGATCAGTTCAATTGATGATCACCAGATTCAAACCCTTGTTTGTGTGACCCAGTTAGGTTCAGTTCTGTATGGTAATGGGATATGTCATGATCTCTATCATCGACATCATCGAAACTCCTTTCGATGGATCAGAACTCTTCTGATTCGAACAGCTAGAATGATCGATCATCTAAATCATTCTAATTGCTCCCAAAATCCACCAGTGACACCTAGCAGTATATGGTGGCAACCCATCAGAGCTGAATGCGAACCTCTTGGTGCAGCTACCTGTGTGATTCAGTTCTTCTATCTTGAGCCCCGATCAGATTAGGGTTAAGGTGAACTCGTCAAACCCTAGTCTCTGTCATATGATGTAATCATTCGATTCGAGTCCAATGTGAAAATCTAAATAGAAACTCTTTCTATTATTTCACTCTGCCATGGCCATGGGCTTCTGGACTTGATTCTCATGATTCATCATAGGGCTGCTCCTCTACCACCGAGGTAGATAGATTCCATCTTGATGCCATCCAGTTCCTACAATGAACATGCTATAGCCAACATACACCTCAGGGTTCCATATGGCTAGGAGACCGAGTAATGGTGTAGTCAAACTATAACACCCTCAAGGTGAACTGCCGATGCATCTCAGGTCAAAGAACCAGACACACTACTGCAGCATCGAGTCAGTCATTGACGAGAAGGTAGACTCCCTAATGACTACTCGAGGTGGTCACGCTCAGTGCCCTCGTTCTCTAACGAGTACCTGTACTCTCGCTCCGGTGTCTCCACACCGTAGACTCAAGACTCATCTACTAAAGAGAAGCGATTGTACACCAACCTTCCGGATCAATCACCATCCTCGTGATGATCCTATGGTCGGGAGCAATTTATGAGTTAATAATGATTATTCATGTCTTAAATTTTCAACTCTTGAAAATATGAATTATCATTACCATTAACTCAAAGGATGTATCACAGACACTAAATACACATATGTGATAGAAAATAACCCATTTATTGATTTTAGTCAAAATTATAATTTTGCCCCTAGAAGTGTATTACAAGTGTCAGCCAATTCTGGCTTCTAGGGCACATATATCTAACAATCTCCCACTTGTCCTAAAGCCAATTGGCTACAAGTCTAAGTCCCATCTTCTCAAGGTGGGCTTCGATCTTCTGCTGGCCCAACGGCTTTGTAAGTGGGTCTGCCACATTATCTGCGGAGTTGACTCTCTTGACCTCGACGTAACCCTTCTCGAGGTAATCGCGGATGAGGTGGTACCTTGGATTTCTGGTGAGACCTCGGCTCCTTAGCAAGGGCTATGGCGCCATTGTTGTCGCAGTATAGAGGAATGGCATCTGATGGATTTCTGCAGCAAACTTCTTGTACCAGAATGCTTCCTTCGCAGCCTCTGATGCAGCGATATATTCTGCTTCCATGGTGAATCTGTATCACCGTTTGCTTGGAACTCTTCCAGCTGACAGCTCCACCATTGCACACAAACAGACTGCCAGATGTCGACTTTCGATCATCTATATCGGACATGAAATCCGAGTCTGTGTATCCCTGGACTTGGAGTTCTCCGTTACCAAAGACCAACATCATATCCTTAGTTCTTCTCAAGTACTTAAGGATACATTTCACAGAAGTCCAGTGTTCTTCACCTGGATTTGACTGATATCTGCTTGTGACACTCACAGCATGGGCTATATCAGGTCGTGTACATAGCATGGCATACATGAGGCTCCCTATTGCAGAAGCATAAGGGATCTTGCTCATGCGTTCTATTTCCTCAGGTGTGCTGGGGCACATCTTCTTGGAAAGATGAATACCATGTCTGAAGGGTATTAATCCCCTCTTAGAGTTTTCCATACTAAACCTCTTTAGTACTTCCTCTATGTACATCTTCTGTGAAAGTCCTAGCATCCTATTCGGTCTATCCCTATAGACCTTAATTCCTAGAATAAAGGATGCTTCACCTAGGTCTTTCATGGAGAATTCCTTGGACAACCACATCTTGACTGATGTCAACATGGGAATATCATTCCCAATAAGGAGGATGTCATCCACGTACAATACGAGGAAGACAACAGCGCTCCCACTGACCCTTTTGAAAACACATGGTTCCTCTTCATTTTTGATGAAACCAAACTTTTTGATCACATCATTGAAACGAGTGTTCCAGCTCCGAGATGCTTGCTTAAGTCCATATATGGACCTTTGCAGCTTGCAAACCTTGTGATCAGTATCACTGGATGTGAAACCTAGCGGCTGTTCCATATAGATATCTTCCTCAAGATATCCATTTAGGAATGCCGTTTTCACGTCCATTTGCCATATTTCATAATCGAAATAGGCTGCAACAGCAAGCAATGTGCGGATGGATTTTAGCATAGCTACTGGGGAAAAGGTATCCTGATAGTCAATGCCTTCGCGTTGACTATAACCTTTTGCCACCTAGTCTAGCCTTGAATGTCTCCACATTCCCATCTGCACCAATCTTTCTCTTGAAGATCCATTTACATCCAATAGGTACTATACCTTCTGGTGGATCTACCAAGGTCCAGACTTGGTTTGAGTGCATCGAGTCAATTTCTGACTGCATTGCCTCTAGCCATTTCTCGGAGTCGATATCTGATATCGCCTCGTTGTAGGTTTTGGGATCATCACCATGAGCACCATTACCTACGAGGAACATTTTCCTCTACATCCTCTGAAATAATACCTAAGTATCTTTCAGGGGGACGGGAAACTCTTTCCGATCTACGAGGTGGAGGAGGTAGTGTTCTTATTGGCTCAACCTGATTTGGTTCCAATTGGTCCTTAGCTCGTTCCACTTGTGAGACTTTCTCATCAAGCTTGATCTATTTTCCAATGCCGCTATCTTGAATAAACTATTTTTCAAGAAAGATGGCATGTCGACTCACAATCACATTGTGGTCTTCTGGAATGTAGAAATAGTATCCTAATGACTCTTTAGGATATCCTATGAATCGAGCTCTGAAGGACCTAAACTCTAACTTGTCCGCTTGTTGTCTTTTGACATGAGCCGGACAACCCCAAATTCTGAGATGACTCAGACTTGGTTTCTTACCGTGCCATATCTCATACGGTGTGGTAGGAACGGTTTTAGAGGGAACCCTATTCAGTAGATAGATTGAAGTTAACAATGAGTGTCCCCAAAGAAAATCAGGGAGGTCTGTGAAGCTCATCATGGATCGAACCATATCCAATAGAGTCCGATTTCTCCATTCTGAAACCCCGTTGAGTTGAGGTGTTCCTGGTGGAGTCCATTGAGAGACTATGCCATTTTCCTTGAGATAGTCTAGGAATTCCCGGCTAAGGTATTCACCTCCTCGATCTGATCGAAGAACCTTAATGGGTTTTCCAGTTTGTTTTTCTACTTCATGTCTGAATTCTTTGAACTTTTCAAAAGCTTCAGACTTGTGTCTCATAAGATACACATACCCATACCTAGACAGATCATCGGTAAAGGTAATGAAGTAGACAAAATTGCCTCTAGCCGGCACATCAAATGGGCCGCACACATCAGTATGTACTAGGGCAAGGAGATCTGTGGCCCTCTCCCCATGTCCAACAAAAGGGAGTTTAGTCATTTTGCCTTGAAGACAAGGATTCACAAGTTGGATATGACTCAGAAGTCAATGGACTCAATAGCCCATTTTTCTCCAATTTGTTGATCCTATCTTCTGCTATATGACCTAATCTCAGGTGCCATAGATATCTGTCGTTTGGACTATCCCTAGGTCGTTTGGCATTCACGTTTTGCTCGATAGTTAGAACAGGTACATCAATATGTAGCTGATAAAGACCATTAATAAGGAAACCATTTGCAATTTTATTTCTTTCATAAAGAATGTTACAATGGTCCTTAAAGAAGGTGATCACATAACCTTCTTGTGCTAAGCATGAAACAGAAATCAAATTCCTGCTAGCTGCAGGCACAAAATAACAGTCTTTCAAAACTAAGTCTAAACCAGATGGTAATCGAAGAGGGTATGTTCCCACGGCTACTGCAGCAACTCTTGCTCCATTACCGATGCGTAGGATCATGTCTCCATCCCTCAGCCTCCTGCTATCCTCAAGACCCTGCATAGAAGTGCACAGATGAGCACTAGAACCAGAGTCAAGCACCCAACTGGATGCAGAAGAAACCGTAAGGTTAGACTCAATAACGAGCATACCTCCAGAAGGACCTTCCTTCTTGTTCTTCAGGGTGGCCAGGTAAGTAGGGCAGTTCCGCTTCCAATGGCCGTCGCTGTTGCAATGGAAACACTTTCCTTTGACATCGGCCTTTCTTCTTCGGCTCTGCCTTCTTCTTCTTTGATCCTTCCACCTTTTGCTTTTTCACAGACTTCTTTTTCTTTCCATAAGACTTTCTTTTGGAAGAAGTCCGTTCCATAGCAAGAACTGAGCCTTTAGAACCTTTCATAGAAAGCTCAGCGGTAACCAGCATATTCATTAATTCGGCCAAGGAATTCTGAAGTTTATGCATGTGGTAATTCATGATGAATTGCCCATATGCATCAGTCAAGGATTGCAGAATAATATCGTTCTGCAGGTCCAAGTCCAACTTCACACCGAGCTTCTCAAGCTCTTCCATGTCCTTGATCATTGTCAGACAGTGATCTTGGACTGACTGCCCATCACGCATCTTAGCCTTAAAAAGTCATTTTGTGACTTGATATTTGGCTGCGCGACTCTGTTCACCAAACATCTCCTGCAGGTGAGCCAACATTTGGCGAGCAGTCCCGATATCCTCATGTTGGCGCTGGAGCTCATCAGACATCGAGCCCAACATGTAATATCTGGCCTTATTATCTTCGTCAATCCATTTTTCCAGAGACGCTCTCTGTTCAACAGATGGACGGGCTGGTAATGTGGGAGGGTCCTGGTCCAAAACATGGGTTAACTTCTCAGAACCCAAAATAATTTTGTAGTTCCTGAGCCAATCTTTATAATTGGGTCCAGTCAGTCTATGTGTGTCCAGGATACGTGCCAATGGGTTGGACGCAGACATTTTCCTGTAGAGAGTCAAAGATTCTAGTTAGATACTGTAATTTTGACTTGACCAATTTGTTTAGGGATTTTATTTTTAAACAAATTAGCTCCCACTATTTTCTCGGATCCCTACACTCCCTCTGTAGAGATGCGAAAATCTCCACAATTAATGATTTCTAGTGGGTGGTGCGGTCTCACCAACTGACTCATCACCTCACCTAACAGTTATTGGTGATGGGTTAGCCAATGAGTGAACAACTCTTGTTCAATGATTCTCTAATCATGGTGCACCCAAACTTGGTCTCTAATTCATGAATCTCACCGTATCCGGAATATTGATCCACTCCTTAGTTAAGTCAGACCCACCATTTGCATAGACTGGGTTCCTAATTGAGTCTCTCACCGTATCCGGAAATATTGAGCCCAACTCATCCTCCAGCCCATAGCATCCAATGCCTAATAGACATGGTTGCATCTTCCCGGTGCAACTGAGCCACTGTATCCAGCCGAGAACAATCAACCCCGGGAAGGGCCCGCACATCTACAATGGTGGAAGACCTCAGACTTAATCTTTTCTTAGGGAGAATTGATTCAGGTCTCATTAAACTAGACTTGGCTTAGTCATAACAATTATGACTAACCTAGTGGCATGGGTTAGCTCGGATTATTGACCACCTCAGATCAGAACTGTGTCAACAGATATGGCCAGGTAAGTGAGACCGGTGGAAGGAATATGCCATTAACTCGTACAAGAACGCATTCAGGTCGAGTAGCTTCCAATTAAAAACCAGTCGGTCGTCTGTGCCAAACTTACCTTAGACACCAAATTGTTGAGTCAGAACCAATTGGGTTAGCCTACAATCCAGACTCTAACCTCTGAGCCTAATTAGGTCTTGCTTGATCGTGACTCGATCTTGACCCAGACTTAATCCTATTAGGCTGGTCAATTTAAGCATTGTTGATCCCATCTAACCAACTCTTGATTCGGTTTGATCAACCGCTTAGACCTAATTGAGCTACCCAAGCCCGAACCCAGTATTATGAATATGTCTTAGATCTGAAATTCTCAATTTTAGACCTAATTAATATTCCATAAACTTAATTCTTAATTAAGTAGGGTTCATAAACAAAATATGCACAATAAATCCTAGGGTTTCAGGATCTAGGGTTTTGCAGAAAGTAAGTTTTGGGTTTCTGATTAAGGACGAACACGCAGCACCCCTACACATCATAAGAACACCCCATCGAATGGGAAGAGAGGGCCTTTAAACCCTTCTTCGTTCTTATGACCGGACGGCCAAGAGGAACGCCTTAATCAGGAACATTCAATACTACAAAACAATATCAGATCTATATCATATATCTCATATATAAAGTAGATCTAATCATGGCATATTTTGCATACATCTCATGTATCAAATCATGCATGTTTTCAGATCTAAATTATCTCATAATAATCTAAAAAATTAGATTTAAATTGATCTAATCAAAATAAATTCTAATCTAGACAATTATGTAGAACTATTCTACAACTAGTCTAGACATGCATCAATCATATCTCATATGATATTCAAAAATTAAATAATTTTTATTTGCTATTTTTTAGATGTTATTATAACACTTATAATATCAAAAAATAGTAAATAAAAAGATCTAAAATATGATTTAATCAGATTAAATCAAAAACATGCAAGACTATTCTATAGAACTATTCTATTCTAGAACTAGTCATGCATATCTTCTAATCTTAGATCCAAATTATTTAATTTTAATTTTTTCTGATTTCAGATCTGATCACATCTCATGTGACATCTAAAATCAATTATTTTCTAATTAAAATAAATTTAAAATTCAGATCTAAACAATTTTAGAACCATGGCTCTGATACCAGTTGAAGGGAAATCCTGATTTTCCCGGTCCAGGTTCGTTCAGATCTGATCAGATCAAGAGATATATTTCAAAAATTTTTCTCTTGATCCTCAATCAGATCTTGATATGTTTCAGATCTGATTCTTATTATTTTAATAAAATAAAATAAAATAAGATAAATTAAATCAAATTTAATTTACCTGATTTGGGTAATCCTATTACCCTGTTGATGATCCTGTTTGCAGCGGAAGGTTCTGGATCTTAGCCACGCAAGCGCCTGGCCTCTACCGGTATCCACTCGGGTTGGATCTGGAGATCCTCTTCTTCTCTATCACACCTCCAAAAATTCAGATCTGGATCTGATCTGGAGGATCTTCAAAACTCTTTTGAAGATGAGCAGTCGTCCTTTGCAGCAGCGCAGCCTTCTTGCTTTTGATCGCCTTTCTTTGATCTGAATCGCACCAACCAAGGTCCAAAACTCCTTTTGGACGTGGAGAGCAAGGGGAGAAGGTGGTTTGGCATGGAGAAGGAGGGGAGAGGCAGCCTTGGGGCATGGGAAACTATGATCTCATCATATCATCTTAATCTGAGTTGGGCGCAGGGTCTTATTTATAGACTAAGCTGTGATCCAACTCCTCTTCTTCCCAACCAATCACAACCCTTTGTGAAATCAGATCTAAATCTGATTGGTGGGAATAGAGTCCCCTGGATTCCTCCTTAGAGGGTGCCTAAGACCAGTCAAAGTTGGTTCTTAGAAGAACTCTAATTGGAATCCAAAAAGGAGATGGAGTCCTTGTCCAACAAGGACTCCTAGGCGCCTCCAACTTGGGCACACGCCTAGGGTGGCGTGCGCCCTTCTCCTTGCCAGGTTCTGGCAGGGGGACAGGCCCCCACCAGCTCTCCAATAGGTGCATGACATGTGGTCAAAAGTCAAAGTGTCAATGGTCAACGTTTGACCAGTCAAAGGTAGACTTTTGACCAAAGTCAAAGAACAAGAAATGGCAGGTGACCAAAAATGGCAGGTAATGTCTTACAAATAAGACAACCTTATTCTGACTTGGACAACCTCCAGTCAGACCATATGAAGGCCTCTGATTGAGCACAAACTCCTTTGGCTCAGACAGGACAACTTATTTATGATAGCAAAAGAAGAACGTTAGGTTCAATCGAGTGCTAGCACGATTTCCTTGAACCTAATTGAATCTCATTCAGATCAATTGAACTAGATCAGTTCAATTGATGATCACCAGATTCAAACCCTTGTTTGTGTGACCCAGTTAGGTTCAGTTCTGTATGGTAATGGGATATGTCATGATCTCTATCATCGACATCATCGAAACTCCTTTCGATGGATCAGAACTCTTCTGATTCGAACAGCTAGAATGATCGATCATCTAAATCATTCTAATTGCTCCCAAAATCCACCAGTGACACCTAGCAGTATATGGTGGCAACCCATCAGAGCTGAATGCGAACCTCTTGGTGCAGCTACCTGTGTGATTCAGTTCTTCTATCTTGAGCCCCGATCAGATTAGGGTTAAGGTGAACTCGTCAAACCCTAGTCTCTGTCATATGATGTAATCATTCGATTCGAGTCCAATGTGAAAATCTAAATAGAAACTCTTTCTATTATTTCACTCTGCCATGGCCATGGGCTTCTGGACTTGATTCTCATGATTCATCATAGGGCTGCTCCTCTACCACCGAGGTAGATAGATTCCATCTTGATGCCATCCAGTTCCTACAATGAACATGCTATAGCCAACATACACCTCAGGGTTCCATATGGCTAGGAGACCGAGTAATGGTGTAGTCAAACTATAACACCCTCAAGGTGAACTGCCGATGCATCTCAGGTCAAAGAACCAGACACACTACTGCAGCATCGAGTCAGTCATTGACGAGAAGGTAGACTCCCTAATGACTACTCGAGGTGGTCACGCTCAGTGCCCTCGTTCTCTAACGAGTACCTGTACTCTCGCTCCGGTGTCTCCACACCGTAGACTCAAGACTCATCTACTAAAGAGAAGCGATCGTACACCAACCTTCCGGATCAATCACCATCCTCGTGATGATCCTATGGTCGGGAGCTGTTTATGAGTTAATAATGATTATTCATGTCTTAAATTTTCAACTCTTGAAAATATGAATTATCATTACCATTAACTCAAAGGATGTATCACAGACACTAAATACACATGTGTGATAGAAAATAATCCATTTGATTAATTATAGTCAAAATTACAATTTTGCCCCTAGAAGTGTATTACAAGTGTCAGCCAATTCTGGCTTCTAGGGCACATATATCTAACATTATCATATGCATACATATTAACAAATCATTAAAGTTAATACATCAAACTTTTAATTCATAGAGTATGATCATTTTAAGCAATGATAAATCATCAAAATCAATCAAACATGCTTAATAATTATGCTAATTAATAATTAAAATATATTTAGTAAATAAAGATAGCATAGTATGAGAATAGTTTAGATTTTACCAAATAGCACCATCCATCTATTTTTATTTCTAAGGCATCCATAAAAATTTTCTTCTTTTAGCTTCATTGGATCCTTGGTATACTTGCAAAATTACTTAATTTTTGGTACCCAAGTATTTTTGGGTCCATTGATGTTAGTACTCAAGGTTCCTTTTGGAACCTAAATTTGTCTAACAAAAGTATGGCCAATTCTTTTAAAATTGCATTCAAAATTTTTTTGGTCAATTTTATTGCATTTAAAGCATTTAATTGAATAATTTTCAGTTGAAGCTCTTGTGAAAATACTCCTGCCATTTTGCTATTTTCTTGAAATATTAAGATCAGTTTTTATTTTATTGAAAACAGCCTCATTAACTTTTACCATAGATTGGGAATTTTGAAAACTAATGGTAAACTTTTCAACAATAGGCTTCAAAATTTCAATCTTTCTTCTTAATTTTTTATTTTCTCCCAAGAGCTCTTTCTTTTCAATTAAAAGATTTTTCTTTTCTTTTAGGAAGGATCTTAAGGTATCATTATCCTTTTTAAGCTCCATATTTTCTTTAACTAAAAAACTTTTAGATTTGATCCATTCTTTTTTTTCTTTAGTCAAAGTATTCTTTTCTTTCAAGATATCTTCTTTTTTATTTAATAACTTATTCTTTTCATTAGCTAAAATAAGATTAGATTTTCTGATTTCTTTATTTTTTAGCCTTAATTTTTTGAATTCATCCATTAAATCATTGAATGCTTCAAATAATTCTTCAAATGTAAACTCGAAGGAGTTTTCAGAATTTACCTCATCCTTAATGGCCATGAGACAAAGATTTTTCACTTTCTTTTTCTCATCCGAGCTTGAAGTATCACCATCATCCCAAATTTCTAGCATAGCTCTTTTCTTGATCTTTTTAGAATACTTTTTGAATAGGGGGCAATCTAGCTTGTAATGTCCTTTTTTGTTGCAATTATAGTATGTGACACTTTTTCTTTCTTTTTCTTCTTTCTTTTTAATACTTCTCTTTAGGAGGAACTTCTTGAATTTACTTGTGAGTAGCTCCATATCCTCATCATCTTCACTCTCTTCTTCATCTTCTTCTTCTTCTGACTCATCACTTTCTTCATGTTGCGCAATGGATTTGAAGGCGATGGTCTTCATCTTTCTTGACTCTTCCTCTTCCTCCTTTTGAGCCATGTTGAAGTCATGAGTCGTGAGTGAACCCATCAATTCTTCTAGTGACAGCTTGGTGAGGTCTTTTGCTTCTTGTATGGCTATCATCTTTGCTTTCCATTCCTTTGATAAAGATCTTAAAATCTTGCAAACAAGTTTATAGTTAGTATAGATTTTGCCAAGACCATTTAGAGCATAAATAATATCAGTAAATTTAAAAAATATTTCAAAAATTGACTCATGTTTCTCCATTCTAAATATTTCATATTTATGAACAAGCATGTTGATTTTGGACTCTTTTACTTGGCTTGTTGCCTCATGAGTCACTTTCAATCTTTTCCAAATTTCCTTTACTGATGTACAAGTGGATCTTCTATTAAATTCTTATACATCAAGAGAACAATAAAGAACATTGATGGCTTTTGCATTTAATTGAGCCATCTTCTTATCAAATTCATCCCAATCTTTTTTTGGTTTGGGAATAGACACACCATTAATTTCTATTGTGGGTGTGTGTGGTCCTCTAGTTATGACTCCCCATAAGTCATAGTCTAAAGCTTGTATGAAAATTTTTATTTTAGTTTTCCAAAAGGTATAATTTATGCCATTAAATTATGGTGGTCTCGATGTGGATTAGTCTTCAGCAAATAATGAGCCAAATGGGGTTGCCATGATCTTTTACTCAAGATAGTTAGGTCAATAATCAATTATAAAGTACCTGCTCTGATACCAATTATTGTCCAGAGGTAGCAACCCAAGAGGGGGGGTGAATTGGATTCTTATAAAAGCTTTGGCTAAATTTAACTCTGAGCAATTATGTGCTTTGATTTTAATCTAAGTGGTGAGGATGAAATGTATATAATATGAGCAGCGGAACTAAGATAATAAAATCAAACTATGAAAGTAAAGTAAGAATTATAAGCATGCAAAATATATAGAGAGATAGAAGAAAAAAGCACAACACAAACACAAAGATTTATAATGGTTCGGAGCAATCCACTTCTACATCCACTCTCCAAGCTTTTCTTGAAAATTCCACTATAATCTACCCTTGATTACAGTGTGTTTGTTTTCCTAGGCTCACAAATAAACCTAGTTGATTTTCATAGGATCACCAACCAAAATCTAACACCATTAGTTTTTCAGGTTCACTAACAATCCAATTGGTTTTTTGGGATCACCAATCAAAATCTACAATGTCCAATTTCGAGCATGGACAGGCCTAAATCCTAAGTTTCTTTTCCTCAAAAAAACTTGTAAAGAAATCAAAAAATACAAGTAAAGTTTCAGCACAATATAAAAAATAGAGTATAAGCTTTTTTAAATTCTAAAGAACAAGCCAATAATGTGCTTGATTAAATATTGGCTTTTCTTCAAATTGTGCTTGAGAGGATGTGAAAGATGTTAGAGAAGATTGCTTTAAAGGCTCACTGAAATCTGTGCACAATACTCCTCTTTTTTCTCTTTTTTTTGGATATTCAATGTTCCTCATAAAATCTGAATGATTCTCTCTCTAAATTCCTTAATCTCTTTCTTCTTTTTTTTTCAATTGATTCTCCACCTTTAAATACCTTTAGAGAAGGTTGGAGTGAGAGTTCTTAGTCGTTGCAAGCTCTGAAATAGCCATTGAGGTCGAAAAATAGCCGTTGAAAAACTATCAGTTGAAGGCTATCCGTGCAGATCGAGATCTCTTGATCTTTCACGAGATCTCTCACCAGAACCATGAGACCTCTCGATTTTTTATGAGACATCTCACCAGAACCATGAGATCTCTCAAAAAATTACGAGACCTATCACTCTCAAAGCATAGAAATGAAATTTCTATCTTCTGAGAATGAAACGTCTCGAGTTCAACTCGAGACCTCTCGAGACTATGCTAGAATACTGTTTCATTGTGTCAAACCACTCGGGAGTTCTCAAAAAAAATTTGAGACATCTCAAAAAATCCTGACTTTATTTTTCTTCAATGTTTGACCTTCCAAACTTGAGTTTCTTGGCTCCAAACACTTTTAAACATAATTGCTTCCTTCAATTTTAATTTCTCTTCTTTCAATCATACTTTCTTCATACCAAGCCATCCAAATATGTGTGAATTTGCTCTTTTAAGTATTTTGACATGGCATCTTGAGAGGATTTATTCTTGAGATAAATTCTTCATTTTGGATACTTAAAAAATCCTACACACATTCTTGAAATACATGATTACATACATAATATACCCAATATTTTGGAATCATCAAAATCAATCTCAGGGTCAACAAATTTTCAACTAGTAGTCGGACAAGTCAGTGGTAGTTATAAAGCTCAAAAGGAAGTATGATAAAGTATCTTGAGAAAGTGAGAATTTTGATTTTGGCCTTCAAGAGTTTCAGCATCCGATGGATTCTGAGAGCAAAAAATACTAGAGCCGACCTTCTCTCAAAATTGGCCACACTTGCTCCAACTGAACTACCTAAGAAAGTTTTCTTTGAAGTCCTGAAATGCCCGAGTTCGGAAGAACCATAGTCCGTAATGCAGGTTGAGCATGAGTTGAGCTGGATCATCCCACTGCTCACTTATCTCAAAGATGGAGTTCTACCTCATGACCCAAAAGAAGCTTGAAAATTATGAAACCAGGCCTTCTGGTATATTCTCTATGAAAGCAAGTTATACAAATGGTCGTATTCATTGCTACTCTTAAAATGCCTCCAATCCTCTAAAGCTGACTTTGCATTACGGAAAGTGCATGAAGGAATCTGCGGGAGTCATTTGAGGGCTCGGTCCTTATCTCATAAGCTACTTCGGCAGGGTTACTATTGATCGATAATGCACAATGATTCTGTAGAGTATGTCAGAAGGTGTAATCGATGCCAAATAAATGAAAATATTCAAAGACAACCAGCATCCAAGCTTACCCCCCTAAGCACCCCATGGCCATTCGCACAGTGGGGGATGGACATACTTGGGCCCTTTCCCATGGTGCCCGGACAGAGGAAGTTCCTCCTGGTGGCAATTGACTACTTCATAAAGTGGGTCGAAGCCGAACACCTGGCAAAGATTATTGAGGCCAAAGTGCAGGACTTCATCTGAAAGTCAATTATTTGCAGTTTCGACCTACCTCGCACTCTCATAACAGACAATGGATGATAGTTTGCTAAAATAAAATTTATCAAGTTTTGTGAGGACCTAAATATTTCTCATAATCTTACATCATTGGCTCACCCACAGGCAAACAGCGAAGTCGAGGTAACCAACAGAACCCTGCTTCAAGGTATCAAGGCAAGACTCAAGAAAGCGAGGGGGACTTGGGTAGATGAACTTTATCACATTCTCTGGGCAAACTGAACTACCCAGATATTTCCAACTGGGGAGACATCGTTCGCCTTGGCCTTCGGAATAGAGACAGTCATCCCGATAAAACTCAAGCTTCCATCAGTGTGAGTTGTAGCATTTAATGAGCAGTAGAACTCACAAGATCTTAGGGCTAACCTCAATCTACTAGAAGAAAAGAGGAAAAAAGATTGGGTTCGAATGGCAGCCTACAAATAGAAAGTAGCTCGCTACTACAACTCAAAGATCAGAGACAAAGTATTCAAAATGGAAGACTTGGTGCTTCGACGAGCGGCTATTTTACAACCTCAGAACTAAGAAAAGCTCACACCAAATTGGGAAGGCTCATATGAAGTCAAAGAGGTCGTCCAGCCTAAAACATATTATTTGAAGGAGCTTAGAGGGACAACTCTCCCACAACCCTAAAATTTAAGGAACTTACTGAAGGAACCAAATCTAGGGTTTCATAAGTAGACCTTGAAACTTTTCAAGTTCTTACAGCGAAAGACTTAAATAAATCTAAAATTTATTTAAATAACCATGTAAACACCTAGATCTCAGATCTATTACATAATTAAGATATGATATTAAATCAAAAATTAAAATTAAATAAGAAAGAAAAAGGTTGATCAAATCAACCTAGATCTACACTACATCAAATGCAGGTATGAAGTTTATAGATCAAATCTATTACCTGAGCAAGTTTAGATGTTCTAACTTACTAATCTAGATTTGAGGATGAAGTCATGAGCCACACACACATCCGGCCTCTAGGAGTCATCCATACGAGCCTATGATCTCTGATCTGAAGTTCGATGCAGAAAATCAGCACAGCATGCTAGTACTGTATTGTTCCTTCTTTGATGGTCGATCCGATGCTTCCTTCTTCAAAATTTGGACTCTCCAAAATATGAGAAGAAAGATGAGAGTTTACTGATCTGAGACTCTCTCAAAAAAAACTCAAAAGAAAGGCGGAGAGATTGAAAATAAAACAGCCCTAGAAGAAGACCCTCTTCTTCTTCTCTTTTCTCTCACCTAGACATCTAATTTGGTGCCTATGGAACCCTCGTGCCCAAGGATCCTCTTCCTCTGATTTTTGCACACCCCAAACCTCTCCCAAAGATCTATATTCTATAAAAGAATTAGAATAAAATTCATCCAATAAATAGAGAAAAAGAAGAGTCCAAGTTAGGTCAAATTTTTAAACTAGGAACATCCAAACATGGAAAGTTATTGGCATGCCCAAGTCTTGGGCGCCTCCTCCATAATTTTTGACGTAGACCAGAAAGGAAGGGTGTACAAAAAAGAAAATTATTTTCATAAAATAAAAGAATAATTAATTAAAAGAGGGGTGGCACTCAAGGAAAGATGTTTTGGTCAACAAGGATTCTATCTCATAGAATCCTAAGCAAAACCAATTCCTCCTTTGACTTGGTCTTCCACCTAACTTCCAAATATGACTTGGAGGGAGACAGGGAGCATTGAAATCAGTAATAAAGAGATTTTCCATGAAAAATACCTAAAAAATAGGTACGAAGGGCGTTGGGACCAAGGTGGTGCAAGGAGATAGGAAGTTCTAGTCACACTAGGACTCCTATTTTGACTTGGTCAAACAAGATCTTTTAATCAAATAAAATCAAGATTAAACCAACCTAATTAAATAAGGTCCTAACTTATTTAAGAACTTAATTAAATTAGATTTAATTTTAATTTATTTTCTAATCAAATTAGAAAATTAGGTTAATCCAAGTCCTAGTTAGACTAGGACTAGTTCTTCCTTGCACTTGGCTTATCTAATAAATCAATTGGACTTGATCTAATCAAGCCCAAACCAAATCTAATTAAATTATATTTAATTAGACTTAATCTTAATCTATTGGCTTAATCAAATTAAGCCAATTAGCAATCTAATTGCTAATCAATCCTCCTGCAACACTTGCACTAGATTAAACATCAATCGTATTGATTGTTTAACCCTAGAATGATTCTTAATCATTGATCAACCATCCAATCAGATCGTAAGCTCTAATGTGTGTGACCTGATAGGTCCAAACCTAAGTCAGTAGCATAGAAATAAATTTCTATATCAATCGAAGTGACCATCTAGCAATGATATCCGATGGTCGGATAGGTCAAAGGTGTAGAACACCATCCTTAGAACCCATGCGGATATAGTTTCCATATAATTCATCCTCTTGACCATAATGCTCATAGAACACATCAGAGTTCAACTGTCAACTCTGATCAGATTGTCCATATTATATTTCAAAATATCAAATTCATCTGATGGATTACCCAGGCCAAGGTTTTGCTATATTGAAATATAGTGATACATTCTTCTCCAACTCTTGGAGCGATCAATTTTATTTTAATCACACTCCAACTTCGCAAGTACTTGACTGTACCCAGAAGCCTTCCATTGCTGAATTAAAAATTTAGTTAGTCTAGTACCAAAGCACAGTGAGTTGCTTGCAAGTCACTGAGGTAATCTTAGGTCTAAGGGATACTTATACCTATATCCCATCAGAGACATTCTCGATAGCAGAATGCTCTAAAGTTGGTCATCTTCAATAACGATGTACCCATACATCTTACCTGTATGCCATACCAGTGCCTTCACACATCTTGGTTGAGAGGACAACCAACCTATATGGCATATAGTGACCTATGCTCGATAGATGCTGTCGTCTTAATTAACAGCCTATCATTTGGTCATGAACAAATTTAAGGACTAATCGATAAATCCTCTCTTTATCGAAACTAAATAGTCCTAAGAACTTCATCACAATAATAAAGTTCATTAAAAGATGTAAACTTATGATGAAAAAAGATGCCAAAATATTTTTCATTAATTAATAAATCAATTATAACATCTCAACCATCAATAGGCTAACGATTGGCTTTGGGGTACAATTTCCAACAACTCTCACTTATCCTAAAGCCACTTGGCACAATATCTAATACCCATCTTTGACTTATGGTTGTTGAACTTCTTGATTGCCAATGCTTCAGTGAAGGGGTTGGTTAGGTTCTCCTTTCCGTCGATCTTCTGAAGGTCGACGTCCCCACGATCCATGATCTCATGGACCAAATGGAAGCGATGCTGAATGTGCTTTGTTCGTTGGTGTGTCTTCGATTCCTTTGCTTGAGCTATGACACCAGTGCTATTGCAGTAGAGCAGAACTGGACCATCAATGAAGGGTGCTACTCCAAATTCGGTGATGAACTTTCTCAGCCACACAGCTTTCTTTGCTGCATTTGATGCTGCCATGTACTCTGCTTCACAAACAGAGTCAGCCACTGTATGCTGCTTGAAACTTTTTCAGCAGATGGCTCCACCATTTAGAGTAAAGATATCTTCCGACATACTTTTACTGTCATCATGATCAGATTGAAAGCTGAAGTCTGTAAACCCCACAAGCTTCAGATCTAACTCACCATAAACCAACCATTGACTCTTAGTATTTTTCAAATACTTAAGGATGATTTTAACCATCTTTCAGTGATTTCTCTAGGGTCAGACTGATATCTACTCACTACTCCTAGTGAGTATGCTACGTTTGATCTCGTACATGTCATTGTATATATAATAGATCCCACTATCGAACCATATAGAATTCTACTCATACGCTCTCTCTCTTCAGGAGTTGTCGAACAATCCTTCTTAGAGAGAGAAATTTCTTGGTCTATCAGAAGATAGCCCTTTTTGAAATTCTCCATACTAAACCTCTTCAGCACAGTTTCTATATACGTGGATTGGAAAATACCAAGCATCCTTTTAGATCTATCCCTATAGATCTTCATCCCTAGGATGTAGGATGCTTCACCCAAGTCCTTCATGGAGAACTATGATGACAACCAGACTTTTATTTCTTGTAGTGCGGAAATGTCATTCTCGATTAAGAGAATATTATCCACGTACAAAATAAGGAATACCACTGCTGGACCATTTGTCCATTTGTAAATGCAGGGTTCTTCTCCGTTCTTAATGAAGCTATACATTTTGATCATTTTATCAAAATGCATGATCCTACTCCAAGATGCCTGCTTCAATCCATAAATGGATCTTTGGAGCTTGCACACCTTGGACTCATCTGTGGATGTGAATCCTTCAGGTTGTATCATATACACTTCTTCGGTCAGCTCTCCATTTAGGAAATTTGTCTTCACATCCATCTGCCAGATCTCATAGTCCAAATGGGTAGCAATGGCAAGCATGATCCGAATAGACTTAAGCATTGCCACAGGGAAGAACATCTCATCATAGTTAATACCATAACGTTGATGATATCCTTTGGCAACTAGACAGACTTTATAGGTCTCCACTTTTTCATCTACGCCCCCCTTTCTTTTGAAGACCCATTTACACCCAATGGGTTTAACCCTTTCAGGTTGGTCAACTAATGTCCATACATCATTGACCTTCATGGAATCCATTTCGGATCTCATGGCTTCTAGCCATTTCTCAGTCGGATCTCTGTATTGCATCCATATAAGTGATCGGGTCTTCATCGTTCTCATCGAGTTTGATGGGATCACCATCTTGGATCAAGAATCCATAGTATCTATCCGGATCGGATTGCCTTAATGGTGCGAATTCACTAGGCTTCGAATCTGATCTGATCAAATCTAACCTAGGTTCAATATTCTGTGTTGGACTTTCTAACTGTTGAACTTCATCAAGTTTAACCTTAGAGACAATAGTTCCTTCATCAAGAAACTCCTTTTTCAAAATGGTTTCCCTAAGGCTGACGAACATCTTTTGTTCATCAGCATGGTAGAAATAGTATCCTTTAGTCTCTTTTGGGTACCCTATGAATGTACACTTGTTAGACCTAGGTCCAAGTTTATCTATAACTAACCATTTGATATAAGTTGGGTACCTCCAAATCCTAAGGTGTGAAAGTGCTGGTTTACGCCCTGTCCATATCTCATATGGGATTTTAACTACAGACTTACTTAGAATCCTATTTAATAGATAACAGGCTGATTCGAGTGCATATCTCCAGAAGGATATTGGCAAGCTGACAAATACCATTATGGATTGGACCATGTCTAACAAAGTCTGATTCCTTCTTTCAGACACACCATTATGCTGTGGTGTTCCAGGAGGAGTCCATTGAGAGAGAATTTCATTCTCTCCTAGATATATGAGAAACTCATCAAAAAGGTATTCTCCTCCTCGATCAGACCGAAGAATTTTAATACTCTTTCCAATTTATTTTTCTACTTTACTTCAGAATCATTTGAACATTTCAAAAAAATCTGACTTATGTTTTATCAGATAGACATATCCATATCTGGATAGATCATCTGTAAAAGTGATCAAGTAGACATATCCACCTCTGGCACTTATGCTCATTGATCCTCATACATCAGTATATACTAGACCTAAGAGCTCATTGGCTCTCTCACCTTTTTCAGTGAAAGAGGACTTGGTTATTTTTCCAAGAAGATAGAATTCATATGTTGGAAGTAATTTACAATCATTAATTTCGAGGATTCCCTTCTAAGTCAACTTGTTTATCCTGTTCTTATTTATATGACCTAGCCTATAGTGCCATAAGTAGATATCTAATACACTATCTAATCTAAGGTGCTTGCTAGTAGAATAGACTACATTAATAGGTTATGATAATATATATACATAATTATTCAATTATCCATAGAAAACAATAACACCATTCATAATGACATTACAAACTCATTTTTTTATTGAAATTTCATAATTGTTCATGGCCAAAAGGCCTACAGAAATGATATTTAAAAAGAAACTAGGATAGAAATGACAATCACTAAGAACAACAGTATGAGATTCAAATACGAGTTTCAAAATTTCTAAAACTAGAACTGAAACTGATCTTCCATCTCCAACGTTCAGAAATCTCTTGCCTTGCTCGAATCTTCTACTGACCTGCAATCCCTACAATGAATTACAAATATGGTAAGGGCTATCGGTCAGTCAATAATATCACAAATAGAAAAATTATAAGGAGTTATCATATAAATATCTTTCCCAACAACAGCTTGCTTCTTTCTCTACTTGTTCGGATCTAGGGAGGCAATGTACTGAGGATAGTTTCTCTTCCAGTGCCCCTACTTCTTGCAAAAGAAGCATTCGGCTTAACTCTTATCAGGCTTGGTCTTTGGGGTCTGAGCCTGCACAGGTATCCTAGGATGAACATGCATCTTCTTGGCTTTCTTCTTCTTGTTCTTCTTTTCTTTTCTAAAGGATCGAGAATGAGAAGACGAACCTTCCACTAAGTTCACCGACTCCTTATGGAGTTGGTGATCCTTCTCAAAGTTTTGAATGAACCCTAGTAACCCATGGTAGTCCACTTCAGGCTTTGACATTCTATAATGTGTAAGGAATGGAAGATAAGACTTGGGCAGGGAGTTCAGTATTGCATCATTCTCAAGTTGTTTGTGCAAGAAAAAGTCGAGCTTGCTTAAGCACTCTATCGGCTCGATCATGTACAATACATGATTAGTAACAGAGGCACCATCCTGCATTCTGGCATTGAAGATGGCACAACTAGTCTTGTGCCACTCAACGTCATCGGGTGTACCAAAAGAATCCTTCAACATTTGGAGCATTTCGTTTGGTTGAGCTATCTCAAACTTGCGACTGAACTCATCGCTCATCACAGCCAGCATAATGTAGCGCACCATGGTTTGGTCACTGAGCCACTTCTGATAAGTGTCTCTGATTGTTCCTTGTGCAATGGCAGTTGGCTCCTCAGGTGTAGGATCCATCAGCACATATAGGATCCGTTCATGCTCCAGGACAATCTTCAACTTTTGGTACCAGCTACCAAACTTGGGTCCCACCAACTTATCATTGTCCAACAATGATCGAAGCGATAAAGAAGTGGCCATGTCTGCACAAAGGAAGATCAAAACCTAATTAGTAATTGATTTATTAAACCTAAAGATTTAGACTTTAATCAAAAGGTTTCTCCCACTATTTTATTTGAATTGGTAGCCTCTACCTCTAATTCGAGAAATTATCCTAATTTCTTAGTGGATACTAGAATCGACATAGACTGTACACAAGCCCAACTTTGGTTGGCCCACCCATATATATCTAAGGATAGGTTCATAACCAATTATTTCTCTAAATAATTTTCAATAATTAAATTTTATCCCAGGTCCTGATCAGTTAGCTTTGGCCTTCTTAGAAAAGGGTTCAGTTAGGTCCAACCATTAACATGACTATACTTGGCCCATCCAACCAATGAATGATCAAGCCCAACTTTGGTTGGCCAATCTGACCACCATTTAGAAAGATGTATCCAAGAGATCATATAATGAATGATAATTCCATCAACCGATAAGCACCAGGCCTTTGGGCCTCCAATGATTATCCAACTGATGGGCCCATTATCATCCACTTTAATGGATGGCTATGATCCAGTTATCATATAACTATTTTATTTTAGGGATCTAATAATTTTAGAGAATTTATTTATCAAAGTGAGTAGGTCAGATTAACCAGCTTGTCATGATCCTCCCACTAACTTCACCAAATCAGCTTAAGGGAGACCATTAATAGGCTGGTCTAGGAGCACCTAAATCAGTCAAACTGATTTACCTAGCTGACATGGGTTAGCTCGAATAGTCAAATGATCCGATCAAAATACAATCTCACCAAGAGGCCAGGTAAGTTCGATCAGTGGAAGGGTCACCTGGCTTGCCTTAGACACCATCAGAAATGGTCAGGTAAGCGGGCTACCAATTAAAAGCCACTGATCTGGTTTACCTTAGACATTAACTGATTTAATTAGTTTTAATTAGATCAACCTAATAGTTCATGCTAAACTGCGTAGCTAAGAATCAAGTCCATCTTGGGTCTTGTTAAAGACATGGACTTGACCAACTACAACTATTGTAATTAATCTAGAGAATCCTTGATCTAATCTAAGACAACAATTGATTAGATTTACTCAATTCTCTAATTAAGTCCATTCTTTAATCTAACCCTAGGTCTAACCCAATTAATGGACCTAATCCCCACTAACCCATTTAACCCAATGTGTCATGATCTATGTCTTAGGATCTTCAATTCACAGTCCTAGATCCTAATCAATCAACTTCTTAATTCTCAATTAAGTTTTGGACTGAAGGTTGGGGTTCGACTTTTCAAAAATAATTTTCATATTTGTAAAATATTTTTACAACATGATTCTATCAACCAAGTTGCATGTTTGATTCATAATCAATATGCAAGTAAAATAAACATAAAACTACTTTAGATCTAATCTAAATAGGTTCATGTAATTAAAATAGTTTCAATAATAATCAATCATAAATCTCCTTTGATCAAATCTAACATATTTATGATGATTAAAATTAGATTAAAATATTTTTAATTAGATCATAAAATCTCTTAGATCTAATTTAAAATTTTATGATCAATATTTTAGATCAGCACATACTAGGACAACCTATTCACTATAACAGATAAACCTTACAGCAAGACAACCTTATGGCAGTCCGTGCAATCTAAAATATATTATTTTTTTTAATTTTAGATTTATTAATTAGATTATAAATTAGATCTAATCTAAAAAATAATCTAGACATGTACAAAAATTATGTAATAAGAACCTAGCTCTGATACCAATTGAAGGAACCAGATCTAGGGTTTCACAGGTAGATCTTAAAATTTTTTCAAGATCTTACAGTGAAAGACTTAAATAAATTTAAAATTTATTTAAATAATCATATAAATACCTAGATCTCAATTCTATTATATGATTAAGGCATGATATTAAATCAAAAATTAAAATCAAATAAGAAAGAAAAAGATTGATCAAATCAACCTAGATCTACACTACATTAAATGGAGGTATGAAATTTATAGATCAGATCTATTATCTGAGCAAGTTTAGATGTTCTAACTTATTGATCCAGACTTGAGGATGAAGTCACAAGCCACATATGCATCCGACCTCTAAGAGTCGTCTACACGAGTTTACGATCTCTGATCTGAAGTCTGATGCAGGAAATCAGCATAGCATGCTAGTACTGTACTGATTCTTCTTCGATGGTCTATCCGATGCTCCCTTCTTTGAAATTTGGACTCTTCAAAATATGAAAAGAAAGATGAGAGTTTGTTGATCTGAGACTCTCTCAAAAAAAACTCAAAAGAAAGGAGAAGAGATTGAAAATAAAATAGTCCTAGAAGAAGACCCTCTTCTTCTTCTCTTTTCTCTCACCTAGACACCTAGTTTGGTGCCTATGGAACCCCAACACCCAAGGACCCTCTTCCTCTGATTTTTGCACACCCCAAACCTCTCCTAAAGCTCTATATTTTATAAAAAGATTAGAATAAAATTCGTCCAATAAATAGAAAAAAGAAGAGTCCAAGTTAGGTCAAATTCCTAGACTAGGAATATCCCAACATGGGAAGTTGTTGGGGCGCCCAACTCTTGGGCGCCTCCTCCATAATTTTTGGTGTGGACCAACAAGGGAGGGTGCATAAGAAAGGAGATTATTTTCATAGAATAAGAGAATAATTAATTAAAAGAGGGGGTGGCACTCAATAGAAGATATTTTGGTCAACAAGGATTCTATCTCATAGAATCCTAAGCAAAACCAATTCCTCCTTTGACTTGGTCTTTCACCTAACTTTCAAATATGACATGGAGGGAGAGAGGGGGCATGGAAATCAGAAAGAAAGAGATTTTCTATGAAAAATATCTAAAAATAGGTATGAAGGGCATTGGGACCAAGGTGGCGCAAGGAGATAGGGAGTCCTAAACTAGGACTCCTGTTTTGACTTGGTCAAACAAGATCTTTTAACCAAATTAAGACTAAACCAATCCAATTAAATAAGATCATAATTTATTTAAGAACTTAATTAAATAAAATTTAATTTTAACTTATTTTCTATTCAAATTAGAAAATTAGGTTAATCCAAGTCCTAGTTAGACTAGGACTAGTTCTTCCTTGCACTTGGCTTATCCAATAAACCAATTGGACTTGATCTAATCAAGCCCAAACTAAATATAATTAAATCATATTAAATTAGACTTAATCTCAGCTTATTGTCTTAATCAAATTAAGTCAATTAGCAATCTAATTGCTAATCGATCCTCCCGCAACACTTGCACTAGGTTAAACACCAATCATATTGATTATTTAACCCTAGAACGATTCTTAATCGTTGATCAACCAATCATAAGCTCTAATATGTGTGACCTCATAGGTCCGAACCTAAGTCGATAGCATAGTAATAAATTTTTGTACCAATCAAAGTAACCATCTACCAATGATATCCGACGGTCGGATAGGTCGAAGGTGTAGAACACCATCCTTAGAACCCATGCGGATATAGTTTTGATATAATTCATCCCCTTGACCATAATGCTCATAGAACACATCAGAGTTCAACTGTCAACTCTAATCAGGTTGTCCATACTATATTTTAAAATATCAAATCCATCTGATGGATTACCCAGGCCAAGGTTTTGCTATATTGAAATATAGTGATACATTCTTCTCCAACTCTTAAGTGGTCAATTCCATCTTGATCACACTCCAACTTCGCAAGTACTTGACTGTGCCCAGAAGCCTTCCATTGTTGAATTAGAAATTTAGTTAGTTTGGTACCAAAGCACACTGAGTTGCTTGCAAGTCACTGAGGTGATCTTAGGTCTAAGAGATACTTATACCTATATTCCATTAGAGACATTCTCGACAGTAGAGTACTTTGGAGTTGGTCACGTTCAATGATGATGTACCCATACATCTCACCTGTATGCCAAACCAGTGTCTCCACATACCTTGGTTAAGAGGACAACCAACCTATATGATATATAGTGACCTATGTTCGATAGACACTATCATCCTAATTAACAGTCTATCATTTGGTCATAAATAAATTTAAGATCTAATTGATAAATCCTATCTTTATCAAAACTAAATAGTCCTAAGGACTTCATCACAATAATGGAGTTCATTAAAAGATGTAAACTTATGATGAAAAAAGATGCCAAAATATTTTTTATTAATTAATAAATTAATTATAATATCTCAACCGTCAACAGGCTGATGATTGGCTTTGGAACACAATTTTCAATACTTACAAATGTATCACCAGTAATCTGACCTTAATAAATTTTTTCCTTTTCAATATCTCGATCTACGAAATTGTGTCATTACAGGAAATGGTTTGATTGAACTTCATTCTTAAATGAAGAAGAAGACCTCATTAATCTAAGACGAGATGAGGGGAGAGGTCCTTCCGACGGCCCTTGCATGCCCCTACAGTCCTATTTGGAACAAAAGAAGAACCTCATCCTAACATAAGCAAAGCAAAGATCTTATTAATCTTAGATAAGATGAGGGAAGAGGCCCTTCTAATGGTCCTAACGTGCCCCTAAAATTCTATTAGGAACAAGAGGAGAACCTCATCCTAACATGAGCAAAGCAAAGACCTCATTAATCTTAGACGAGATGAGGGAAGAGGTCCTTCCAATGGTCCTAATGTGCTCTTACAGCCCTATTAGGAGCAGGAGGAGAATCTCATCCTAGCGTGAGCAAAGCGAAGACCTCATTAATCTTAGATGAGATAAGGAGAGAGGCCCTTCCAACGACCCTGACATGCCCCTACAGTTCTGTTAGAAATAGGAGGAGAATCTCATTCTAACATGAGCAAGGCGAAGACCTTGTTAATCTTAGATGAGATGAGGGAAGAAACCCTTCCAATGGCCCTAATGTGCTCCTACAGTCCTGTTAGAAACAAGAGGAGAACTTCATCCTAACATAAGCAAAGCGAAGACCTCGTTAATCTTAGATGAAATGAGGGGAGAGTCCCTAACGTGCCCCTACAGCCCTTGCATGCCCCTACAGCCCTATAAGGAATGAAAGAAAGGAAAAGACCTCATCCCGAGAACCTCGCCCTAATAAAAATGAAGTTTGGAAACGAACCTCTTCCTAATGCAGGATCAAATCCCTAGGCTGACACCTCCAATAGCCACGCCAATGAAAGATGAAGTAAGGCATATAAAGCAATCAACAAACATTGAGTTCGTATAGAATGAAAGACAATAAGAGAAAATGTTGTTTTATTAAAGACAAAACTAATTACAAGGTGAAGGTAAATATAAAGGTCTACAAGACCATACAAAAAAAAAAGTGAGAAGAAGCAAGATGAAGCTGAAGTTCTAAGAAGGATTGGATTTCTCGGACTTGAGACTACTAGCCATCACCAAGGACTCCTTTAGGCTGGCAACCTCCTCCTCAAGTTTCTTTCTTCTTATTAAGTTATCACAGAATATCCTATCGGCCCTATGGTAGTTCTCTTCAGATTCGCGCAACCTTCTCCTCAAAACTTTCGACTCAGTCTTAGTATCCTTAATGGCTTGCTGCTCGCACGATAGCTGGATCTTCAGCCGTTGAACCTCGACCTTCTTCCTCCCAACCACTTTCGAGAGCTCATCTAGAGTCCTCGTCAAGGAGGTAACCCGCTTCGATCCCCTTCTTGCATAAGATTGGTGATTATCATCGAATTATTTTTGGAGTCGGGTCTCCTCGCTGTTAGCAGCACGAAGCTTTTGCTCAAGCCTGGATATCCTCTTGCTCCAACCCAACCGATAGGTATCATAACTGAGCTCGGCATCATGCAACTGCTTCTAAAGCATGGAAAACTTCTTCGACCAATCCCACTCATATCATGACTTATTAGAAGACCACGGCGAACACTCCTCCAATAACTGAATCTTCTCCTTCACTGCCTGGAGTTCGACTTCGAGGGTGCCGACTGAAGGAAAATCCTGATTTCCCGATCCAGGTTCGTTCAGATCTGATCAGATCAAGAGATATATTTCAAAAAAAATTTTCCTAATCCCAATCAGATCTTGATATATTTCAGATCTGATTCTTATTATTTTAATAAAATAAAATTAAAAGATAAATTAAATCAAATTTAATTTACCTGATCTGGGTAATCCTATTACCCTGTTGATGATCCTATTTGCAGCGGAAGGTTCTGGATCTTAGCCACGCAAGCGCCTGGCCTCTACCGGTATCCACTCGGGTTGGATCTAGAGATCCTCTTCTTCTCTATCATGCCTCCAAAAATTAGATCTAGATCTGATCTGGAGGATCTTCAAAACTCTTTTTGAAGATGAGCAGTCGTCCTTTGCAGCAGCGCAGCCTTCTTACTTTTGATCGCCTTTCTTTGATCTGAATCGCACCAACCAAGGTCCAAAACTCCTTTTGGACGTGGAGAGCAAGGGGAGAAGGTGGTTTGTCATGGAGAGGGAGGGGAGAGGCAGCCTTGGGGCATGGAGAAACTATGATCTCATCATATCTCTTATATTAATCTGAGTTGGGTACAGGGTCTTATTTATAGACTAGCTGTGATCCAACTCCTCTTCTTCCCAACCAATCACAACCCTTTGTGAAATCAGATCTAAATCTGATTGGTGGGAATAGAGACCCCTGGATTCCTCCTTAGAGGGTGCCTAAGACCAGTCAAAGTTGGTTCTTAGAAGAACTCTAATTGGAATCCAAAAAGGAGATGGAGTCCTTGTCCAACAAGGACTCCTAGGCGCCTCCAACTTGGGCACACGCCTAGGGTGGCGTGCGCCCTTCTCCTTGCCAGGTTCTGGCAGGGGGACAGGCCCCCACCAGCTCTCCAATAGGTGCATGACATGTGGTCAAAAGTCAAAGTGTCAATGGTCAACGTTTGACCAGTCAAAGGTAGACTTTTGACCAAAGTCAAAGAACAAGAAATGGCAGGTGACCAAAAATGGCAGGTAATGTCTTACAAATAAGACAACCTTTTCTGACTTGGACAACCTCCAGTCAGACCATATGAAGGCCTCTGATTGAGCACAAACTCCTTTGGCTCAGACAGGACAACTTATTTATGATAGCAAAAGAAGAACGTTAGGTTCAATCGAGTGCTAGCACGATTTCCTTGAACCTAATTGAATCTCATTCAGATCAATTGAACTAGATCAGTTCAATTGATGATCACCAGATTCAAACCCTTGTTTGTGTGACCCAGTTAGGTTCAGTTCTGTATGGTAATGGGATATGTCATGATCTCTATCATCGACATCATCGAAACTCCTTTCGATGGATCAGAACTCTTCTGATTCGAACAGCTAGAATGATCGATCATCTAAATCATTCTAATTGCTCCCAAAATCCACCAGTGACACCTAGCAGTATATGGTGGCAACCCATCAGAGCTGAATGCGAACCTCTTGGTGCAGCTACCTGTGTGATTCAGTTCTTCTATCTTGAGCCCCGATCAGATTAGGGTTAAGGTGAACTCGTCAAACCCTAGTCTCTGTCATATGATGTAATCATTCGATTCGAGTCCAATGTGAAAATCTAAATAGAAACTCTTTCTATTATTTCACTCTGCCATGGCCATGGGCTTCTGGACTTGATTCTCATGATTATCATAGGGCTGCTCCTCTACCACCGAGGTAGATAGATTCCATCTTGATGCCATCCAGTTCCTACAATGAACATGCTATAGCCAACATACACCTCAGGGTTCCATATGGCTAGGAGACCGAGTAATGGTGTAGTCAAACTATAACACCCTCAAGGTGAACTGCCGATGCACCTCAGGTCAAAGAACCAGACACACTACTGCAGCATCGAGTCAGTCATTGACGAGAAGGTAGACTCCCTAATGACTACTCGAGGTGGTCACGCTCAGTGCCCTCGTTCTCTAACGAGTACCTGTACTCTCGCTCCGGTGTCTCCACACCGTAGACTCAAGACTCATCTACTAAAGAGAAGCGATTGTACACCAACCTTCCGGATCAATCACCATCCTCGTGATGATCCTATGGTCGGGAGCAATTTATGAGTTAATAATGATTATTCATGTCTTAAATTTTCAACTCTTGAAAATATGAATTATCATTACCATTAACTCAAAGGATGTATCACAGACACTAAATACACATATGTGATAGAAAATAACCCATTTATTGATTTTAGTCAAAATTATAATTTTGCCCCTAGAAGTGTATTACAAGTGTCAGCCAATTCTGGCTTCTAGGGCACATATATCTAACAATCTCCCACTTGTCCTAAAGCCAATTGGCTACAAGTCTAAGTCCCATCTTCTCAAGGTGGGCTTCGAACTTCTGCTGGCCCAACGGCTTTGTAAGTGGGTCTGCCACATTATCTGTGGAGTGACCTCGACTCGAGGTAATCTTGACCTCTGGTGAGACGGCTCCTTAGCAAGGGCTACCCAGTTAGAGGAATGGCATCTGATGGTAATTTCTGCAGCAAACTTCTTGTACCAGAATGCAGCCTCTGATGCAGGTATATATTCTGCTTCCATGGTGGAATCTGCTATCACAGTTTGCTTGGAACTCTTCCAGCTGACAGCTCCACCATTGCACACAAACAGACTGCCAGATGTCGACTTTCGATCATCTATATCAGACATGAAATCCGAGTCTGTGTATCCCTGGACTTGGAGTTCTCCGTTACCAAAGACCAACATCATATCCTTAGTTCTTCTCAAGTACTTAAGGATACATTTCACAGAAGTCCAGTGTTCTTCACCTGGATTTGACTGATATCTGCTTGTGACACTCACAGCATGGGCTATATCAGGTCGTGTACATAGCATGGCATACATGAGGCTCCCTATTGCAGAAGCATAAGGGATCTTGCTCATGCGTTCTATTTCCTCAGGTGTGCTAGGGCACATCTTCTTGGAAAGATGAATACCATGTCTGAAGGGTATTAATCCCCTCTTAGAGTTTTCCATACTAAACCTCTTTAGTACTTCCTCTATGTACATCTTCTGTGAAAGTCCTAGCATCCTATTCGGTCTATCCCTATAGACCTTAATTCCTAGAATAAAGGATGCTTCACCTAGGTCTTTCATGGAGAATTCCTTGGACAACCACATCTTGACTGATGTCAACATGGGAATATCATTCCCAATAAGGAGGATGTCATCCACGTACAATACGAGGAAGACAACAGCGCTCCCACTGACCCTTTTGAAAACACATGGTTCCTCTTCATTTTTGATGAAACCAAACTTTTTGATCACATCATTGAAACGAGTGTTCCAGCTCCGAGATGCTTGCTTAAGTCCATATATGGACCTTTGCAGCTTGCAAACCTTGTGATCAGTATCACTGGATGTGAAACCTAGCGGCTGTTCCATATAGATATCTTCCTCAAGATATCCATTTAGGAATGCCGTTTTCACGTCCATTTGCCATATTTCATAATCGAAATAGGCTGCAACGGCAAGCAATGTGCGGATGGATTTTAGCATAGCCTACTGGGGAAAAGGTATCCTGATAGTCAATGCCTTCGCGTTGACTATAACCTTTTGCCACTAGTCTAGCCTTGAATGTCTCCACATTCCCATCTGCACCAATCTTTCTCTTGAAGATCCATTTACATCCAATAGGTACTATACCTTCTGGTGGATCTACCAAGGTCCAGACTTGGTTTGAGTGCATCGAGTCAATTTCTGACTGCATTGCCTCTAGCCATTTCTCGGAGTCGATATCTGATATCGCCTCGTTGTAGGTTTTGGGATCATCACCATGAGCACCATTACCTACGAGGAACATTTTCTCTACATCCTCTGAAATAATACCTAAGTATCTTTCAGGGGGATGGGAAACTCTTTCCGATCTACGAGGTGGAGGAGGTAGTGTTCTTATTGGCTCAACCTGATTTGGTTCCACTTGGTCCTTAGCTCGTTCCACTTGTGAGACTTTCTCATCAAGCTTGATCTATTTTCCAATGCCGCTATCTTGAATAAACTATTTTTCAAGAAAGATGGCATGTCGACTCACAATCACATTGTGGTCTTCTGGAATGTAGAAATAGTATCCTAATGACTCTTTAGGATATCCTATGAATCGAGCTCTAAAGGACCTAAACTCTAACTTGTCCGCTTGTTGTCTTTTGACATGAGCCGGACAACCCCAAATTCTGAGATGACTCAGACTTGGTTTCTTACCGTGCCATATCTCATACGGTGTGGTAGGAACGGTTTTAGAGGGAACCCTATTCAGTAGATAGATTGAAGTTAACAATGAGTGTCCCCAAAGAAAATCAGGGAGGTCTGTGAAGCTCATCATGGATCGAACCATATCCAATAGAGTCCGATTTCTCCATTCTGAAACCCCGTTGAGTTGAGGTGTTCCTGGTGGAGTCCATTGAGAGACTATGCCATTTTCCTTGAGATAGTCTAGGAATTTCCGGCTAAGGTATTCACCTCCTCGATCTGATCGAAGAACCTTAATGGGTTTTTCTGTTTGTTTTTCTACTTCATGTCTGAATTCTTTGAACTTTTCAAAAGCTTCAGACTTGTGTCTCATAAGATACACATACCCATACCTAGACAGATCATCGGTAAAGGTAATGAAGTAGACAAAATTGCCTCTAGCCGGCACATCAAATGGGCCGCACACATCAGTATGTACTAGGGCAAGGAGATCTGTGGCCCTCTCCCCATGTCCAACAAAAGGGAGTTTAGTCATTTTGCCTTGAAGACAAGATTCACAAGTTGGATATGACTCAGAAGTCAATGGACTCAATAGCCCATTTTTCTCCAATTTGTTGATCCTATCTTCTGCTATATGACCTAATCTCAGGTGCCATAGATATCTGTCGTTTGGACTATCCCTAGGTCGTTTGGCATTCACGTTTTGCTCGATAGTTAGAATAGGTACATCAATATGTAGCTGATAAAGACCATTAATAAGGAAACCATTTGCAATTTTATTTCTTTCATAAAGAATGTTACAATGGTCCTTAAAGAAGGTGATCACATAACCTTCTTGTGCTAAGCATGAAACAGAAATCAAATTCCTGCTAGCTGCAGGCACAAAATAACAGTCTTTCAAAACTAAGTCTAAACCAGATGGTAATCGAAGAGGGTATGTTCCCACGGCTACTGCAGCAACTCTTGCTCCATTACCGATGCGTAGGATCATGTCTCCATCCCTCAGCCTCCTGCTATCCTCAAGACCCTGCATAGAAGTGCACAGATGAGCACTAGAACCAGAGTCAAGCACCCAACTGGATGCAGAAGAAACCGTAAGGTTAGACTCAATAACGAGCATACCTCCAGAAGGACCTTCCTTCTTGTTCTTCAGGGTGGCCAGGTAAGTAGGGCAGTTCCGCTTCCAATGGCCGTCGCTGTTGCAATGGAAACACTTTCCTTTGACATCGGCCTTTCTTCTTCGGCTCTGCCTTCTTCTTCTTTGATCCTTCCACCTTTTGCTTTTTCACAGACTTCTTTTTCTTTCCATAAGACTTTCTTTTGGAAGAAGTCCGTTCCATAGCAAGAACTGAGCCTTTAGAACCTTTCATAGAAAGCTCAGCGGTAACCAGCATATTCATTAATTCGGCCAAGGAATTCTGAAGTTTATGCATGTGGTAATTCATGATGAATTGCCCATATGCATCAGTCAAGGATTGCAGAATAATATCGTTCTGCAGGTCCAAGTCCAACTTCACACCGAGCTTCTCAAGCTCTTCCATGTCCTTGATCATTGTCAGACAGTGATCTTGGACTGACTGCCCATCACGCATCTTAGCCTTAAAAAGTCATTTTCGTGACTTGATATTTGGCTGCGCGACTCTGTTCACCAAACATCTCCTGCAGGTGAGCCAACATTTGGCGAGCAGTCCCGATATCCTCATGTTGGCGCTGGAGCTCATCAGACATCGAGCCCAACATGTAATATCTGGCCTTATTATCTTCGTCAATCCATTTTTCCAGAGACGCTCTCTGTTCAACAGATGGACGGGCTGGTAAGGTGGGAGGGTCCTGGTCCAAAACATGGGTTAACTTCTCAGAACCCAAAATAATTTTGTAGTTCCTGAGCCAATCTTTATAATTGGGTCCGGTCAGTCTATGTGTGTCCAGGATACGTGCCAATGGGTTGGACGCAGACATTTTTCTGTAGAGAGTCAAAGATTCTAGTTAGATACTGTAATTTTGACTTGACCAATTTATTTAGGGATTTTATTTTTAAACAAATTAGCTCCCACTATTTTCTCGGATCCCTACACTCCCTCTGTAGAGATGCGAAAATCTCCATGATTAATGATTTCTAGTGGGTGGTGCGGTCTCACCAACTGACTCATCACCTCACCTAACAGTTATTGGTGATGGGTTAGCCAATGAGTGAACAACTCTTGTTCAATGATTCTCTAATCATGGTGCACCCAAACTTGGTCTCTAATTCATGAATCTCACCGTATCCGGAATATTGATCCACTCCTTAGTTAAGTCAGACCCACCATTTGCATAGACTGGGTTCCTAATTGAGTCTCTCACCGTATCCAAAATATTGAGCCCAACTCATCCTCCAGCCCATAGCATCCAATGCCTAATAGACATGGTTGCATCTTCCCGGTGCAACTGAGCCACTGTATCCAGCCGAGAACAATCAACCCCGGGAAGGGCCCGCACATCTACAATGGTGGAAGACCTCAGACTTAATCTTTTCTTAGGGAGAATTGATTCAGGTCTCATTAAACTAGACTTGGCTTAGTCATAACAATTATGACTAACCTAGTGGCATGGGTTAGCTCGGATTATTGACCACCTCAGATCAGAACTGTGTCAACAGATATGGCCAGGTAAGTGAGACCGGTGGAAGGAATATGCCATTAACTCGTACAAGAATGCATTCAGGTCGAGTAGCTTCCAATTAAAAACCAGTCGGTCGTCTATGCCAAACTTACCTTAGACACCAAATTGTTGAGCCAGAACCAATTGGGTTAGCCTACAATCCAGACTCTAACCTCTGAGCCTAATTAGGTCTTGCTTGATCGTGACTCGATCTTGACCCAGACTTAATCCTATTAGGCTGGTCAATTTAAGCATTGTTGATCCCATCTAACCAACTCTTGATTCGGTTTGATCAACCGCTTAGACCTAATTGAGCTACCCAAGCCCGAACCCAGTATTATGAATATGTCTTAGATCTAAAATTCTCAATTTTAGACCTAATTAATATTCCATAAACTTAATTCTTAATTAAGTAGGGTTCATAAACAAAATATGCACAATAAATCCTAGGGTTTCAGGATCTAGGGTTTTGCAGAAAGTAAGTTTTGGGTTTCTGATTAAGGACGAACACGCAGCACCCCTACACATCATAAGAACACCCCATCGAATGGGAAGAGAGGGCCTTTAAACCCTTCTTCGTTCTTATGACCGGACGGCCAAGAGGAACGCCTTAATCAGGAACATTCAATACTACAAAACAATATCAGATCTATATCATATATCTCATATATAAAGTAGATCTAATCATGGCATATTTTGCATACATCTCATGTATCATAATCATGCATGTTTTCAGATCTAAATTATCTCATAATAATCTAAAAAATTAGATTTAAATTGATCTAATCAAAATAAATTCTAATCTAGATAATTATGTAGAACTATTCTACAACTAGTCTAGACATGCATCAATCATATCTCATATGATATTCAAAAATTAAATAATTTTTATTTGCTATTTTTTAGATGTTATTATAACACTTATAATATCAAAAAATAGTAAATAAAAAGATCTAAAATATGATTTAATCAGATTAAATCAAAAACATGCAAGACTATTCTATAGAACTATTCTATTCTAGAACTAGTCATGCATATCTTCTAATCTTAGATCCAAATTATTTAATTTTAATTTTTTCTGATTTTAGATCTGATCACATCTCATGTGACATCTAAAATCAATTATTTTTTAATTAAAATAAATTTAAAATCAGATCTAAACAATTTTAGAACCATGGCTCTGATACCAGTTGAAGGGAAATCCTGATTTCCCGGTCCAGGTTCGTTCAGATCTGATCAGATCAAGAGATATATTTCAAAAATTTTTCTCTTGATCCCTAATCAGATCTTGATATGTTTTAGATCTGATTCTTATTATTTTAATAAATAAAATAAAAAGATAAATTAAATCAAATTTAATTTACCTGATTTGGGTAATCCTTATCTCAACCGTCAACAGGGCTGATGATGCTTGGAACAACAATTTTCATACTTAACAAATGTACCACCAGTAATCTGACCTTAAATAAATTTTTTCCTTTTCAATATCTCGATCTACGAAATTGTGTCAATTACAAGGAATGGTTTTGATTGAACTTCATTCTTAAAATGAAGAAGAAGACCATCATTAATCTAAGACGAGATGAGGGAGAGGTCTTTCGACGGCCCTTGCATGCCCCTACAGTCCTATTTGAAACAAAAGAAGAACCCTCATACCTAACAATAAGCAAAGCAAAGATCATTATTAATCTTAGATATAGATGAGGAAAGGCCCTTCTAATGGTCCAACGTCCCCTAAAATTCTATTAGGAACAAGAGGAGACTCATCTAACAGAGCAAAGCAAAGACTTCATTAATCTTAAGACGAGATGAGGGAAGAGGTCCTTCCAATGGTCCTAAAATGTGCTCTTACAGCCCTATTAGGAGCAGGAAGGAGAATCTCATCCTAGCGTGAGCAAAGCGAAGACCTCATTATCTTAAGATGAGATAAGAGAGAGGCCCTCAACGAACCCTGACATGCCCCTGAACAGTTCGTTAGAAATAGGAGGAAATCTCAAATTCTAACAATGAAAGGCCGAGACGACCTTAAATGCTTAGATGATAGGAGAAAACCCTTCCAATTGCCCTAATGTGCTCACTACAGTCCTGTTAGAAACAAGAGGAGAACTTCATCCTAACAAAGCAAAGCGAAGACCTCGTTAATCTTAGATGAATGAGGGGAGAGTCCCTACGTGCCGCTACAGCCCTTGCATGCCCCTACCAGCCCTATAAGGAATGAAGAAAGGGAAAAGACCTCATTCCGAGAAGCCTCGCCCTAAATAAAATAATGAAGTTTGAAACGAACCTCTTCCTAATGCAGGATCAACCCTAGGCTGACACCTCCAATAAGCCACGCCAAATGAAGATGAAGTAAGGCATATAAAGCAATCAACAAACATTGAGTTCGTATAGTAATGAATAGACAATAAGAGAAATGTGTTTTATTAAAGACAAAACTAAATTACAAGGTGAAGGTAATATAAAGCTAAGAACCATACAAAAAAAAAGTGAGATGGAAGCTGAAGTTCTAAGAAAGGATTGGATTTTCTCGGAACTTACTACTAGCCATCACAAGGCTCCTTTAGCTGGCAACGCTCCTCCTCAAGTTCTTCTTTTATTAAGTTATAACAAGAATATCCTATGCCCTATGGTAGTCTTCAGATTCGCGCAAGCCCTTCTCCCAAAAACTTTCGACTCAGTCTTAAGTATCCCTAAATGCTTGCTGCTCGGACGATAGCTGGATCTTCAGCCTTGAACCTCACCTTCTTCCTCCAACCAGCTTTCGAGAGTCATCTAGAGTCCTCAGGTCAAAGGAGGTAACCCGCTTCGATCCCCTTCTTGCAATAAGAATTGGTGATTTCATCGAATTATTTTTTGGAGTCGGGTCTCCCTCGCTGTTTAGCAGCAAACGAAGCTTTGCCAAAGCCCCTGGAATCCCTCTGCTCCACCCAACCGATAGGTAATCATAACTGAGCTCGGCATCATGCAACTGCTTCTAAAGCCATGGAGAAACTTCTTCGACCAATCCCACTCATATCATGACTTATTAGAAAGACCACGGCGACACTCCTCAAATAACTGAATCTTCTCCTTTCACTGCCTGGAGTCGACTTCCGACGGGTGCCGACTGAAGGAAAATCCTGTTCCCGATCCAGGTTCGTTCAGATCTATAAGTCAAAGAAGATATATTTCAAAAAAAATGTTCCATAAATCCCAGATCATGATCTTGATAATATTTCAGATCTGATTCTTATATTTAATAAAAAAATAAAATAGATAAATTAAATAAAATTTAATTTACCATGATGTGGGTAATACCTAGTTCACCTGTTGATGACTACTGTGGCAGTGAAGTTCTGGATCCAGCCACGAAAGCTACTTTGGCCTCTACCGGTATCACTCGGGCCTCAGGGATCTAGAGATCTCTTCTTCTCTATCATTCATTCTCCAAAAATTCAAATCTAGAATCTGATCTTGGAGAGAATCTGTTAAAATAACTTTTGGAAAGATCAGAGTCTCTCTTGCAGCAGACGACAGCCTCTTAAGCTTTTGATCGCCTTTCTTTCCTGACTAGAATTGCACCAATAGGGTCCCAAACTTCCTTTTGGAATGTGAGACGAGAGGGGTAGAAGTGTAACTATGGCATGCGAGGGAGGAAGAGAGGAGCATCTTGCGGGCTAGGAGAAATATATCTCCTCATACTCATTTAATCTGATTTGGGACGAGGTTCTTATTTATAGACTATGCGTGATCCAACTCTCTTCTTCCCTACACCAATCACAATCCTTTGTTGAAATCAGATCTAAATCTGATTGGTGGGAAAGAGACCCCTAGGATTCCTCCTTAGAGGTGCACCAAGATCAGACAAAGTTGTTCTTAGAGGAGAATCTAATAAATCCAAAAAAGGAGATGGAGTCCTTCCACAAGGACTCCTTGGGCCTCCAACTTGGGACACACCAGGGTGGCGTGTGCACTCTCCTCCTTTGCCAGGTTCTGGAGGGGGACACAGAGCCCCACTCATCTAAATAGAGTGTGAACAGGTAAAGAAGTCAAAAGTTGTCAATGGTCAACTTTGACCAGTCAAAGTAAATTTTGACCAAAGTCAAAGACCAAAATACAGGTGACCAAAAAATGGCAGGTATTCTTACAAAACAGACAATCCTTTTCTGACTTGGACAACCTCTAGTAGACCATGTGAAAGGCCTCTGACCATGCATAACTCTTTGAGCCAGACAGGAAACTATATTATGATAGAAAAGAAGAACGTTAGGTTCAATCGATGTGCTAGCACGATTCCTGAACCTAAATAATCTCATTAAAGATCATTGACACTAGATTCAGTTCAATTGATGATCACCAGATTCAACCTTATTTGTGTGATCCCAGTTAGGTTCAGTTCTAGTATGTAAGGATATTGTCATACTCTAATCATCGAATCATCGAGAACAATTCCTTTCGATGGATCAGAACTTTCTGATTGAACACTAGAATGATCGATCATCTAAATCATATCTAATTGCTCCCAAAATCCACCAACATGACACCTAGCAGTATAGGTGGAACCCATCAGAGCTGAATGGAACTCTTGGCAATCTACCGTGTATTAGTTCTTTCTATCTAAGCCCTGATCAGATTAGGGTTAGGTGAACTCGTCAAACCTAAGTTCTCTGTCATTATGATGTACACATTCGATTTCAGAGTCCAATGTGAAAATTAAATAGAAACCTTTATATTTCACTCTGTCCATGGCCATGGACTTCTGGACTTGATCTCATGATTATCATAGGAGCTGCTCCTCTACACCACCGAGGTAGATAGACCATCTTGATGCATCCAGTTCGCTAAATGAACATGCTATAGCCAACATACTCCTAGGATTTCCAAATATGGCTAGGAGACCGAGTATATGGGTAGTCAAACTATAAACCCTCAAGGTGAACTCCTGATGCCCTCAGGTCAAAAACAACACACTACCCCTGCAACATGAGTCAGTCATTGAGAGAAGGTAGACCCTAATGACTACTCGAGGTGGTCACAGCTCAAGTGCCCTTCTCTAACGAGTTCCTTACTCTGCTCCGGTGTCTCCACACGATAGACTAAGACTCATCTACCTAAGAGAATCGATTGTACACCAACCTTATCCGGATCAATCACCATCTTCGTGATGATCCTAATGTCGGGAGCAAATTTTAGAGTTAACAATGATTATTATGATCTTAAAATTTTCAACTCTTGAAAATATAAAATATCATTAGCCATCTAACTCAAAGGCATGTATCAACAGACAACAACAATATACATATGTGATAGAAAATAATCCACTTGATGTAATTTATCAAAATATAATTTTGACTCCTAAAGCTGTATTACAAGTGTTCAGCGCATTTGGCTTCTAGGCAACATTATATCTAACAATCTCCCACTTGTCCTAATGCCAATGGTACACTAAGTCCTGCCACTCTCAACTGAGTGGCTTACTATAGATTCTGGTCCAACACTTCTAAGTAATGGACGACATGTTCCTGCGGAAGACTCTCCTTGACAGCAAGTAATCCCTTCCAGTAGTGGATTGCATCATGTGGTATCCTTGCTTGGGATACTTCGCCAGATACGCACCACCCATTGCACACAAAAACGACCCAAATTGAACTTTCGATCATCTATATGATATGAATCGAGTCTGTTATTCTGAGACTTGGGAAGTTCTACGTTACCAAGACAGACATAATTCTTATTCTTTCAGTACTTAAGAAATACATTTCACAAGAAGTCCAGTGTTCTTCATACCTGGATTTGACTGATATTGTTGTGACATCAATAGCATGGCTATACTCAGGTCGATGTATCAAGCATGGCATACAGAGGCTCCTATTGTAGAAGCATAAGGGATCTTGCTTCATGCGTTCTATTTCTTCAGGTGTGTAGGGACATTTCTTTTGGAGGAAGAATACTGTTGAAGAATATTAATCTTCCTCTTAGGTTTTTACATACTAAACCTCTTTAGTACTTCTTTTGTACCAAATCTTTCTGTGAAAATCCTGATCTATTCGAGTCTATCCCTAATACCCTTAATTCCTAGAATAAAGGATGCTTCCTAGGTTTTATGGAGAATTCCTTGGACACCAATTTTGACTGTTGTAAATGGGATATCATTCCCAATATAGGAGGATGTATCCATATTACAATTGAAGGGAAGACAAGCAGCGCTTACACTGGACCCTTTTGAAACAACACTGCGTTATCTCTTCATTTTTAATGAACAATTTCTTTATCACACATTAAAAGTATTCCATGCTTTAGAGATGCTTGCTTAAGGTCCAAATAATATGGACCTTTGCAGTTGCATAACGCTGTGATGATCAGAATCATTCTCGATGTGAAACCTATGCTGTATCCATATAGTAGTCTTCTCAAGAATATCCATTTAAGAAGTGCGTTTTCACGTCCATTTGCCAATATTTCATAATCAGAAATCAGCTGCAATGCAGCAATTAGTTGCGGATGGATTTTAGCATAGCTACTAGGAAAGGTTCCTGAATAGTCAAATGCCTTCGCATTGACTATAACTTTTGCCGAACTTCTAGCCTTGAAAATTGTCTCCACATTCCATCTGAACCACATCTTTCTTCTTGAAGATCCATTGCATACAAATAGGTACTATACCTTCTGGTGGAATCTACCAAGTTCCAGACTTGGTTTAGATGCATCGAGTCAATTTCTGACTGACATTACTCTCTACCAATTTCTCAGGAGTCGATCATTGATATCGCCTCTTGTGGTTTGGGATCATCACAGGAGCACCATTACTACGAGGAAATTTTCTCTTTACTCTGAAGAATAATACTAAGTATCTTTCGGGAGAGAAAAACCTTTTCGATCTTAGAGTGAGGAAGGTTAGTGTTTTACTTTGGTCACTGATTTGTTCCAATTGAGTCCTTAGCTCGTTGTCATTGTGGAGACTTTCTCATTCAAGCTCTTGAATCTATTTCACTGCCGCTTTGAATAAACTATTTTTCATAGAAATGGCAATGTCGACTCATCAATCACATTAGTGGTCTTCTGGAGATAAGAAATAGTATTAATGTAACATTTGGATATCCTAATGATCAAGATCTAGAAGCCTAAACTCTAATATGTGTCTGTTTGTTGTCTTTATGACATGAGGGACAACACCCAAATTCTGAAGATGACAGACTTGTTTGCTTACGCATGCCATATCTCATACGGTATGGAGGAACGTTTTAGAAGAGAACCTATTCAGTAGATAAATTGAAGTTAAAAATGAGTGTTCCCAAAGAAAATAGGGAGGTTGATGAAGCTCTCATGGACCGAACCATATCTATAGAGCCATTTCTTTTTCTGAATTACTCTGAGTTGAGGTGTTCCTGTGGATCATTTGGGAGAGACTATTGCCATTATCTTGAGAATAGTCTAGGATATTTCGCTAGAGATTCACCTCTCTGATCTGATCGGAAGACCTTAATGGGATTTTTATCGTTTTTATTTCCTACTTCATGTTGAATTCTTTGATTTTCAAAGGCTTTGACTTGTGTCTCATAGAAAATAAATACCCATACACTTAGACAGAATCATGTCGTAAAGGTAATGAAGTAGACTAAAATCCTCTAGCAGCAACATCAATGGTCCTGCACAAGTATGTACAATAGGGCAAGGAGATCTGTGGCCCCTTCCCATTATCCTACAAAAGAGTTATGTCATCTTTGCCTTAGAAGACAAGGATTCACACAGTTGGATATGACTCGAAAGTCAGATACTCAATAGCCCATTTTTTCAATTTGTTGATCCTATTCTGCTAATATGACGCTAATCTCAAGTGCCATAGATACTTCAGTTTGGACTATCCCTAGTTACTTTGGCATTCACTTTTGCTCTGATAGTTAGAACTAGTACATCAAGTATGTGTGATAAAGACATTAATAATGAAAATCTTGCACATTTTATATTCTTTCATAAATGAATGTTACAATGGTCCTTAAAGAAGTGATCACATACCTTTCAGTGCTAAGCATGAAAACAGAATCAAATTATCTGCTAGCGTGCAGGTCCAAAAATTAACGTCTTTAAACTAAGTTCTAACCAGATGGTAATCGAGAGGGTATGTTACCTTCACAGCTACTAGCAACTCTTGCTCCATTTTACATGCGTAGAAGATCAATGTCTCAATTCATCAGCCTTCCTGCTATCCTAAGATCCTGATTGGAGTAGCACAGTTGAGCACTAGAACCAAGTCAAGCACTCCAACTGGATGCAAGAAGAAAATCTAAGGTTATAGATAATAAACGAGCTAACTCCAGATAAGACCTTCTTCTTGTTCTTCAGGGTGGCCAGATAAAGTTAGGGCAATTCCGCTTTCCAGTGGCCTCGCTTGTTTGCAATGAAAACTTTCCTTGAACACTTTTCTCGGCTCTGCTTCTTCTTCTTTCATTACCTTCCACTTTTGTTTTTTTGCAAGACTTTTTTCTTTCCAGAAAGATATCTTTTTTGGAAATACCGTTCCATAAGCAAAGACTGAGCCTTTAGAACTTTCAATAGAAAGTCAGCTGTACCACGGCATATTCATTAATTGCGCCAAGGATTTTAAAGTTATGATGTAGTAATTCATGATGATAGCCCATATGCATCCAGTCAGATTAAGGAGAAATAACTATCTTCTGAGTCCAAGTCAAACTTCACACCGAGCAATGAGAGTTTACTGATCTAAGATCTCTCAGATAAAACTCAAAAAAGGAGGAGAGATTGAAAATAAAACAGCCCTAGAAGAAGACCCACTTCTTCTTCTCTTTTCTCTCACCTAGACACCTAGTTTGGTACCTATGGAACCCCCACACCCAAGGACTCTCTTCCTTTGATTTTTGCACACCCCAAACCTCTCCTAAAGTTCTATATTTTACAAAAGAATCAAAACAAAATTCATCCAATAAATAGAGAAAAAGAAGAGTCCAAGTTAGATCAAAATCCTAGACTAGGAATATCCAAACATGGAAAGTTGTTGGAGTGCCCAACTCTTGGGCGCCTCCTCCATAATTATTGACGTGGATCAGCAAGGAAGGGTGCACAAAAAAAGAGATTATTTTCATGAAATAAGAGAAGAATTAATTAAAAGAGGGGGCAGCACTCAAGGGAAGGTGTTTTGGTCAACAATGATTCTATTTCATAGAATCCTAAGCAAAACTAACTCCTCTTTTGACTTGGTCTTAACAAATTGCCTTATGAGAAAAGGAGGAGAGAAAGAGGGCATGAGAAGCCATGGGAGTGAAGAATTTTCACATAAAAAACAAAATAAAAAGGGCATGGGGCGTGAGGATTAAGTGGTGCAAGTGATAGGCCATATTTAATTGGGTTGGTTTAATCTTGATTTTATTTGGTTAAAAGATCTTGTTTGACTAATTAAATCAGATTTAATTCTAATTTATTTTCTAATCAAATTAGAAAATTGAGTTAATCCGAGTCCTAGTTTGACTAGGACTAGTTCTTTCTTACATTTGGCTTATCCAATAAACTAATTGGACTTGATCCAATCAAGCCCAAACCAAATCTAATTAAATCATATTTAATTAGAATTAATCTTAGCCTATTGGCTTAATCAAATTAAGCCAATTAATAATCCAATTGCTAATCGATCCTCCTATAATACTTGCACTAGGTTAAACACCAATCATATTGATTGTTTAATCCTAGAACGATTCTTAATCGTTGATCAACCATCCGATCAGATCGTAAGCTCTAATGTGTGTGACCTCATAGGTCTAAACCTAAGCCCAATCGAAGTAACCATCTAGCAATGATACCTGATGGCCGGATAGGTCAAAGGTGTAGAACACCATCCTTAGAATCCATGCGGATATAGTTTCCATATAACTCATCCTCTTGACCACAATGCTCGTAGGACATCTCAGAGTTCAAATGTCAACTTTGATCAGGTTGTCCACATTGTATTTCAAAATATCAAATCCATCTGATGGATTATCCTGGCCAATGTTTTACTATATTGAAATACAGTGATACATTCTTCTCCAACTCTTGGAGTGGTCAATTTCATCTTAATCACACTCCGACTTCGCAAGTACTTGACTATGCCCAAATGTCTTTCATTGTTGAATTAGAAATTTAGTTAGTCTGGTACCAAAGCACAATGAGTTGCTTGCAAGTCACTGAGGTGATCTCAGGTCTAAGAAATACTTATACCTATATCCCATCAAAGACATTCTTGACAGCAGAATACTCTGGACTTGGTCACATTCAATGATGATGTACCCATACATCTCACCTGTATGCCATACCAGTGTCTCCACACTCCTTGGTTAAGAAGACAACCAACCTATATGACATATAGCAACCTTTGCTCGATAGACGTTGTTGTCCTAATTAACAACCTATCATTTGGTCGTGAACAAATTTAAGGACTAATCGATAAATCCTCTTTTTATCGAAACTAAACAGTCTTAAGGACTTCATCACAATAATGGAGTTCATTAGAAAATATAAACTTATGATAAAAAAGATGCCAAAATATTTTTATTAATTAATAAATTAATTATAATTATAAAATAGCTCAACCATCAACAGACTGATGATTGGCTTTGGGACATAATTTCCAACAACTCCCACTTGTCCTAAAGCCACTCGGCACAGTATCTAATACCCATCTTCGACTTATGGTTGTCGAACTCCTTGATTGTAGGGCTTTAGTGAATGGGTCAGCTAGGTTCTTCTTTCCATCAATCTTCTGAAGGTCTATGTCACCACGATCCATGATTTCATGGATCAAATGAAAGTGGCGCAGAATGTGCTTTGTCCACTGGTGTGCCTTCGATTCTTTTGCCTGAGCTATGGCGCTAGTACTGTCGCAATAGAGCAGGACTGGACCATCAATGAAGGATGCTACTCCAGATCCATGATTTCATGGATCAAATGAAAGTGGCGCAGAATGTGCTTTGTCCACTGGTGTGCCTTCGATTCTTTTGCCTGAGCTATGGCGCTAGTACTGTCGCAATAGAGCAGGACTGGACCATCAATGAAGGATGCTACTCCAAGCTTGGTGATGAACTTCCTCAGCCACATAGCTTTTTTTGCTGCATCTGATGCTACCATGTACTCTGCTTCACAAACAAAGTCAGCCACTGTATGCTACTTGAAATTTTTTTAGCAGATGACTCCACCATTTAGAGTAAAGATATATCCTGACACACTTTTACAATCATCATGGTCAGATTGAAAGCTGGAGTCTATAAATCCCATAAGCTTCAGATCTGACTCATCATAAACCAACCATTAGTCCTTAGTATTTCTCAAATACTTAAGAATGGTTTTAACCACCTTCTAGTGATTTTCTTCAGGATCAAACTGGTATCTACTCACCACTCCTAGTGAGTATGCCATGTCTGGTCTTGTATATATCATTGCATACATAATAGATCCCACTGTCGAAGCATATGGGATTCTACTCGTACGCTGTCTCTCTTCAGAAGTTGTCGGACAATCCTTCTTAGAGAGAGAAATTTCTTGGCCTATCGAGAGATAGCTCCTTTTGGAATTCTCCATGCTGAACCTCTTCAGTACAGTTTCTATATACGTGGACTGAGATATACCAAACTTCCTTTTAAATCTATCCCTATAGATCTTCATTCCTAGGATGTAGGATGCTTCACCCAAGTCCTTCATGGAGAATTGTGATGACAATCAGACTTTTATTTCTTGTAGTGCGGGGATATCATTTTCGATTAAGAGAATGTCATCCACGTATAAAATAAGGAATACCACTGCTGGACCATTTGCCCATTTATAAATGTAGGGTTCTTCTCCATTCTTAATGAAGCCATACATTTTGATCACTTTATCAAAACGCATGTTTCAACTTCGAGATGCCTGCTTCAATCCATAAATGGATCTCTAAAGCTTGCACACCTTGGACTCATCTGTGGATATGAACCCTTCAGGTTGTATCATATACACCTCTTCGATCAGCTCTCTATTTAGGAAAGCTATCTTCACATCCATCTGCTAGATCTCATAGTCCAAATGGATAGCAATGGCAAGCATGATCCGAATGGACTTGAGCATTGCCATAAAGGAGAATGTCTCATTATAGTCAATACCATAATATTGATGATATCCATTGGCAACTAGATGAACTTTATAGGTCTCCACCTTTTCGTCTATGCCCCTCTTTCTTTTGAAGACCCATTTACACCCGATGGGTTTAACCCCTTCAGGTGGGTCAACTAATGTCCATACATCATTGACCTTCATGGAATCTATTTCGAAACTCATGGCTTCTAGCCATTTCTCAGAGTCGAATCTCTGCACCGCATCCATATAAGTGATCAAGTCCTCATCGTTCTCATTGAGTTTGATGGAATCACCATCCTGGACCAAGAATCCATAGTATCTATCCGAATGAAGCGGTACTCTATCGGATTGCCTTAATGGTGTGGGTTCACTAGGCTTTGGATCTAATCTAATCAAATTCAACTTAGGTTCAACATTCTGTGTCAGACTTTCTATCTATTGAACTTCATCAAGTTCAACCTTAGAGGTAATAGTTTCTTCACCAAGAAACTTCTTTTGTAAAAAGGTTGCCCTAAGGCTGACGAACATCTTTTGTTCATCAGCATGGTAGAAATAGTATTTTTTGATCTTTTTTGGGTATCCTAAGAATGTACACTTGTCAGACCTAGATCCAAGTTTGTCTATATCTAACCTTTGATATAAGCTGGGCATCCCCAAACCTTAAGGTACGAAAGTGCTGGTTTACGCCCTGTCCATATCTCATATGGGATTTTAACTACAAACTTATTTGGAATCCTATTTAATAAATAACAAGCCGATTCGAATGCATATTCACAAAAAAATATCGGTAAGCTGGCAAATTCCATCATAGATCGGACCATATCTAACAAAGTTTGATTCCTCCTTTCAGACACACCATTATGCAGTGGTGTTTCAGGAAGAGTCCATTGGAAGAGAAATTCATTCTCTCCTAGATATATAAGAAACTCATCAGAAAGGTATTCTCCTCCTCGGTCAGATCGAAGAGTTTTAATACTCTTCCCAGTTTATTTTTCTACTTCACTTCGGAATCATTTGAACATTTTAAAAGAATCCGACTTATGTTTCATCAGATAGATATATCCATATCTGGATAGATCATCTATAAAAGTGATGAAGTAAACATATCCACCTCTAGCACTTATGCTCATTGATCCACATACATCAGTATGTACTAGACCTAAGAGCTCATTGGCTCTCTCACATTTTTCAGTAAAAGATAACTTGATCATTTTGTCAAGAAGACAGGGCTCGTAGGTTGGAAGTGATTCACAATCATTAACTTCGAGGATTCCCTCTTGAGTCAACTTATTTATCCTGTTCTTGTTTATATGACCTAGCTTACAGTGCCATAAGTAGATATCTGATACACTATCTAATCTAGGATGTTTGCCAATAGAATAGACTACATTAATAGATTGTGATAATATATATACATCATTATTCAATTGTCCATAGAAAGCAGTAACACCATTCATAATGACATTACAAACTCATTTCTTTATTGAAATTTCATAATTGTTCATGGCCAAAAGACCTACAAAAATGATATTTAAAAAGAAACTAGGATAGAAATAACAATCACTAAGAACAACAGTATGAGATTCAAATATAAGTTTCAAAATTTCTAAAACTAGAACTAGAACTGGTCTTCCATCTCCAACGTTCAGAAATCTCTCGCCTTGCTTGAATCTTCTACTAACTTGCAACCCCTACAATGAATTGCAAATATGGTAAGAGCTATTGATATCCAATACTCAGTCAATAATATCATAAATAAAAAAATTGCAAGGAGTTATCATATAAATACCTTGCCTAGCAACAGCTTGCTTCTTTCTCTGCCTGTTCGGATCCAAGGAGGCAATGTACTGAGGACAGTTCCTCTTCCAGTGCCCTCGCTTCATGTGAAAGAAGCATTCGACTTGACTCTTATTGGGCTTGATCTTCCTGGTCTGGCCCTACACTGATGTCCCAACCTGAATTTGCACCTTCTTTATTTTCTTCTTCATGTTCTTCTTCTCTTTTCTAAAGGATCAAGAACCAGAAGATGAACCTCCCACTAAGTTCACCGACTTCTTTTGGAGCTAGTGATCCTTCTTAAAGTTTTGAAGTAACCCTAGTAAGCTATGGTAGTTTACTTCAGGCTTTATCATTCTATAATGAGTAAGGAAAGAGAGATAGGATTTTGGCAGCGAGTTCAATATTGCATCTTTCCTAAGTTGTTCATGCAAGGGAAAGCTGAGTTTGCTCAAGCGTTCTATCAGTTCGATCATATACAGTACATGATCAGTGACAGAGGCTTCATCCCACATTTTAGCGTTGAAGATGGTGCAACTAGTCTTGTGCCTCTTAACATCATCGAATATGCCAAAAGAATCCTCCAACACTTGGAGCATTTAATTTGGCTAAGCTATCTCAAACCTACGACTGAACTCGTCACTCATCGCAGCCAGCATAATGTAGTGCACCATGGATCGGTCACTGAGTCACTTCTGATAAGTGTCTCTAACTGTTCCACGTGTATTGACAGCAGGCTCCTCAGGTGCAGGATTCATCAGCACATATAGGATCCGTTCATGCACCAAGATAATCTTCAACTTCCGATACCAGCTACCGAAGTTGGGTCCCACCAACTTATCATTGTCCAACAATGATCGGAGCGATAGAAAAGTGGCCATATCTGCATAAAGAAAAACTAAAATCTAATTAGTAATTGATTCATTAAACCTAAAGATTTGGACTTTAATCAAATGGTTTCTTCCATGATTTTATTCGAATTCATAGCCTCTACCTTCAATTCAACGAATTACCCTAATTTCTTAGTGGGTACTAGAATCCACATAGACTGTACACGAGCCCAACTTTGGTTGGCCCACCCAAGTACATCTAAGAATAGGTTCATAATCAATTATTTCTCTAAATAATTTCTAGTAATTAAATTTTGCCCTAGGCCCTGATCAGTTGGCTTTGGCCTTCTCAGAAAAGGATCCAATTAGGTCCAACCATTAACATGACCATACTTGGCCCATCCAACCAATGAATGATCAGGCCTAACTTTGGTTGGCCCACCTAACCACCAATTAAAAAGATGTATCCAAGAGATCATATAATGAATGATAATTCCATCAATCAATAAGCACCAAGCCTTTGGGCCTCCAATGATTATCCAACCGATGGACTCATTATCATCCACTTTAATGGGAGGCTATGATCCAATTATCATATAACAATTTTATTTTAGGGACCTAATAATTTTAAAGAATTTAATTTATAGAAGCAAGTAGATCAGATTAACCAGCTTGTCATGATCCTCCCACTAACTTCACCAAGTCAGCTTAGGGGAGACCATTAATAGGCTAGTCTAGGAGCACCTAAATCACTCAAACTGATTTACCTAGCTGACATGGGTCAGCTCAAATAGTTAAGCGATTTGATCAAAACATAATCTCACCAAGAGATCAGATAAGTTCGATCGGTGGAAGGGTCTGCCAGGCTTTCCTTAGATACCATCAGAAATGGTCAGATAAGTGAGCTGCCAATTAAAAATCACTGGTCTGGTTTACCTTAGACACTAACTAGTTTAATTAGTTTTAATTAGATCAACCTAACAGTTCATGCTAGACCGCATAGCCAAGAATCAAGTCCATCTTGGGTCTTTTTAAAGACATGGACTTGACCAACTACAACTATTGCAATTAATCTAGAGAATCCTTGACCTAATCTAAGACAAGAATTGATTAGATTTAGTCAATTCTCTAATTAAATCCATTCTTTAATCTAATCCTAGGTCTAACCCAATTAATGGACCTAATCTTCACGAATCCATTAATCCAATGTGTTATGATTCATATCATAGGATCTTCAATTTACAATCCTAAAACCTAATCAAACAACTTCTTAATTCTTAATTAAGTTTTGGACTGAGGGTTGGAGTTTGGCTTTTCAAAAATAATTTTTATATTTATAAAATATTTTTACAATATTGTTCTATCAATCAAGTTGCATGTTTGATTTATAATCAATATGCAAGTAACATAAACATGAATCTACTTTAGATCTAATCTAAACAGGTTCATTTAATTAAAATAGTTTTAATAATGATCAATTATAAATTTTTCTAGATCAAATCTAACATATTTATGAAGATTAAAACTAGATTAAAATATTTTTAATCAAATCAAAAAAAATTTTGCATCTAATCTAAAATTTTATGATCAATATTTTAGATCAGCACGTACTAGGACAATCTATTCACTGTAAGGAGTAAACCTTACAGCAGGATAACATTCTGACAATCTATGCAATCTAAAATATTTTATTTTTAGATCTAAAACTATTGTAAATCTATTAAATTATAACTAAAATTAGATCAAATCTAATAAATTTATGATTAGAGTTAGATTATCACGAACTAGGATAACATTTTCACTATAAAAGGTAAACCTTACAGCAGGACAATCTTATGGCAGTTCGTGAGTTCTAAATTTCTTTTATTTTTTAAATTTTAGATTTAATAATTAGATTATAAATTACATATAATCTAAAAAATAATCTAAATATGTATAAAAATTATGTAATAACAATCTTGCTCTGATACCAATTGAAGGAACCAAATCTAGGGTTTTATAGGTAGATTTTGAAAACTTTTTCAAGATCTTATAGCAGAAGACTTAAATAAATCAAATATTTATTTAAATAAATATGTAAATACCTAGATCTTAGATCTATTACATGATCAATGAAGGAAAATTCTGATTTTTCAGATCAGATTCATTCAGATCTGATCGGATCAAGAGATATATTTCAAAAATTTTTCTTTTTAATACAAATCAGATCTAGAATGTTTGATCGGATTCTTATTATTCTAATAATAAAAATAAAATCTAGATAAATTAAATCAAATTTAATTTACCTTGATGTAGGGTAATCCTATTACCTGTTTGATGATCCTGTAAGCAGTGGAAGGTTCTGGATCCAGCCACATAAGTATTTGGCCTCTACCGGTATCCACTCAGACTGGATCTGGAGATCCTCTTCTTCTCTATCACATCTCCAAAAATCAGATCTGAATCTAATTTGGAGAATCTTTAAAATAACTTTCGAAGATCAGCAGTTATCCTTTGCAGCAGCACAGCCTTCTAGCTTTCTGTCGTCTTTCTCTCGCCTAGATTGCACCAACTTAGATCCCAAACTTCTTTGGATGTGGAGAGGAGAGGGAGTAGATGAACTTGGCATGGAGGAGGAAGAGAGAGGCAATCTTGGGGCGTAGAGAATTATTCTCTCATTACTATTTTTGAGTTGGGCGTAGGGTCTTATTTATAGACTATGCGTGATCCAACTCCTCTTCATCCCAACCAATCACAATCCTTTGTGAAATCAGATCTAAATCTGATTGGTGGGAATAGAGACCCTTAGATTCATCCTTAGATGGCACCTAAGATCAGTCAAAGTTGATTCTTAGGAGGAGTCTAATCATAATCCAATAAGGAGATGGAGTCCCTATCCAACAGGGACTCCTGGGTGCCTCCTACTTGGCACACACCAAGGTGGCGTGCACCCTCCTCCGTGCCAGCTTCTGGAAGGGGGACAAGCCCCCACCAGCTCTCTAATAGGTGTGTGACACAGAGATAGAAGTCAAAGTATCAATGGTCAACATTTGACCAGTCAAAGATCAACTTTTGACCAAAGTCAAAGGACGAGAAATGGTAGGTGACCAAAAATGGCAGGTATTGTCTTACAAAATAAGACAATCCTTTTCTGATCTGGACAAGCTCTAGTTAGACCAAGTGAAGGCCTCTGATCAAGCATAAACTCCTTTAGCTCAGTCAGGATAACTATTTATGATAGTAAAAGAAGAACGTTAGGTTCAATCGAGTGCTAGCACGATTTCCTTGAAACTAATTGAATCTCATTTAGATCATTTGAACTCGATCAGTTCAATTGATGATCACCAGATTCAAATCCTTATTTGTGTGATCCAGTTAGGTTCAGTTCTATATGATAATAGGATATATCATGATCTCTATCATCGATATCATTGAAACTCCTTTCGATGGATCAGAACTTTTCTGATTTGAACAACTAGAATGATCGATCATCTAAATCATTCTAATTGCTTCCAAAATCCACCAGTGACACCTAGCAGTATAGGTGGCAACCCATCAGAGCTGAATGTGAACCTCTTGGGGCAACTACCCGTGTAATTAAGTTCTTCTATCTTGAGCCCCGATCAGATTAGGGTTAAGGTGAACTCGTCAAACCCTAGTTTCTGTCATATAATGTAATCATTCGATTCAAGTCAATGTGAAATTAAATAGAAACCTTTTATTATTTCAATCTGCATGGCCATGGGCTTCTAGATTTGATTCTCATGATTTCATAGGATGCTCCTCTACCACCGAGGTAGATAGATTCCATCTTGATGCAATCCAGTTCCTATAATGAACATGTATAGCCAACATACACCTCAGGATTTCAAATGGCTAGGAGAAGAATGATTATTGTGTAAGTCAAACTTAATACCCTCAAGGTGAACTGCTGATGGCACCTAGGTCAAAGAACCAAATACAACCATGCAGTTATTGAAGTCAGTCATTGACGAGAAGGTAGACTTCCTAATGATACTCGAGGTGGTCAACGCTCAGTGCCCTCATTCTCTAACGAGTGCCCTGTACTCTTGCTCCGGTGTCTCCACACCATAGACTCAAGACTCATTTACTAAAGAGAAGCGATTGTACACCAACCTTCCGGATCAATCACCATCCTCATAATGATCCTATGGTCGAGTGCATTTTATGAGTTAATAATGATTATTCATATCTTAAATTTTCAACTCTTGAAAATATAAATTATCATTACCATTAACTCAAAGGATGTATCACAGACACTAAATATACATATGTGATAGAAAATAACCCATTTTATTAATTTTAGTCAAAATTATAATTTTACTCCTAGAAGTGTATTACAAGTGTCAGCCAATTCTGGCTTCTAGGGCACATATATCTAACAATCTTCCACTTGTCCTAAAGCCAATTGACTACAAGTCTAAGTACCATCTTCTTAAGATGGGCTTCGATCTTCTGCTGGCCCAATGATTTTGTAAGTGTGTCTACCATATTATCTGTGGAGTCAACTCTCTTGACCTCGACGTAATCCTTCTCGAGGTAATCGTGGATGAGGTGGTATCGCCGCTTAATGTGCTTGGATTTCTGGTGAGACCTCGGCTCCTTAGCAAGGACTATGGTGCCATTGTTGTCGTGGTGAAGGGGAATGGCATCTGATGGCATTACTTCGATTTCTGCAGTAAACTTCTTATACCAGAATGCTTCCTTCACAGCCTCTGATGCAGCAATATATTCTGCTTCCATGGTGGAATCTGCTATCATGGTTTGCTTGGAATACTTCCAGCTGACAGCACCACCATTGCACACAAACTGACTCCCAGATGTCGACTTTCGATCATCTACATCGGACATAAAATCCGAGTCTGTATATTGCTGGACTTGGAGTTCTCCATTACCAAAGACTAACATCATATCCTTAGTTCTTCTTAAGTACTTAAGAATACATTTCACAGAAGTCCAGTGTTCTTCATCTGGATTTGACTGATATCTGCTTGTGACACTCACAAGCATGGGCTATATCAGGTCGTGTACATAGCATGGCATACATGAGGCTCCCTATTGTAGAAGCATAAGGGATCTTGCTCTAGCGTTCTATTTCCTCAGGTGTGCTAGGGCACATCTTCTTAGAAAGGTGAATACCATGTCTGAAGGATATTAATCTCCTCTTAGAGTTTTTCATACTAAACCTCTTTAGTACTTCCTCTATGTACATCTTTTGTGAAAGTCCTAGCATCCTATTCGATCTTACCCTATAGACTTAATTCCTAGAATAAAGATGCTTCACCTAGGTCTTTCATGGAAATTCCTTGACAACCATATTTTGACTGTTGTCAAATGGGAATATCATTCCCAATAAGGAGGATGTCATCATATACAATATGAGGAAGACAACAGCGCTCCACTGACCTTTTTGAAGAACACGGTTCCTCTTCATTTTTATGAAACCATTTTTTTGATCACATCATTAAATAAGTATTCCGCTTCGAGATGCTGCTTAAGTCCATATATGGACCTTGCAGCTTGCAAACCTTGTGATCAGTATCATTGGATGTAAACCTAATGACTGTTCCATATAGATATCTTTCTCAAGATATCCATTCAAGAACGTCGTTTTCACGTCCATTTGCCATATTTCATAATCAAAATAGGCTGCAACGGCAAGCAATGTGTGGATGGATTTTAGAATAGCCACTAGAAAAGAGGTATCCTGATAGTCAATGCCTTCGCATTGACTATAACTTTTGCCACTAGTCTAGCCTTGAATGTCTCCTCACACTTCCCATTGCACAATCTTTCTTGAAGATCCATTTACAACCCAATAGGTACTATACCTTCTGGTGGATCTACCAAGGTCCAGACTTGGTTCAAGTGCATCGAGTCAATTTCTAACTGCATTACTCTAACCATTTCTCAAAGTCAATATCTGATATCGCCTCATTGTAGGTTTCGGGATCATCACCATGAGCACCATTTTCTACGAGGAACATTTTCTCTACTTTCTCTGAAATAATACCTAAGTATCTTTCAGGAGACGAAAAACTCTTATTCGATCTATGAGGTGGGAGGTAGTGTTCTTATTGGCTCAACCTTGATTTGGTTCCAATTGGTCCTTAGCTCGTTGTACTTGTGAGCTTCTCATCAAGCTTAATTGCTTTCCATGCCGTTGTCTTGAATAAACTATTTTTCAAGAAGATGGCATGTCGGTCACAATCACATTGATGTCTTTTGGAATGTAGAAATAGTATTAATGATCTTTAGGATATCCTATGAATCAAGCTTGAAGAACCTAAACTCTAAGTTAGTCTGCTTGTTGTCTTTTGACATGAGCGGACAACCCCAAATTCTGAGATGACTCAGACTTGTTTCTTACCGTGCCATATCTCTATACGTGGTGGGTAGGAACGGTTTTAGAGAGGAACCCTATTCAGTAGATAAATTGAAGTTAATAATGAGTGTCCCAAAGAAAATCGGGAGGTATATGAACTCACATGGATCGCCATATCTATAGAGTCCAATTTCTCTGTTCTGAAATTCTATTGAGTTGAGGTGTTCCTGGTGGAATCCATTGAGGACTATGCCATTTTTCTTGAGATAGTCTAGGAATTTTTGGGCTAGGTTTATCACTCCTCGATCTGATCGAAGACCTTAATGATTTTCCAGTTTATTTTTCTACTTCATGTTTGAATTCTTTGAACTTTTCAAAAGCTTTAGACTTGTGTCTCATAAGATACATATATCCATACCTAGACAGATCATCGATAAAGGTAATGAAGTAGACAAAACTATCTCTAGCCGGCACATCAAATGGACCGCAATCATATATGTACTAGGGCAAGGAGATCTGTGGCCCTTTCTCCATGTCCTACAAAAGGAAGTTTAGTCATTTTGCCTTGAAGACAAGATTCACAAGTTGGATATGACTCGAAAGTCAACGAACTCAATAGCCCATTTTTTTTTAATTTGTTGATCCTATCTTCTGCTATATGACTAATCTCAGGTGCCATAGATATTCTGTCATTTGGACTATCCCTAGGTCATTTGGCATTCACGTTTTGCTCGATAGTTAGAACAGATACATCAATATGTAGTGATTAAAGACGTTAATAAGGAAACCATTTGCAATTTTATTTTCTTTCATAAATAATGTTACAATGGTCCTTAAGAAGGTATCACATAGCCTTTAGTGCTAAGCATGAAACAGAATCAAATTCCTGCTAGTGCAGGCACATAATAATAGTCTTTCAAAACTAAGTCTAACTAGATGGTAATCGAGAGGGTATGTTTTACCGCCACTGTGCAACTCTTGTTCCATTTTTGATGCGTAGATCAGTTCCATTCCTCAGCCTTCTGCTATCGACAAGATCCTGCATGGGAGTGCACAGTGAGCACTAGAACCAAGTCAAGCACCAATGGATGCAAAAGAAACATTAGGTTTAGATAATAACGAGCTAACTCAGAAAGGACTTCTTCTTGTTCTTCAGGGTGGCAGATTAAGTTAGGGCAATTCCGATTCCAGTGGCCATTCGCTGTTTGCAATGAAATTTCCTTTGAATCGGCCTTTTCTTCGGCTCTGCTTCTTCTTTCCTACCTTCCATCTTCTGCTTTTTTGCAAATTTTTTTCTTTCCAGAAGATATTTCTTTTTGGAAATATCCATTCCATAGCAAACTGAGCCTTTAGAACCTTTCCATAGAAGCTCAGTGACGACGCACATAGTTGATTATTGGCCAAGGATTTTAAAGTTAATGGTATGTGTAATTCGTGATGACTTGCCCATATGCATCAGTCAAGATTATAGAATAAAACATCGTTCTGCAGATCAAGTCTAACTTCACACCGAGCTTCTCAAGCTTCTCCAAGTCTTGATTCATCATAGTGAATCTTGGACTGACTGTCATCGTGCATCTAGCTTAAAAAGTAATTTCATGACGTTGATATTTTGGTACGCGACCTATTCACCAAACATCTCATAGGTGAGCCAATATTTGACGAGCAGTTTCGAATATCTCATGTGCGTCTGGGAGCTCATAGACATACGAGCCTAATATATAATATCTAGCCTTATTATTCTTGTCTAATCATTACTAGAACGGCTTCTATTCAATGGATATGGACGGCTGGTAAGGTGGAGGGTCCTGGTCCATACATGGGTAACTTCTAAAACCTAAATAATTTTGTAGTTTCTACAATCTTATAGTTGGGATCCGGTTCATGTCTTTATGTGGTCCACGTACTCTAATGGGTTGGATGCAGACATTTTTCTGTAGAGGTAAAGTTCTAGTTAGGATCCTGTAATTATGACTGATCATTGTTTAAAAATTTATTTTTAAATCAAATTGCTTCACTATTTTTTTGGATTCTCACACCTCTATAGAGATGCAAAAATTCTATGAATTAATGATTTTCTAGTGGTGGTGCGGTTCACCAAACTGACTCATCACTCACTAACAGTTATTGGTGATGGTGTTTAGCTAATGAGTGACAACTCTTTTGTCATGATCCAATCAGTGAACACTTGTCTTTATCATGAGTCACCCATCACACGATCTCTGAATCTATCTCCCTATCCAAAAGATCATCTTATAGTTAGATCAACATTTGCATATGATGGATTCTAATTGAGGTCCTTCACATATCTTAAAAATTAAGCTAAACTCATCTCAGACCATAGCATCAATGACTACATAAGACATGGTTGATATCTTTCGGTGCAACTGAGCACTGTATCTAGCCAGATAATCAACCTGGGAAGGGGCCGCATATCTACCATGGTGAGAGCTAGACTAATCTTTTCTTTAGGAAGATTGATTCAAGTTAATTAAACTAGAATTGTATAGTCATAACATTATGACTTAATTAAGTGGATGGTTAGCTGGATATATTGACCACTCAAATCAGAACAGAAGTAATAGATTATGGCCGGTTAGTGAACGATCGGAAGGATATGCATTACTCGTACAAGAATGCATTCAGGGTCGAGTTAGTCATTAAAAATCATCGATCGTATTGCCAAAACCTACTAGACATGTGATAGAACC
>QRFJ01003502.1:116187-141674 GCA_006176705.1 Cocos nucifera | reverse complement strand
TCCATGCTAAATCTCTTCAGCACGGTATCTATGTACGTGGACTGGGATAACCTAAGCATCCTTTTAGATCTATCCCTATAGATCTTCATTCCTAGGATGTAGGATGCTTCACCCAATTTCTTCATGGAGAGCTGAGATGACAACCAAACTTTTATTCCTTGCAGTACGGAAATGTCATTCCCGATTAAGAGAATGTCCTCCACATACAAGACAAGGAATATGACTACTAGACCATTTGCCCATTTATAAATGCAGGGCTCTTCTCCATTCTTAACAAAGTTATATGTTTTGATTATCCTATCAAAATGCATGTTCTAACTTTGAGATGCCTGCTTCAATCCATAAATGGATCTCTGAAGCTTGCACACCTTGAACTTATCTATGGAAGTGAACCCCTTAAGTTGTATTATATACACCTCTTCGGTTAGCTCTCCATTCAAGAAAGCTATTTTCATATCTATTGCCAAATCTCATAATCCAGATGCACAGCTATCACAAGCATTATCCGAATAGATTTGAGCATTTTCATAGGAAAGAATATCTCATCATAGTCAATACTATAATATTGACGATACTCTTTGGTAACCAGACAGACTTCATATGTCTCCACCTTTCCATCTGCGCCCCTCTTTCTTTTGAAGACCCACTTACACCCAATGGGTTTAACCCCTTCGGATGGATCAACCAATGTCCACACATCGTTGATCTTTATGAACTTCATTTTGGATTTGATGGCCTCAAGCCATTTTTTAGAATCAGATTTCTACATAGCATTTATATAGGTGATCGGATCCTTATCGTTCTCATTGAGTTTGATGGAATCACCATCTCAAACTAAGAAATGTAGTATCTATTCGGATGATACGGTACTCTACCAGATCGTCTTAATGGTGCAGGTATACTAGACTTCAGATCTGATCTAAACAAATCCAACTCAGGTTCAGCTACAGGTGTCGGTCTTTCTACCTGTTGAACTTCATCAAGTTCAACCTTAGAGGCAATAGTTCCTTCATGAAGAAACTCTTTTTCCAAAAAGTCTTAAGACTGACGAACACCTTTTGTTCATCAGCATAATAGAAATAGTATCCTTTGGTCTCTTTTGGGTATCCTATGAATTTGCACTTATTAGACCTAGGACCAAGTTTATCTATAACTAATTATTTGACATAAGCTAGGCACCCCCAAACCCTAAGATGTGAAAGTGCTAGCTTACGCCCTGTCCATATCTCGTATGAAGTCTTAACTACAAACTTACTTGAAACTCTATTTAATAAATAGCAAGCCAATTTGAGTGCATATCCCCAGAAGAATACCGGCAAGCTGGCAAAACCCATCATGGATCGGACCAAATCTAACAGAGTTCGATTCCTCCTTTCAGACACACCATTATACTGTGGTGTTCTTGGATGAGTCCATTGAAAGAAAATTTCATTCTCTTCTAGATATGTGAGAAACTCACCGAAAAGATATTTCTCTTCTCGATCAGACCAAAGAGTTTTAATACTTTTTTTTAATTTATTTTTCTATTTCACTTCAAAATCGTTTGAACATTTCAAATGAATTTGGCTTGTGTTTCATCGGATAGACATATCCATATCTGGATAGATCATCTATAAAGATAATGAAATAGAAATATCCATCTTTACCACTTATGCTCATTGGTCCACATACATCAGAATGTACCAGACCTAAGAGCTCAATAACTCTCTCACCTTTTTTAGTAAAAGATGACTTAGTCATTTTACCAAGAAGACAGAACTCATAGGTTGGAAGTGATTCACAATCACTGACTTCGAAGATTTCCTCTTGAGTCAATCTGTTATTCTATTCTTATTTATATGACCTAGCCTATAGTGCCATAAGTAGATATCTAACATATTATCTAATCTAGGATGTTTGCCAGTTGAACAAACTATGTTAACAGGTTGTAATAACATATACAAACCATTATTCAAATATCTAAAGAAAACAGTAATACCATTCATAATGATATTATAAAATTATTTTTTTATTAAAAGTTTATAATTATTTTTGGCCAGAAGGTATATAGAAATGATATTTAAAAAGAAACTTAGATAGAAATGATAATCATAAAAAATAATAGTATGGAACTCAAATACAAGTTTCAAGATTCCTACAGCTAGAGCTGAAATTAGTCTTTCATCTCCAATGTTCAGGAATCTCTCATCTTGCTCGAATCTCCTACTAACCTATAACCTCTGTAATGAATTACAAATATGGTAAAAGCTATCGGTATCTAATACCCAGTTAGTATAATCATAAATAGAAAAATTGAAAGGAGTTATCATATAAATATCTTGCCCAGCAACTGCTTACTTCTTTCTCTGCCTGTTTGAGTCTAGGAAGGTAATGTACTAAGGATAGTTCCTTTTTCAATACCCCCGCTTCTTGCAAAAGAAGCATTCAGCTTGACTCTTATAGAGCTTGATTCCTGATCTGGCCCTGCATACATGTCCTAGCCTAAACTTGCACCTTCTTGCTCTTCTTCTTCTTGTTCTTCTTTTCTTTCCTAAAAGATTGAGAACCAGAAGACGAACCTCCTACTAAGTTCACCGACTCCTCATGGAGTTGGTGATTTTTCTTAAAGTTCTGAAGCAACCCTAGTAACCCATGATAGTCAACTTCAGATTTTATCATTCTAAAATGAGTGAGGAATGGGAGATAAAACTTGGGCAACAAGTTTAGTAATACATCTTTTCCAAGATATTTATGCAAGAAAAAGCTGAGCTTGCTCAATTGCTTTATTAGCTCGATCATGTATAGTACATGATCAGTGATAGAAGCTCCATCCCGTATCCTAACCTTAAAGATGGTACAACTAGTCTTATGCCTTTCAACATCATCGAGTATGCCAAAAGAATCCTCCAACACTTGAAGCATATCTTTTGGCTGAGCGATCTCAAATCTATAACTGAATTCATTGCTCATGGCAGCCAGCATAATGCAGTGCACCATGGTTCAGTCACTAAGCCACTTTCAGTAAGTATCTTTGACTATTTCATGTGCATTTGCAGCTAGCTCCTCAGGTGCAGGATCTGTCAATACATACAGGATCTATTCATGCTCTGGGACTATCTTCAACTTTCAATACCAGCTATCGAAGTAGGGTTCCACCAACGTATCATTATCCAACAATGATCGGAGCGATAGAAAAGTGGCCATATCTGCATAAAGAAAAATCATAACCTAATTAGTAATTAATTTACTAAATCTAAATATATGGACTTTAATCAAAAGGTTCTCCTACTATTTTATTCGAACTGATAACCTCTATCTCTAATTCGAGAAATTATCTTAATTTCTTAGTATTAGATATATGTGCCCTAGAAGCCAAAATTGGCTGACACTTGTAATATACTTCTAGGGACAAAATTATAATTTTAACTAATATCAATAAAATGGGTTATTTTCTATCACATATGTGTATTTAGTGTCTGTGATACATTCTTTGAGTTAATGGTAATGATAATTCATATTTTTAAGAGTTGAAAATTTAAGACATGAATAATCATTGTTAACTCATAAAATGCTCCCGACCATAGGATCATCACAAGGATGGTGATTGATCTGGAAGGTTGGTGTACAATCGCTTTTCTTTAATAGATGAGTCTTGAGTCTATGGTGTGGAGACACCAGAGCGAGAGTACAGATACTCGTTAGAGAATGAGGGCACTGAGCGTGACCACCTCGAGTAGTCATTAGGAAGTCTACCTTCTCGTCAATGACTGACTCGATGCTACAGTAGGTGTGTCTGGTTCTTTGACCTGAGGTGCATCGGCAGTTCACCTTGAGGGTGTTATAGTTTGACTACACCATTACTCGATCTCCTAGCCATATGGAACCCTGAGGTGTATGTTGGCTATAGCATGTTCATTGTAGGAACTGGATTGCATCAAGATGGAATCTATCTACCTCGGTGGTAGAGGAGCAGCCCTATGATGATCATGAGAATCAAGTCCAGAAGCCCATGGCCATGGCAGAGTGAAATAATAGAAAGAGTTTCTATTTAGATTTTCATATTGGACTCGAATCGAATGATTACATCATATGACAGAAACTAGGGTTTGACGAGTTTACCTTAACCCTAATCTGATCGGGGCTCAAGATAGAAGAACTTAATCACACAGGTAGCTGCACCAAGAGGTTCGCATTCAGCTCTGATGGGTTGCCACCATATACTGCTAGGTGTCACTGATGGATTTTGGAAGTAATTAGAATGATTTAGATGATCGATCATTCTAGCTATTCGAATCAGAAGAGTTTTGATCCATCGAAAGGAGTTTCGATGATGTCGATGATAGAGATCATGACATATCCCATTACCATATAGAACTGAATCTAACTAGGTCACACAAACAAGGGTTTGAATCTGGTGATCATCAATTGAACTTGATCCAGTTCAATTGATCTGAATGAGATTCAATTAGGTTCAAGAAAATCGTGCTAGCACTCGATTGAACCTAACATTCTTCTTTTGCTATCATAAATTAGTTGTCCTAACTGAGCCAAAGGAGTTTGTGCTTAATTAGAGGCCTTCATATGGTCTGACTGAAGGTTGTCCAAGTCAAAAAAGGTTATCTTATTTTGTAAGATATTATCTGCCATTTTTGGTCACCTACCATTTCTTGTTCTTTGACTTTGGTCAAAAGTCTACCTTTGACTGGTCAAATGTTGACCATTGACACTTTGACTTTTGACCACATGTCACGCACCTATTGGAGAGCTGGTGGGGGCCTGTCCCTCTGCTAGAACCTGGCAAGAAAGAGGGCGCACGCCACCCTTGGCGTGTGCCCAAGTTGGAGGCGCCTAGGAGTCCCTGTTGGACAGGGACTCCATCTCCCTTTTGGATTTCAATTAGAGTTCTCCTAAGAACCAACTTTGACTGGTCTTAGGCGCCCTCTAAGGAGGAATCCAGGGGACTCTATTCCCACCAATCAGATTTAGATCTGATTTCATAAAGAGTTATGATTGGTTGGAAAGAAGAGGAGTTGGATCACAGTTAGTCTATAAATAAGAACATGCGCCCAACTCAAATTATGATTGAATCACAGTTCCCCATGCCCCAAGGCTGCCTCTTCCCTCTTCCTTCATGCCAAACCCACCTTCTCCCTCTCCTCTCCACGTCCAAAAGAGTTTTGGAGCTTGGTTGGTGCGATCCAGATCAAAGAAAGGCGAGTGAAAGCTAGAAGGCTGCACTGCTGCAAAGGACAACTGCTGATCTTCAAAAGAAGTTTTGAAGATCCTTCCAGATCAGATCCAGATCTGATTTTTGGAGATGTGATAGAGAAGAAGAGGATCTCTAGATCCAGCCCGAGTGGATATCGGTAGAGGCCAGGTACTTGCGTGGCTAGATCCAGAATCTTCCGCTGCATACAGGATCATCAACGGATAATAGGATTACCCATATCAAGATAAATTAAATTTAATTTAATTTATCTAGATTTTATTTTATTTTTAAAATAATAATAATCAGATCTAAAATATCTTAGATCTGATTAGGATCAAAGAAAAAAAATTTTGAAATATATCTCTTGATCTGATCAGATCTGAACGAACCTGGTCCGAAAAATCAGGATTTTTCTTCAACTGGTATCAGAGCCAAGGTTCTAAAAGTGTTTAGATCTGATTTTAAATTTATTTTAATTAAAAAATAAGTAATTTCAGATGTCACATGAGATGTGATCAGATCTGAAATTAGAAAAAATTAAAATTAAATGATTTGGATCTAAGATTAGAAAATATGCATGACTAGTTCTAAAATAGAATAGTTCTATAGAATAGTCTTGCATGTTTTTGATTTAATCTTATTAAATTATATTTTAAATCTATTTATTTACTATTTTTTGATATTATAATGATTATAATAACATCTAAAAAATAGCAAATAAAAATTATTTAATTTTAAATATCATATGAGATATGATAGATGCATGTCTAGACTAGTTGTAGAATAGTTCTACATAATTGTCTAGATTAGAATTTATTTTGATTAGATCAATTTAAATCTAATTTTTTAGATTATTATGAGATAATTTAGATTTGAAAATATGCATGATTGATACATGAGATGTATGCAAAATATGCCATGATTAGATCTAATTTGTATATGAGATATATGATATAGATCTAAAACTGTTTTGTAGTATTGCATGTTCCTGATTAAGGCGTTCCTCTTGGCCGTCCGGTCATAAGAATGAAGAAGGGTTTAAAGGCCCTCTCTTTCCATTCGATGGGGTGTTCTTATGATGTGTAGGGGTGCTGCGTGTTCGTCCTTAATCAGAAATCCAAAACTTACTTTCTGCAAAACCCTAGATCCTGAAACCCTAGGATTTATTGTGCATATTTTGTTTATGAACCCTACTTAATTAAAAATTAAGATTATGAAATATCAATTAGGTCTAAAATTGAGAATTTTAGATCTAAGACATATTCATAATACTGGGTTCGGGCTTGGGTAGCTCAATTAGGTCTAAGTGGTTGATCAAACCGAATCAAGAGTTGGTTAGATGGGATCAACAATGCTTAAATTGACCAGCCTAATAGGATTAAGTCTGGGTCAAGATCGAGTCACGATCAAGCAAGACCTAATTAGGCTCAGAGGTTAGAGTCTGGATTATAGGCTAACCCAATTGGTTCTGGCTCAATAATTTGGTGTCTAAGGTAAGTTTGGCACATACGATCCGACTAGTTTTTAATTGGAAGCTACTCGATCTGAATGCGTTCTTGTACGAGTTAATGGCATATTCCTTCCACCGATCTCACTTACCTGACCATATCTGTTGACATAGTTCTGATCTGAGGTGGTCAATAATCCGAGCTAACCCATGCCACTAGGTTAGTCATAATTGTTATGACTATGACAAGTCTAGTTTAATGAGACCTGAATCAATTCTCCCTAAGAAAAGATTAAGTCTGAGGTCTTCCACCATTGTAGATGTGCGGGCCCTTCCCGAGGGTTGATTGTTCTCGGCTGGATACAGTGGCTCAGTTGCACCGGAAAGATGCAACCATGTCTATTAGGCATTGGATGCTATGGGCTGGAGGATGAGTTGGGCTCAATATTTTGGATACGATGAGAGACTCAATTAGGAACCCAGTCTATGCAAATGGTGGGTCTGACTTAACTAAGGAGTGGATCAATATTTTGGATACGGTGAGATTCATGAATTAGAGACCAAGTTTGGGTGCACCATGATTAGAGAATCATTGAACAAGAGTTGTTCACTCATTGGCTAACCCATCACCAATAACTGTTAGGTGAGGTGATGAGTCAGTTGGTGAGACCGCACCACCCACTAGAAATCATTAATCGTGGAGATTTTTGCATCTCTATAGAGGGAGTGTAGGGATCCAAGAAAATAGTGGGAGCTAATTTGTTTAAAAATAAAATCCTAAATAAATTGGTCAAGTCATAATTACAGTATCTAACTAGAATCTTTGACTCTCTATAGAAAAATGTCTGCGTCCAACCCATTAGCACGTATCCTAGACACACATAGACTGACCGAATCCAATTATAAAGATTGGCTCAGAAACTACAAAATTAGTTTTGATTTCGAGAAGTTAACCCATGTACTGGACCAGGACCCTCCCACCTTACCAGCCCGTCCATCTATTGAACAGAGAGCATCTCTGAAAAAATGGATAGACGAAGATAATAAGGCCAGATATTACATGTTGGGCTCGATGTCTGATGAGCTCCAGCACCAACATGAAGATATCAGGACTGCTCGCCAAATGTTGGCTCACCTACAGGAGATGTTTGGTGAACAGAGTCGCGCAGCCAAATATCAAGTCACGAAATGACTTTTTAAGGCTAAGATGCATGATGGGCAGTCAGTCCAAGATCACTGTCTGACAATGATCAAGGACATGAAAGAGCTTGAGAAGCTCGGTGTGAAGTTAGACTTGGATCTGCAGAACGATATTATTCTGCAATCCTTGACTGATGCATATGGGCAATTCATCATGAATTACCATATGCATAAACTTCAAAATTTCCTTGGCCGAATTAATGAATATGCTGGTTACCGCTGAGCTTTCTATGAAAGGTTCTAAAGGCTCAGTTCTTGCTATGGAACGAACTTCTTCCAAAAGAAAGTCTTATGGAAAGAAAAAGAAGTCTGCGAAAAAGCAGAAGGTGGAAGGAACAAAGAAGAAGAAGGCAGAGTCGAAGAAAAAGGTCGATGTCAAAGAAAAGTGTTTCCATTGCAACAGCGATGGCCATTGGAAGCGAAACTGCCCTACTTACCTGGCCACCCTGAAGAATAAGAAGGAAGGTCCTTCTGGAGGTATGCTCGTTATTGAGTCTAACCTTATGGTTTCTTCTGCATCCAGTTGGGTGCTTGACTCTGGTTCTAGTGCTCATCTGTGCACTTTCATGCAGGGTCTTGAGGATAGCAGGAGGCTTGAGGGATGGAGACATGATCCTATGCATCGATAATGGAGCAAGAGTTGCTGCAGTAGCCGTGGAAACATACCCTCTTCGATTACCATCTGGTTTAGACTTAGTTTTGAAAGACTGTTATTATGTGCCTGCAGCTAGCAGGAATTTGATTTCTGTTTCATGCTTAGCACAAGAAGGCTATGTGATTACCTTCTTTAAGGACCATTGTAACATTCTTTATGAAAGAAATAAAATTGCAAATGGTTTCCTTATTAATGGTCTTTATCAGCTACATATTGATGTACCTGTTCTAACTATCGAGCAAAACGTGAATGCCAAATGACCTAGGGATAGTCCAAACGACAGATATCTATGGCACCTGAGATTAGGTCATATAGCAGAAGATAGGATCAACAAATTGGAGAAAAATGGGCTATTGAGTCCATTGACTTCTGAGTCATATCCAACTTGTGAATCCTGTCTTCAAGGCAAAATGACTAAACTCTCTTTTGTTGGACATGGGAAGAGGGCCACAGATCTCCTTGCCCTAGTACATACTGATGTGTGCGGCCCATTTGATGTGCCGATTAGAGGCAATTTTGTCTACTTCATTACCTTTATCGATGATCTGTCTAGGTATGGGTATGTGTATCTTATGAGACACAAGTCTGAAGCTTTTGAAAAGTTCAAAGAATTCAGACATGAAGTAGAAAAATAAACTGAAAAACCCATTAAGGTTCTTCGATCAGATCGAGGAGGTGAATACCTTAGCCGAGAATTCCTAGACTATCTTAAAGAAAAATGGCATAGTCTCTCAATGGACTCCACCAGGAACACCTCAACTCAATGGAATTTCAGAATGGAGAAATCGGACTCTATTGGATATGGTTCGATCCATGATGAGCTTCACAGACCTCCCTTGATTTTCTTTGGGGACACTCATTATTAACTTCAATTTATCTACTGAATAGGGTTTCCCTCTAAAATCCGTTCCTACCACACCGTATGAGATATGGCACGGTAAGAAACCAAGTCTGAGTCATCTCAGAATTTGGGGTTGTCCGGCTCATGTCAAAAGACAACAAGCGGACAAGTTAGAGTTTAGGTCCTTCAGAGCTCGATTCATAGGATATCCTAAAGAGTCATTAGGATACTATTTCTACATTCCAGAAGACCATAATGTGATTGTGAGTCGACATGCCATCTTTCTTGAAAAATAGTTTATTCAAGATAGCGGCATTGGAAAGCAGATCAAGCTTGATGAGAAAGTCTCACAAGTACAATGAGCTAAGGACCAATTGGAACCAAATCAGGTTGAGCCAATAAGAACACTACCTCCTCCACCTCGTAGATCGGAAAGAGTTTCCCATCCCCCTGAAAGATACTTAGGTATTATTTCAGAGGAAGTAGAGGAAATGTTCCTCGTAGGTAATGGTGCTCATGGTGATGATCCCAAAACCTACAATGAGGCGATATCAGATATCGACTTCGAGAAATGGCTAGAGGCAATGCAGTCAGAAATTGACTCGATGCACTCAAACCAAGTCTGGACCTTGGTAGATCCACCAGAAGGTATAGTACCTATTGGGTGTAAATGGATCTTCAAGAGAAAGATTGGTGCAGATGGGAATGTGGAGACATTCAAGGCTAGACTAGTGGCAAAAGGTTATAGTCAATGCGAAGGCATTGACTATCAGGATACCTTTTTCCCAGTGGCTATGCTAAAATCCATCCGCACATTGCTTGCCATTGCAGCCTATTTCGATTATGAAATATGGCAAATGGACGTGAAAATGGCATTCTTAAATGGATATCTTGAGGAAGATATCTATATGGAACAGCCGCTAGGTTTCACATCCAGTGATACTGATCACAAGGTTTGCAAGCTGCAAAGGTCCATATATGGACTTAAGCAAGCATCTCGGAGCTGGAACACTCATTTCAATGATGTGATCAAAAAGTTTGGTTTCATCAAAAATGAAGAGGAACCGTGTGTTTTCAAAAAGGTCAGTGGGAGCGCTGTTGTCTTCCTCATATTGTACGTGGATGACATCCTCCTTATTGGAAATGATATTCCCATGTTGACAATCAGTCAAATTATGGTTGTCCAAGGAATTCTCCATGAAAGACCTAGGTGAAGCATCCTTTATTCTAGGAATTAAGGTCTATAGGGATAGACCAAATAGGATGCTAGGACTTTCACAGAAGATGTACATAGAGGAAGTACTAAAGAGGTTTAGTATGGAAAACTCTAAGAGGAGGATTAATACCCTTCAGACATGGTATTCATCTTTCCAAGAAGATGTGCCCCAGCACACCTGAGGAAATAGAATGCATGAGCAAGATCCCTTATGCTTCTGCAATAGGGAGCCTCATGTATGCCATGCTATGTACACGACCTGATATAGCCCATGCTGTGAGTGTCACAAGCAGATATCAGTCAAATCCAGGTGAAGAACACTGGACTTCTATGAAATGTATCCTTAAGTACTTGAGAAGAACTAAGGATATGATGTTGGTCTTTGGTAATGGAGAACTCCAAGTCCAGGGATACACAGACTCGGATTTCATGTCCGATATAGATGATCGAAAGTCGACATCTGGGAGTCTGTTTATGTGCAATGGTGGTTCTGTCAGCTGAAAGAGTTCCAAGCAAACGGTGATAGTAGATTCTACCATAGAAGTAGAATATATTGCTGCATCAGAGGCTGCGGAGGAAGCATTCTGGTACAAGAAGTTTGCTGCAGAAATCAGAGTAATGCCATCAGATGCCATTCTCTATACTGCGACAATAATGGCGCCATAGCCCTTGCTAAGGAGCCGAGGTCTCACCAGAAATCCAAGCATATTGAGCGGCGATACCACCTCATCCGCGATTACCTCGAGAAGGGTTACGTCAAGGTCAAGAGAGTCAACTCCACAGATAATGTGGCAGACCCACTTACAAAGCCGTTGGGCCAGTAGAAGATCGAAGCCCACCTTGAGAAGATGGGACTTAGACTTATAGCCAATTGGCTTTAGGACAAGTGAAGATTGTTAGATATATGTGCCCTAGAAGCCAGAATTGGCTGACACTTGTAATACACTTCTAGGGGCAAAATTATAATTTTGACTAATAATCAATAAAATGGGTTATTTTCTATCACATATGTGTATTTAGTGTCTGTGATACATCCTTTGAGTTAATGGTAATGATAATTCATATTTTCAAGAGTTGAAAATTTAAGACATGAATAATCATTATTAACTCATAAAATGCTCCCGACCATAGGATCATCACGAGGATGGTGATTGATCCGGAAGGTTGGTGTACGAATCGCTTCTCTTTAGTAGATGAGTCTTGAGTCTACGGTGTGGAGACACCGGAGCGAGAGTACAGGTACTCGTTAGAGAACGAGGGCACTGAGCGTGACCACCTCGAGTAGTCATTAGGGAAGTCTACCTTCTCGTCAATGACTGACTCGATGCTGCAGTAGTGTGTCTGGTTCTTTGACCTGAGATGCATCGGCAGTTCACCTTGAGGGTGTTATAGTTTGACTACACCATTACTCGGTCTCCTAGCCATATGGAACCCTGAGGTGTATGTTGGCTATAGCATGTTCATTGTAGGAACTGGATTGCATCAAGATGGAATCTATCTACCTCGGTGGTAGAGGAGCAGCCCTATGATGATCATGAGAATCAAGTCCTAGAAGCCCATGGCCATGGCAGAGTGAAATAATAGAAAGAGTTTCTATTTAGATTTTCACATCGGACTCGAATCGAATGATTACATCATATGACAGAAACTAGGGTTTGACGAGTTCACCTTAACCCTAATCTGATCGGGGCTCAAGATAGAAGAACTTAATCACACAGGTAGCTGCACCAAGAGGTTCGCATTCAGCTCTGATGGGTTGCCACCATATACTGCTAGGTGTCACTGGTGGATTTTGGGAGCAATTAGAATGATTTAGATGATCGATCATTCTAGCTGTTCGAATCAGAAGAGTTCTGATCCATCGAAAGGAGTTTCGATGATGTCGATGATAGAGATCATGACATATCCCATTACCATACAGAACTGAACCTAACTGGGTCACACAAACAAGGGTTTGAATCTGGTGATCATCAATTGAACTGATCCAGTTCAATTGATCTGAATGAGATTCAATTAGGTTCAAGAAAATCGTGCTAGCACTCGATTGAACCTAACGTTCTTCTTTTACTATCATAAATAAGTTGTCCTGACTGAGCCAAAGGAGTTTGTGCTCAATCAGAGGCCTTCATATGGTCTGACTGGAGGTTGTCCAAGTCACAAAAGGTTGTCTTATTTTGTAAGACATTACCTACCATTTTTGGTCACCTGCCATTTCTTGTTCTTTGACTTTGGTCAAAAGTCTACCTTTGACTGGTCAAATGTTGACCATTGACACTTTGACTTTTGACCACATGTCATGCACCTATTGGAGAGCTGGTGGGGGCTTGTCCCCCTGCCAGAACCTGGCAAGGAAAGAGGGCACACACCACCCTTGGCGTGTGCCCAAGTTGGAGGCGCCTAGGAGTCCCTGTTGGATAGGACTCCATCTCCTTTTTGGATTCCAATTAGAGTTCTCCTAAGAACCAACTTTGACTGGTCTTAGGCACCCTCTAAGGAGGAATCCAGGGGACTCTATTCCCACCAATCAGATTTAGATCTGATTTCACAAAGAGTTGTGATTGGTTGGGAAGAAGAGGAGTTGGATCACAGTTAGTCTATAAATAAGACCCTGCGCCCAACTCAAATTATGATTGAATCATAATTCCCCATGCCCCAAGGCTGCCTCTTCCCTCTTCCTCCATGCCAAACCCACCTTCTCCCTCTCCTCTCCACGTCCAAAAGAGTTTTGGAGCTTGGTTGGTGCGATCCAAATCAAAGAAAGGTGAGTGAAAGCTAGAAGGCTGCACTGCTGCAAAGGACGACTGCTGATCTTCAAAAAGAGTTTTGAAGATCCTCCAGATCAGATCCAGATTTGATTTCTGAAGATGTGATAGAGAAGAAAAGGATCTCTAGATCCAGCTCAAGTAGATACCGATAGAGGCCAGGCACTTGCGTGGCTAGATCCAGAATCTTTCGCTACATACAGGATCATCAACGGGTAATATGATTACCCATATCAAGGTAAATTAAATTTGATTTAATTTATCTAGATTTTATTTTATTTTTAAAATAATAATAATCAGATCTAAAATATCTCAGATCTTGTTAGTATCAAAGAGAAAAAATTTTGAAATATATCTCTTGATCTGATCAGATCTGAACGAACCTGGTCCGAAAAATCAGAATTTTCCTTCACTTAGTGGGTCCTAGAATCTACATAGGTTGCACACAAGCCCGACTTTGGTTGACCTACCCATGTACATCTAAAAATAGGTTTATAATCAATTATTTCTTCAAATAATTTTTAGTAATTAAATTTTTACCCCAGTCCCTAATCAGTAGGCTTTGGCCTCCATTGAAAAGGTCCGATTAAGTCAAACCATTAACATGACTATACTTGGTCCATCAAACCAATGAATGATTAGGCCCGATTTTGGTTGGCTAACCTAACCATAATTTAGAAAGATGCAACCAAAAAATTATATAATGAATGATAATTCCATTGGCTGATAAGTACTAGGCCTTTGGGCCTCCAATGATTATCCAACTAATTGATCCATTATCATCCACCTAATGGGAGGCTATGATCTAGTTATCACAATATCTATTTCATTTTAGGGACTTAATAATTTTAGAGAATTTAATTTTAAAGAAGAGAAAAGATTAGATGAATCAGCTTGTCATGATCCTCTCACTAGCTTCACCAAGTCAACTTAAGGAAGACCATTAATAGACTGATCTAGGAGCACCTAAATCAGTCGCACTGATTAACCTAGCAAACATGGATCAACTCGAATAGTTAAATGATCTGATCAGAACATAATTTCATTAAGAGGCCAAGTAAGTTCGATTAGTAGGAGAGTCTACCAAAGCTTGCCTTAGACACCATCAAAAATAGCCAGGTAAGCGGACTGCTAATTAAAAATCACTGATCCGATTTATCTTAGACACCAACTAGTTTAATTAATCTCGATTAGATCAACCTAATAGTTCATGCTAGACTACATAGCCAAGAATCAAGTCCATCTTGGGTCTTATTAAAGACATGGACTTGACCAACTACAACTATTGTATTTGATTTAGAGAATCGTTGACCTAATCTAAGATAACAATTAATTAGATTTAGTCATTTCTCTAATTAAGTCTATTCTTTAATCTATCCCTAGGTCCAACCCAATTAATGGACCTAATCCTCACTAACCCATTTAACCCAATGTATTATGATTTGTGTCTTAGGATCTTCAATTCATAATCCTAGATCCTAATCAAATAATTTTTTAATTCTTAATTAAGTTTTGGACTGAGGATTGGAGTTCGACTTTTTGAAAATAATTTTTATATTTTTAAAATATTTTTATAACATGGTTCTACCAACTAAGTTGCATGTTTGATTTATAATTAATATGCAAATAAGATAAGCATGAAACTACTTTAGATATAATCTGAACAGGTTCACGTAATTAAAACAGTTTCAACTTCAATCAATCATAAATTATCTTAGATTAAATCTAACATATTTATGATGATTAAAATTAAATTAAAATATTTTTAATCAGATCATAAAATTTTTTGATCTAATCTAAAATTTTATGATCAATGTTTAAAATCAGCACGTACTAGAACAACCTCTTCACTGTAAGGGATAAACCTTACAGTAGGACAATCTTATAATCAGTCCGTGCAATCTAAAACTTTTATTTTTAGATCTAAAATTTTTTTAATTCTAATAAATTATAAATAAAATTAGATCATATCTAATAAATTTATGATAAAAAATAGATCTATATGAACTAGGACAACCTCTCCATTCTAAGGGATAAACCTTACAGTAGGACAATCTTATAATCAATTTATATGATCATTATTTTTAATTTTAGATTTAATAATCAGATTATAAATTAGATCTAATCTAAGAAATAATCTAAACATATACATTTAATCATATAATAATCAATCTAGGTTCTAATACCAATCGAAGGAACCTGATCTAGGATTTCAGGGTTGGATCTTGAAACTTTTCAAAATTAGATAGCGGAAGACTAAAATAAATTAAATTTTATTTTTAAAAATTAAAAAATTTCTAGATCTAAGATTCTATTATATGATTATAGCATGATATTAAATTAAAAATTAAAAATATTAGAAAAAAATATGTTGATTATAATAACATGCATCTACACTACATCTAATGCAAGTATATAATAATAGATCAGTTCTACATTATCTGTGCAAGTTAGATATTCTAACTTACTAATCTAGACTGAAGAATGAAATTTCAAGCTGTACATATATCTGACCTCTGAGAGATGTCCACACGAGCCCACAAACCCCTATTAGAAGTCTGATGGGGAAAATCAGCATAGTAGACTAGTACTGTGTTGATCCTTCTTCGACGATCGATCTGGTGCTTTTTTCTTTAAGACTTGGATACTTCAAAAAAATAAAAGAAAGGAAAAAAATTTTTGTTCTAAAACAACACTCAAAAATCTCTATGAAAGAGGAGAAAGGAAGAGCAAAAGATCCTAAAAGAAGACCCTCTTCTTCTTCTCTTTTCTCTCACCTAGACATCTAGATTAGTATCTATGAAATCCCCATGCCCCAAGAGTCTCTCTCTCTGATTTTCACATGCCCAAGAGCCCTCTCAATGGTATGGAATTAATGTAAAATTTAGCCCAAAAAGACCTCCTTATAAAGAGATATGGAAGAGTCTTCATTGGGTCAAATTCCTACACAAGGTAAGAACACATATACCAAGTTGTTGGGGCGCCCAACACTTGGGCGCCCCCTCCTTTGTTTTAGGCATGCACCATCAGGATAGGCACACAAAAATTTCTCCTTTAAACCATGGAAATCAGAGGAGAAATCAGGGTAGGGTGGCACACATGGGAAGACACCAAGTTTGTTGGGATTCTATCATATAGAGTCCAACAAACTTCAATAACTTCCCATGTATTGACCTGGTCCACAACTTAACACCATATAGGAAATAGAGGAGAAGGGTGGATGTGCATGATGATCAGGGAGAGAGGAGATTTATCATAAAAAATAAAAGAGAAAGGGCATGGGGGTGTGGGATATAGGTGGCGCAAGAAAGATGGATCCTAGTCTTACTAGGATTCCATATTTGACTTGGTCAAATATGGTTTCTCAAACCAAATCAAACCAGAAGTAATTCAACTCAATTAAATTAGATCCTAATCTAATTAAGAACTCAATTAAATTAAATTAAATTCTAATTTAATTTTCTAATTAAATTAAAAAATTAGGTTGACCCAAGTTCAAGTTGAACTAGAATTAGTTCTTTCTTGCACTTGGCTTATCCAATAAATCAATTGAACTTGATCTAATCAGGTCCAAATCAAATTAATTAAATTATATTTAATTAAACTTAATCTTAATTTTTTGGCTTAATCAAATTAAGCCAATTAGCAATAAAATTGCTAATCGATCCTCCTGCAATATTTGCACTAAGTTAAACATCAATCGTATTGATCATTTAATCTTAGAATGATTCTTAATTGTTGATCAACCATCCGATCAGATCGTGAATACTAATGTATCCTCATAGGTCCAAACCTAAGCTAGTAGCATAGGAATAAATTTTTGTACCAATTAAAATGATCATCTAGCAATGATACCCGACAGTCGAATAGGTCGAATGTGTAAAACAACATCCTTAGAATCCATGTGGATATGGTTTTCATATAATTCATCATCTTGACCAAAATGCTTGTAGGACACCTCAAAGTTAAATTGTCAACTCTGATCAAACTATCCACATTGTATTTCAAAATACCAAATCCATCTCATGGTATCTTGGCTAAGATTTTGCTATATTGAAATATAGTGATACATTCTTCTCCAACTTTTGGAGTGGTCAATTCTATCTTGATCACACACCGACTTTATAAGTACTTAATGGTGCCCAGAAGCCTTCCATTATTGAATTAAAAATTATGTTAGTCCAGTACCAAAGCATAATAAATTGCTTGTAAGCTACTGAGATGATCTCAGATCTAAGGAACACTTATACCTATATCCCATCAGAGATATTCTTGATAGTAGAATGCTCTGGAGTTTATCACATTCAATAACAATGTATCCCTTCATCTCATCTATATGCCATATCAGTGTCTCCACACTCTTTAATTAAGAGGATAACCCACCTATATGGCATACAGCGATCTATGCTCGATAGATACTGTCATCCTTATTAACAACCTATCATTTGGTTAGAAGATGAAAACTTGTAATCTTAAGGACTAATCGATAAATCCTCTCTTTATCGAACCTAAATAATCTTAAGGACTTCATCACAATAAATGGAAGTTTGTTAGAAGATGAAAACTTGTAATAAAAAATATCAAAAATATATTTTATTAATTAATAAATTAATTATAATTATAATATAGCTCAACATCAATAGGCTGATAATTGGCTTTGAAATACATTTTCCAATAGGATAGATGGCTGACGTGGTACATGTGGACCCTTAAAGGGATCATAGAAAAACCCACGTGGTTCACAGGATTATTTCCATCATTTTAGATGATGTGGCATGCTATGGTTGGTCGTTGTCTTCATGGCATTCAGTCCACAGGCTCCAGCAGTTCTCTAATGCGCCATCTGACGGTTTAAAGCCATCTCGATCCAAATTCAATGGTGGAGGTAAGTTGCCAATTTTGATCTAATTTCTCCCAGCTTCATTGCATGATCCGATGGATGATAACATCGCTAGTCACCATCCGATGGTTAGGATGAATTCTTAGATTGATCGGGACTTCTCAAGCCTCCTAAAGCACGATGCAACAGCAAAAAATTAACTAAATAGGCAATCCAGTAGTCTGAATCAATCTAAACTTTGATCAGCAGGGTTTTTCATGGATTTCATGCCTTTGATCAGCAATCTGAAAGCCAGGAATACAATGAGTGATTGAATTCGATCCATACTCCAACTTGAGTTTGATAAGGACTCACAAACTATTTCTTTTCCCTCTATTTATTCCTCTATTACACCACAGCTCTAATAGAGAGACCTCCCCTAAGGGGGATTAGCCCCTTTTTAAGCCTCTTTTTCTTCCCTCTCCCCTCTAAACCTAGAATAGAGCCTTCTTCACCCTCTCAGCTCTCTTCCTCTCTCTACTTCTCTCTTCTTCTTTCTTCTTTCTTTTTCTTTTCTTTTTTTTTATCCAGAAGTTTGAAGATGCCGAGAGAGCTAGAGGAATCTTAACCATACACGATTTAAGATCTAAATTCTAGAAAACTAGATGAAGTCTTCTAGTATGGCTTATATTTTTTTTATCTTTTATAATTCTTTTTATATAATGGATGATATGTTCTCCTACTCAATCTTAAATTTTATCCTTCATATATAAGATCTTGTATTAATATGCTTATTATTGATTAATATCTAAATAGACTATATTTACGGAGATGGGTTGTGATTGGGAGATATAGTCCATGCTTGGTTTAATAGTTTATATTAGAGAGAATCATTAAAAGTCATGTTACTAATTTTTAGAAATTAAGTATTAAATAGCTTATGATTCTATTAAGATGGATCATGATGGAAAGATATGGTTCATGCTCGAAGAAAATAGATTATAGTCATAACTAAATTTTTAAAAATATTAAATTTTTATATTAAAAATAATTACCACAACCATGCTAAAGAAGGATTCAAAATTTTAGAATATTTTTAATTAATTTTTAAATCCTTATTAATTATTTACTTTCTTTTATCTTAATTAAATCTTTTTTAATCTACTTATTTAAATTTTTATTTTTAAAAATTAAGTCAAAATTTTAGTTTTAATTAAAATTGAATGCAACATGACTTCAATCTTCAAGAAAATCGATACTCGACTCACCACTATTCTAATCAATAGTAAGATCAATTTTAATTTTTATTTGGTAATATAACAACGAGCATCAAATTTTTTGCACCATTGCTAAGGATTATAGCATGGTTGCTTTAATTTTATAAAATAAGTTAAAAATTAATTAATTAAAAAAATTATTCCTCTTTAATTTTATTTAGTTATTATTGTCTTTTATAACTAATTTATTATTTTCTATAGTTTAGATTAATTTACTACTTTTAAGACTTAATCACTTAAATTTACTTTCTTTTGTAAAACATATAAATTAAAAACTAAAAAACTATCTATGAAAAGATAAAAATATAAATTCTAAAAATTACTAATATTTTATAATATTTAATTAATTTAGCATAACTAAAAATATAAAATAAAATTAATTTTTAATATATTTAGACATCTTGCTTTATTTACATTACATCTCCATAATTAACTTTAAGGGCACAACCCATTAAATAAGATAAAATAAAAATTTGATCATCCTTTCTTAGTCCATAAATCATTACTCTTTATATTACATTGATCTAAGCTTTTAACCTAAAATCAATTAGATATTGACTCTAGGATATTCGAGCTTAATAGGATAACATAACCCTAAAGTTAGATCGGGTTTGGATTGGTTAATTGCTCGGTGTCTAAGGCAAGTGGTTTAAAAAGATGATTTTCAATTGATTCTATTATCTGATCTGACCAACTCAATTGGTGTCTAAGAAAAGCAACAACCAAAAAATCTTCCACATCTTATACTTAACTGATCGAGTCAGTTAGTCAATCTTGAGCTTGGAGTGCCCTAAGATGATCTTGGAATAGTTAGAAGCTATCTAAATCTAGATTAATCCTAGGATAGAGAGTCCATGTTTGTTTAACTTGATTAAAATAAATATTAAATAATAATTAATTCTTCGCATATCCCATCTTTTGATATAGGATCCTCTAGGCTCTTATCTTTAGAATTTTCTCTTCTCATCTTTTTTCTTATTCTTTAAAATAAAATAAAATAAATAATAATTAAAGTTGAATTTTTATACTGAGCTATCTAGAAGAGTAGATCGTCTAGAAGCTATTAGAAACTCTTTCTATCTATCTTTTCTTTCTGTATAACAAGTTTGTGTAATATGTTCGAGCCCTACTTATATTGTGAGTGAATGCCTACATTAATTTTCTGAGTATATATATGAGCAAGTTCATCAAGATTAAACCCAAATGGCCTGCAGACTAGAAAATAATCTATTCTTTAATACTTACAATGTAGGCTGGGGGGCTCAACCAAATTTTTCATAGCAATCACAACCAGTGATTACCCCAGTTCCACAAGGACCAACATTCATGGATGCACATTATGATATGCTCTACCCACATTATCAATCTTCTTTAAATAACAACGAGTCAACTTTTAAAGAGAGAATTCAGCAAGCATTAAATGAGTTGGAGCTCAATAATCAAACTTTGCAACAAACCTATCACTCCTATATACAAACCTTTAAAGAACTAGAGAAGCAAGTACTTACTTCAATCAGCAGAAAGAAAGAGAGTTGCCTAGTAAGCCCAAGAGTGACCTTGAAGGATCATGCCTAACTAAAAATTTTAATATTCCTATAATTTTTTTTGAATAATCAATTAAAACTCTTGAAAATAATATAGTTATAGAACAACCTTACACAACTAAAAAGACTCTCTTAGACCATATAATTAAGATAAAATATAGGAAAGACCAAGAATGGTGGGACAAATCAATTCCATCATCTTGTTTATATATGGATCCATTCCCAAGTGTCCTAAAATCAGCCAGTCCTTTTAACATGAAGGAAGGAGAAATTGATGAAATGATAGAATTATTAGAGACTTTCTCAAGAATCATAAATAAATAATATATTAGAGGAAGCATCACCCATAATTCTTCTCCAAGATTCGTTAAATTTCTATTTGGCTCATTATGAGGTGGATGTTTTTGATGAAGATGGATATAATATAGAAGTAAATGATCAAAAAGATACACCCTATCCTAAAACCATCTCACTATAAATTAAAAAATTTGAACCATCACCTAGCCCACCAATAGCTCTCTTGTTAGAACCACCAACCGATATAGAATTAAAGCCACTTCCTAATGCATCCACTGAGTGATACGTAACCAAGAAGACCAACTTATGGATGTTCTAAAAGCACATAAAGAAGCTGTTAGATGGGATATTGCTAAAACAAGGAATAATGATTTTATGTCTGATTTTTCTATATTCGACACTACTTTCAAGGATAGCCTTCAAAATCTATCAACAACATTAAAGCAATGTATTGAGGTAGATTTAAAATTAATTTGGAAAATATGCCATGATTTAGATCAAGAAGGGTTGATGCCAAGATATATCTGACCTAAAAAAGGGATTGGGATGATCAAGTTATAGTTGAAGAAATTTCTAAACCACTACCTCCGATTTTGGCCCATCAAATATAATTTCTTCCTGATTATTATAAAAATTATAATAATTTTAAATTCTAGTATAGCGTGCTTGCTTTGAATACACTATTGGTAAGGGCTAAAGCTAGTCATCGTAAAGCATTCCATGAATATTTTTTCTGCCATAATGATAAGACCTCCTGATTGCCCCTATAATTTTGGAAACCTGAATGATATATTAAAGTTGATTATGTATAAGACTCCTTCATAGGATTCAGCTGAAGATATTAAACTTAGCACTTACTAGGAGGTAACCTAGCTTTTGATTTTATTTTTTTTTATTTTTAGTTTATCTTTCTTTCAGAATTAAGTTGGGAGGAGAACTACCGACCTATGCTGGATGAAGAATAAATAAATTTCAGACCGAGCTGAGAACCATACTAAACCAGATGAACTCTTTTCTTTTTATTTATCACACTCTTTTCTTTTCTCCATTGAGGATAATGAAAATTAAGTTGGGAGGAAAGGATAAATAAAATAATTAAAGTCTTTGAGTATGGTAATAATTAGTCTTATGTATTTGATTTTGTATCGATTTAAAATTTTTTAAGTATTTTAATCGATGATTGATTAATGATCTAGAGAATTTTGAAATACTAAAGATCAAATGATTAAGAAAATCCAATAAATGGTTAGGTTTAGAACGGAATAAATTTTTGAGTGATTCTAAAATCTTCTTCCAGCCTATATTCAATAAAGAATTTGCTTTGGTGGGCATGAGTGTAAGAAAATGATGATAAAAAAAAATAAAAAGCAAGTTCTAAATATTAGTTTTCCACTGAGTAATTGGATCTCGTTGCCTAAATAAGCAATCTTATTCGTGTCAAAAAGTAGGCCATGTAAAAAAGCTTGTTATACAGCTTTTTTTAACTAGTAGCCTATTTGACTCAAGTCAGTAAGTCCGAGTGGTGTTCTACACCTAATGCCCTAAAACCAATTAGTTTGAAAGTCATTGATCCAAAGCTCGCTATAAGGGTTAGATAGAAACCTTAAGAGATTAAAATATTATACTAATTGTAAAAATAAAAAAAATTCAAACTATAACCTATACTAAAGATAGAGAATTTAAAGAATAAAAGTGAAAGTTTGTTAAAAAAAACTCTAAAATTTTATGTTCTTTACTTAACCACTATTTAGGATAGAATTAATAATCTGATGATATATCTTTTAAATCTCTAACCAAATATCAATTGACTTTAGGATGATCTGAAGAACTTTTATATCTTATCAAGTTAGTACATACTTCTAATTTTTTTTCTTTTTACTTGAGGATGAATAAAACTCAAGTTGGAGGATATGATAATCATCATAAAATTATAAATAAAAATATTAAAATATAAAATAATTAATATTTATTTAAAAAAATAATATTTTTATTAATATTTTGTAGGAAAAAGCATCATCAATGTGAAGAGCTCAATTTATGGATTCAAATGAATTAAATTTGACATAAATCAAAGCTAAAATGAAAAAGATACGAAGGTTGAAAGTTTTGAATAAGAAATATATATATATATATATATATATATATATTTATACACACACACACACACACACCCGCAGCTCAGATTGACTGCGGCTTAGACCGACCATAGCTTGCCAGTTGGCCCGAACCAACACAAGCCCACATGTGAAGCCAGGGCCAGCCCTCTCTAGCATGACATCACTATAACATCACAAAACCACGTGATCCAAGATGGACCAACGGCTGATGCAGTATGCATGGCAGAAAAACCCACATGGTTCATAGGGTTATTTCTATCATTTTAGATGATGTGGTGCGCTATAGTTGGTTGTGGTCTTCCTGACATTCAATCCACAAGGTCCAGCAATTCTCCAGTGAACCATCCGACGGTTGAGAGCTATCTCGGTCTAAATCCAATGGTGTGGGTGAGTTGTCGGTTTTGATCTAATTTCTTGTAGCTTCATTGTGTGATTTGATAGATGATAACTTCACCGATCGCCATCTGACGGTCATGACAAATTTTTGGATTGATCGGGACTTCTCATGCCTCCTAAAGCATGATCCAATGGTAGAAAATCAACTGAATAGATGATCCGATGGTTTGAATCAATCTGAGCTTTGATTAGCGGGGGTTCTTGATGGATTTTCTGACTTTGATTAGCAATTCGACGATCAGGAATACACTGAGTGATTGAATTTGATCCAGACTCCAATTTGGGTTCGATAAGGACTCACAAATTACTACTTTTTCCTCTATTTAATCCTTTGTTGTGCCACAGATCTAATAGAGAGACCTCCCATAAGGGGGATTAGCCCCTTTCTAAGCCTCTTTCTCTTCTCTCTCCCCTCTAAACCTAGAACAGAGCCTTCTCCACCCTCTCAGCTCTCTTTCTTTCTCTACTTCTCTCTTCTTCTTTCTTTCTTCTTTCCTTTTCTTTTCTTTTTATTTATCGAGAAGTTTGAAGATGCTGGGAGCTAGAGGAACCTCAACCATGCATGATTAAAGATCTAAATTCTAGAAAAATAGATGAAGTCTTTTAGTATAGATGGTATTTTTCTTTTCTTTATCTTTTGTAATTTCTTTTATATATTGAATGACATATTCTTCTGCTCAACCTTAAATTTTATTCTTTATGTACGAGATCTTGTATTAACATGCTTATTATTGATTAATATCTAAATAGACTATATTTATAGAGATGGGTTGCGAAGAGAGATACAGTCCGTATTTGGTTTACTAGTTTATGTTAGAAAGAATCATTAAAAGCCATGTTACTAATTTTTAAAAATTAAGTATTGAATAGCTGATGATTCTATTGATATGGATCGTGATCGGAAAATACAGTTCATACTTAAAAAAAATAGGTTATAGTCATAACTAAATTATTAAAAATATTAAATTTTTACATTAAAAAGAATTACTAAAACCATACTAAAGATGGATTCAAAATTCCTAAAATATTTTTAATTAATTCTTAAATCCCTATTAATTATTTATTTTCTTTTATCTTAATTAAAATATTTTAATCTACTTATTTAAATTTTTGCTTTTAAAAATTAAGTTAAAATTTTAGTTTTAATTAAAATTGAATGCAACTCAGCCTTCAATTTTTGAAGAAATCAACACCCGACTCATCACTATTCTAATTAATAGTAAGATCGATTTTAATTTTTATTTGGTGCTATAACAATGAGCATCAGGTAGCTAAAGAATCATTATATTCAACTGGTCATAGCAAAGGCTCTATTGATCCGCTTCTAAACTCTGGCACTATCTTGGTGGTTGTTATACCCATAAACCTAGATCTCAAGAAGCTAAGGTCAACAAAGCCATTCGTCACAATAGATAACAGGCTTTTTTGGTCTTAGCATTTTCCAAGTAGGGCTTACCTTGTTCTTCTTATGGGGTTCTTCAATACAATTGAAGTCACCCACAACCAAAAATTGGACAGCCTGCTCAATCAATTTTGAGACCTCATTCTACAACATATGTTGTTGTTTTGTCTCAATGCTAGCATGTACACCAGATAAAAGCTAAGGAGTTTCATTAACTTCAAAAATCACTATAACAACCTACTGATTACAGTTGTTGAAGACATATAGTTGCTGCACTGATCCTCCAAGCAATAATAATGTCTCTTGCAAGACTCTAAGATTCAATG
>QRFJ01003502.1:0-115238 GCA_006176705.1 Cocos nucifera | reverse complement strand
GTTTCAACAATACCATTGTAACTGTTACAGATGTACGAGGTCGGGTGGTTTCTTGGGCCTCCGCGGGTACTTCTGGATTCAAAGGCACAAGAAGAGGTACACCGTATGCTGCTCAAGCCGCAGCGGTAAACGCTATTCGTACAGTAGTCGATCAGGGTATGCAACGGGCAGAAGTTATGATAAAAGGCCCTGGTCTCGGAAGAGATGCAGCATTACGAGCCATTCGTAGAAGTGGTATACTATTAAGTTTAGTACGTGATGTAACACCTATGCCACATAATGGGTGTCGACCTCCTAAAAAAAGACGTGTGTAGAAATAAGAATTAAACAGATTTCAAGAGAAATAAACGATTCAATGATCTGATCAAATATTATAATAATACTTATTATAGTATGGTTCGAGAGGAAGTAGTAGGATCCACTCGAACACTACGGTGGAAATGTGTTGAATCAAGAGTAGACAGTAAGCGTCTTTATTATGGTCGTTTCATTCTGTCCCCGCTTATGAAAGGTCAAGCCGATACCATAGGTATTGCCATGCGAAGGGCTTTACTTGGAGAAATAGAAGGAACATGTATCACACGTGCAAAATCTGAGAAAGCAGCACATGAATATTCTACAATAGTAGGTATTGAAGAATCAGTACATGAAATTTTACTAAATTTGAAAGAAATTATATTGAGAAGTAATCTGTATGGAGTTATAGACGCATCCATCTGCGTCAGGGGGCCTAGATACGTAACCGCTCAAGATATCATCTCACCACCTTACGTGGAAATAGTTGACACGACACAACATATAGCTAACCTGACGGAACCAATTGATTTGTGTATTGAATTACAAATCAAGAGAGATCGCGGATATCGTATGAAATCCGCAAATAACTCTCAAGATGGAAGTTATCCTATAGATGCTGTATCCATGCCTGTTCGAAATGCGAATCATAGTATTCATTCTTATGGGAATGGGAATGAAAAACAAGAGATACTTTTTCTAGAAATATGGACGAATGGAAGTTTAACTCCTAAGGAAGCACTTTATGAAGCTTCTCGTAATTTGATTGATTTATTTATTCCTTTTCTACATGCGGAGGAAGAGGACATTAATTTCGAAGAGAATAAAAACAGGTTTCCTCTACCCCTTTTTACCTTTCAAAATAGATTAACTAATCTAAAGAAAAACAAAAAAGGAATTCCATTGAAATGTATTTTTATTGACCAATCAGAATTGCCTTCCAGGACCTATAACTGTCTCAAAGGGTCCAATATACATACATTATCGGACCTTTTGAGTAACAGTCAAGAAGATCTTATGAGAATTGAATTTTTTCGAATAGAAGATGTAAAACAGATATTGGACACTCTACAGAAGTATTTCGCAATTGATTTATCTAAGAATAAGAATAAGTTTTCATTTTAAATCCATTGTAATTATTTCATCTTCTTTTTATAATAGAAAAAAAAAAAAGTTAGAAAGAAAAAAAGAATAAAATTCGTTTTTAATCTTTGGCACGATCCGTATTTTCCCGGAATGGATCATAATAAAATAAAATTAATGTCTCTAGGGAATAATCACTTCAAAGTAAATCTTCCCTAGATACCTATATCATGGTATTTAACAGTTGAATCAATTTGAAAAAGACCTAAAGTTAGGGATTTATCAATAGGTAATGTTGCTCCAATACCTAACCAAAGAGCTACTACGGTACCGATCAAAAAGACTGTTGTAGCTACTGGACGACGAAATGGATTTTGGAATTTATTGACATTCTCCAAAAAAGGTACTGTCAATAATCCCATTGGTACTGAAACCATTAAAAGAACACCCAATAACTTATTGGGCACTGTGCGGAGTATTTGAAATACGGGAAAGAAGTACCATTCGGGTAATATTTCCAAAGGAGTTGCAAATGGATCCGCCGGTTCACCAATCATTGACGGTTCTAGAACCGCTAAGCCTACATTACATGCGAGAGTACCTAGAATTACTACTGGAAAAATATATAAAAGATCATTGGGCCATGCGGGTTCTCCATAATAATTATGCCCCATTCCTTTAGCCAATTTAGCTCTTAATACAGGATCATTCAAGTCAGGTTTCTTTGTTATTGGGATAGGTGAATTCTTATAGATCCATCCCCCGAAGGAACCGGACATGATAATTTTTCATCATCCGGCTCGAGCAAGAACCAAAGGAATGACAGAACTAGATACATATAAAATCTATATTTCATACATATCTCCACATATATAATGACTCTATGTAAGAAAAGATTTACCAAATTCCATTTTACGGAGTTGCAACTATTCATTGAAAAGAATTCAGTTCTTACAAGTAAATGCTCAATACCCAAGTAGGCTTACAAACTTGATCATGATCAAGTGCTTTTTGGATTGTCTCATGTCTTTTGATTGGTGTTTATCCCCACAACATCTCGATTTTCTTACATACAAAGTATTTACTTGTTACTAATAAAGTCTAGCCGCTGTTCTTCCTTAGATCCCTTATTTCACTCCGATAGTATTATAGATCGGGATCGATGCAGAGGAAATGAATGCATTTCTACACTATAAATAAAATTAAGTAAGTGGAATAGATAGAACATTGGATCATGCCACATCACTTATTCTATTCTACGGGATCTTACGGAGCCTGTTCATGCATGACATGATTCGGGTATGATCATAGAAAAGATTCTCCTCAAGCGAACCTGCCTATCCTCTGCTACATAGGGGGACTTACGTGGTGGTTGGATGCGGAGACACATTTGGTTATGAATTCCAACGTGGCGGATAAAATCATATATCTGCATGGCCCAATTAATAGTTCAAGTCACACACTCCCATAATCCATCCTCTCTTCGGAAAATCCACTTCAACTATTCGTATCAATTAAGAAATACAATACTTCGGAGTTGAAGAGAAGTATCCAAATAACATGTCTTATTTTTTCAATAATCCATATTTGTAGCAATGAATCCATATTTGTAGCAATAAAATAGTATTGTTCCTTCCCGATATGATATATGATCAATTACAAATATCTATGATCTGTCTTCTCTATAAAGGACCCGAAATACCTTGCTTACGTATCATTGGAAAGTGCATTAACATAAATACGGCAGTAAGAAGAGGCAATACAAAAGTGTGTAAACTATAAAAACGAGTCAAAGTGGATTGGCCCACACTAGCACTTCCACGTAATAACTCTACCAAAGGCGATCCTATTACAGGAATAGCTTCAGGTACACCTGTCACGATTTTGACTGCCCAATAACCAATTTGGTCCCGAGGTAAGGAATAACCAGTTACACCAAAAGATGCAGTCAATACAGCTAAAACCACACCTGTAACCCAAGTTAATTCGCGGGGTTTTTTAAATCCACCTGTGAGATATACACGAAATACGTGCAGGATCATCATTAGAACCATCATACTTGCTGACCATCGATGAACTGATCGAATTAACCAACCAAAATTGGCCTCAGTCATTATGTATTGAACAGAGGAAAAAGCTTCTGTAACGGTTGGACGATAGTAAAAAGTCATAGCAAAACCTGTAGCTACTTGTACTAAAAAACAAGTAAGTGTGATCCCCCCTAAACAATAAAATATGTTGACATGAGGAGGAACATATTTACTAGTTATATCATCCGCAATCGCCTGAATCTCGAGACGTTCCTCAAACCAATCATATACCTTATTGAGATAGGTAATCCAAAGGAATTCCCCCTCTGAGAACCGTATATGAGAATTTCATCTCGTACGGCTCAAGCGGAAACACACAAATACTGATTTCAACGGATATGTAATAGAAAGTTCAAAAACTTCTTAAGCCACTTGATTCGATTTGCCCCAAAGATACGAAGTAACAAAAATCCGGAATCTCTTCTTTGTGATGATAATGCCAAAAAATATCAAGTTGGCTCATCCGTCTTTCTTTATGTTGATCGTTACAGGCCTCTTGAATCTTCTCTTCCCTATTTATTTTTTTTTTATTTGTTATTTATTTGTTGTTTTTTGTGCGTAATGCAGATTAACAATTCACTTTGAAATCCCTGTTGAACCTTTTCATTGAAATCAACACACTCAACCACGATAACAAGTAAGATAATTTTAATTTTCTTTTAAGAACGTAGAAAATTAAAAACATTTCTCAACAAAATCTAGGCACTTTTGGTTTTTTTATCCATTAGAATCTCAAGAAGCTAAGGTCAACAAAGCCATTCGTCACAATAGATAACAGGCTTTTTTGGTCTTAGCATTTTCCAAGTAGGGCTTACCTTGTTCTTCTTATGGGGTTCTTCAATACAATTGAAGTCACCCGCAACCAAAAATTGGACAGCCTGCTCAATCAATTTTGAGACCTCATTCTACAACATATGTTGTTGTTTGTCTCAATGCTAGCATGTACACCAGATAAAAGCTAAGGAGTTTCATTAACTTCAAAAATCACTATAACAACCTACTGATTACAGTTGTTGAAGACATATAGTTGCTGCACTGATCCTCCAAGCAATAATAATGTCTCTTGCAAGACTCTAAGATTCAATGGTATAAAATCGCTAAGACACCAGAAAATGATGTCGAGCATAGATCAAATTGTTGCCAGAAAGCTAAATCTCCAAAAAGCACACACAAATCCAGGTTATGCTTCTACATCAAGCTTGTAGAGGTAAACATAAAGGAGGGCTTCCTGACCTCCTAGCATGCCACAACATAGTCTTTATTACTAAAACCTAGAAGGGGTGGGAGGAGCCAACTTCCTCTAGTGTTCGACACCATCTAGAAGGGTTGGATCTATTATGGCATTGGAATTGCTCGTTTCCATACCATAGCAGTCCTCCTCTAGAGCTATCCTGATGCATCATATGATAGTGCTATGATTGGCCCTGTCTAAGATGGGGGAACTCATAGATTGTTGGTTCCACACTCCGATCCCCAACTCCTCATCAACTAATAATGCCTCTATTATTGGGTCCATTAATTGGGGCCAGCAGCAAAGATCAGAGGCCATGCTAGCCACACCCACTTCAATGCTTGCAAGGGAGTTGGTGCTATCTCACCATTACAATCATGCATGGCTAGACGGTGCCCAACCAGAGGATGGTCGCCTATGATCTAAACCATAAGGATCGAGGCAGTCTCTGGCAAATCCCTAAAGTGAAAGGGCTCCTGACCAAGGATTGGGGTGGCATCCATTCAAGCATGTGCAATAGTCCTCTCCATCTCTGGCAATAATGAGGGATGGCATCGGGATTCCAATTCAAAACCTATTAAGGTACATTTCTCTACTACTAGCCTAAGACACACTAGGCCAGGCCCACCCACCATAATCGGGTTCAAGTCCAACACCTATGGTTGGCTCAATCCAGCCTTAGGCAATATGAGGTTCCTGGCCGCTTTAGTTAGGATGGGCTGGACCCAACATCAATCAATGAGAGCTTCATGACCACCCATGGGCTGGCCCCCTTGGAATACTGGGGCGAGCCCAACTCTGCTAGTGAAAGTTCAAAACCAACATTCTAGATCACGATCCAAACTCTCTGCTATGATGCCATGTGTTTCACCTTGGATTATCCTTCTCCAACGATAGATGGAGGGCTACCTTCGATGGCTTTTGCCATCCATCAGAGTCAAGATGGGGATGAACGCAATCGAGATGACTCTTGTGCTAACTTGGAACCCCTTCTCTATTGTTGTCCCCCTTTTGCAACTCATGCTTGGCTGGTCTTCACCATCACTAGCTAAGGGCCAAAAACCAACCGGTGATAATGCTCATTAGGATCTACATTCGGCTTGCCGGTGTCTTCCTGCAAGCTACCCACCTGCACTACCATGGCTAGGCACATCCTTTACTAGGTCTAGGCTAGCAAAATTCTCTGGTTAGCAACCATTGTCCTTGTGGCCCATCCTACCACATTGGAAGCAAAATAGTGGGATGTTCTCATAGACAAATGCTCACCAAAAAACCCTAGCTATCCCCCTAATGTGTATCCCTAGTTTAAGGAGTTCCATGGCATTGATCTCCACTTTCACCCTTGTATAGCCAAGTTTTTGGAGCTAATCAATGAATCCATCCATGACAATGGGATGACCAGCAGAGGTTGCGATCTGCAGGATCATTTCTTTGTGCCACTGCTCGAGTGGAAACTAGTGCAGCCTAATTCACACCACCGTGGATAAAGTCAAGCACCTAGAGTTCCACAGATCAATCTAGCAATAAGCCGCGGCCCATAGAACAAAGTAGCATTCCAATCTTTTTCCAACTTAAATAAAAAAACACAGTGATCCTTAGCCTAGGGGAAGCACTCAATGTCGTATTGGAGCTTTCCTCTCACCTTCATTTCCCAGGCAACCCAATCGGCTAGAAGTCAACAACCCAAGCTTCGGATGATCACCGCCAACTTCTCCCAAGACTACAATGAGGCTTCGATTTGCGCCTCCAGCTGTGCTAGGACCTTCGTGAAGTACCTCCAAAGGTTTTCCAGCTCCTCATCTGAGATCTGATGATTCGTCCACATGGGTTATCTCAAATGACCCTATGCCACTTCATGCATGACCGATCTCCTCCTTCCGCTTTGGTGGATGCTCGGTTCGCATCCCCAAGAGAGCCTTCAATTGTTTCACCTCCACAATCACCCATCCTACTAATGGTCGGCTGGTGTTTGCAGGAATCCCCAAAGGACGGCACAATGATTAAAGCACTCGCTGATAGGGGAGCATGCCATGTCTTCAATGTTCCGTCTGACTAATTCATTACAAATCCTAGTGATATGTTGATGCATCACCAGTGAAAGTTGATGACTTGATGGACAACTCTTTTGCAACCTAGAGTAGCACGTTGACCAAACTTATATAGCATGCTAATGCGTTACAAATCCTAGTGACATATTGGCTCATTGCTGATGGATGCTGATGGACAACCATTTTGCAACGCAGTGTCGATTCAACATGTGAACAAAAATTTTGTAGTGACCCAATTCTTTGGAAATCCTAATGACATGTTGATTCAACATTATTTTTTAATTTTCTTTTATTACTTTATTATGATAAACTATCCAAAAGCAGAACTATAATGATCCCAAAAAAGAAGATTCGATTAATCATGGTGTCATAACCTACATTAATTTGTTTCCTTTTTTCAAGAGGCTGACAAAATATTCATCCGCTGGCTCCCTCTGGATGAGGATCAGGGTTGTGCATATTGATAAATTATGCAGAGTTCAAGAAATAACTAGTCGCGCATATTGCACGGGATGGATAATTATGGTCAGTAATTATTAAAATTTTTTAATAAAAAATATTTATAATAAATATTTTTTATTTTTTAATATTTTATTTAATTTTATTTATTTATTATATTATTATATTTTTTTTTAATATTTTATAAAATAATATTTTATTATTATTTTTTTCTTCCTTTCTATTCTTATATCTTCTACGTGCCCACCTACCGTCCGACCATAGCTCTTCTTCTCTCTCAGCAAACATCGATCCTGATTGCACCCCATCTTCTCTCTTCTTCTTATACATTCTTCGCACCCACCGGTGCCGCCCCACCACCACTCCTTTTCCTCTTTCGGCAAACACCAATCCTGATCGCACCCTTCGGTGCTCTTATCGATACTGCCGCTCCCGACGCCACCATTGAAGGAAGAGAAAAAAAATTTCTCTTCTTTTCTTTTCTTTTCTTTTATAAAATAATATTTTATTATTATTTTCTTTTTTTTCTATTCTCATACCTTCTCTATACCCATCAGTGTCGTCCCACCCCCTACCGCTCCATCATGGCTTACTTCTTCTCATATCTTCTTCGCGCCTGCTGGTGTCGCCTCACCGTCGCTTTCCTTCTTTCTTGATAAATGTCGATCCTGATCGCACCCCCATGCCCCCACCGATACCACCACCCCCAACGCCATCACCAAAGGAAGAGAGAAACTCTCTCTCTCTCTTCCTTTTTATTTTTTTTATTTTATTTTTTTCTCTTCTTTTTTTTCTATAATTATTTTTTTTTTTCTCAATTTTTGGTCAGCACTCATCTTTTCTTAGTTCCTTACCTACCGAATACTCAAAATACCATCATTCTTAATTTTTTATATCATCCAAGAAACTAACTAAATACTAAAAAAATAATAATAATAAAATTTAAAAAAATTATTTAGAAAAGATACTATTAAATTTACCTTTCTTTTGGAGGATGAAAGGGCTCGATTTAGTCGCCCATCTCTTTGCTCACCCATGGTGCCCCTGCCACCATCCCTCCAACCGAGGAAGATAGAAATTCGAAGGAAGAGACAGGAGGTACGAAAAGCGACATACTTCATCATTAGTATCATGTAAATTTTTAGAGGTTATTAAATGCAAAGATTTGGCTTTCAAATTGGAGTACCCTGCTCTATTTGATTTGATCTAATTTGATGGATCGATTTAGATCTCAAAATATATTATTTTTAAAAAAAATAATATAAATATTATTTTTTAAAAAAATTAGTATGTTATTATTTTTAAAATTAAAAAATAAATAATAATAAATTAATATTTTTTAAAAAATATTATTATAATTTTTATAATATTTTATTTTTTAAAAAATATTTTTTAAAAAATATTATTTTTGTCTCTTATGCCTCCCCTACTCTTATTTTTAAAATATTATTTTTTTTAATTTTTAAAATAATACTTTATCACTATTTAAAAATAATATTTAAAATTATTATTAATAATAAAATAATAATAATTTTTTTTCTTTTTTTTTTCTTTCCTTCCTTCCTTCCCTTCATCCCACAGCTCCACCCCTTGCCCCTGCCGCATGAGGCCCAAGTCATTGTCATTTATGCCGCCCCCACCACAGTGCCGCCCCACCACCTTTCACATCGGACCCACCATTCACACGACCACCAAACCCCTTCTCTCCTCTCTCCTGACTCTAGTACCACCAACCCCCCTCCTATTCCATCCCTCGACTCCGGCGGCACCAACCCCCCTCGCCTCCCCTCTTCAACCTCCGATGCCTCCTGCACTACCCCCATCCTATGCGACTACCCCTCACACCCTTCGTGGCCCCACCCCACCCCCCATCATGTGAGGCACAGGTCACGACCGTCTGTGCCGCCCCCACATGTGCCCATTGCCATCTGTGCTGCACCCATCATCTACGCCACACCTGGCTCCGTGCAACCATCAAACCCCTATTATCATCCACAACATTTCAGACATCACGTAGTTCTGATACCAAATTGTAAACCCATGATATCGCTCGAACGTCAATCATCCTTGACATCATAAGCATCGATATCATATTGCGGAAGCTCCTGATCATTAGCACGGACCTGAAGAAACCTGTGACGTTCTCTATGGACAGCAAATCACTAATCCTCCACCTGGATCTATGATGGGGTGCCTCCCTCCTTGGGCTTGAGGGAGACGCCCCCTTCTATAAGCCTTCTTCAAGAACCCTAGGGCGGCAACTCTAGAAAGAAGAAAAGAAGAGAGTTGAGAAAGAAAATGTCTATATTCCACAGCTTTACAGCCTTAATGAAATCCTAATACAACCTATATATTTATACATAGCCATTAGGCCCGACCCAAAAACTTTCCGGCTAATGCAATATATGAAAGCACTCACCGAGCCCATGTACACCCATATCTCCCATGCTCTCATCCTCTGGATCTAGATCTGATTCATACATAAATTAGCCCCCTTAAGACCTCTCAAATCAGGCCTTAAGATCCCTAGGATCAACCCAAACCCTAGCCCAAAATAGACCCTCGCGTAACTTTGCCCGTGCACTAAGTCGGCTTAGTCTCAGCACTGAGCCGACTAAGTTCCACTGGGTTGGCTCAGTCTGAAACTGAGCTGATCCAGTTTTGTGCCATACCAGCAGTCTCGAACGCGTAGCTCTCTATTTTGCCTGCACACTAAGACTTAGCTGATCCAGTTTTGGACTGAATCGACTAACCTGCAGAAAATCTTCTTTCTGCAGTCTTGATTCTCCGACTTTGATTTCTTACTTTACCTTATGTTCCAGATCTCCGAAGCACCAACCAAGCCCATGAAATCTCCAGAGCCAATCCCCTGACTCCTTCCGTGGCCTCTCAAGGCTTGGGAGCACCATAAATCCTCACAATCTTCACCTTGGTGCCCCCAAGCCTTGGCAAACCTCTCAATAATGACCTCCTGCACGTTTCCGTTCTCCCTACACACTCAACAGCTCCTTATGCAATCATCGTCTTTACCAATCCTCTTTAGCTGTTGTGCATCCTTGAGGCCTTTGGGATGACCACCTCCACCGCTGAAGATCTTGGCTTGCACCATCCTAGAATTGTAGGATCCCTTCTACTTAGCAGCTGCATTACTTTTCCTAAACTTTTCTAAAGAACCCGCAACGTTCCTATACCAGCACTCACTGCAAATCCTGACATGATCTCCTCAAAATTATGCCTATCCTCCTGCACATGCCGCTCTATCTAGAACTATGTATCTCCGATGCTGGTGCTAGGATATTGATCCTCCTACACCCCTCTACTCTGAACTCATGTCAAATTCCTCTCCAATTGTGAAGCAACCTCTCCGGAGCTCCACCTATATCTGAAGTCCACCTAATGCTACAGAAGCCGACTCTATCACCGAGTCTCTCGAGGCCAACCATCCAATACTGCACTGTTGGGCCTGCCGCTGTACCTCGAATGCCTTCACTACCCCTTTGAACCCTCCGTGCTCTATGGACCCCTTCGAAGCTATCTTGGATACCTCCGCAACCCATGGGCACCTCTAAAACCCAAGAGCTCATCCAACTCTTCTGAATCTAGCAACTAAATCCTAAAAAATTCCATCCTAGTCCTTCTCTTCTACCCCTACACCAGCCATCACTTCAGTTAAGCCAAGAGAACCATCCTCCACCTGAATCGCGACTCTTCCTAGTGCCCCTATAGAAGAAATCCGATCCATGATACTTTCGACTGCTTGAGACCTCCTGGCACTTCCTAAGACCTCCTGGCTCTCCTTGAGACCTACATCCGATCTCTCTGAGATACCATTGACACTCTCTCCTGAGATACACTCCTCGACTGCTGCACCACCGAGCCTCTCTCAGCTCCTGTGCCTCCAAGAAAGCGCTCCTGCAACACTTCAGCGCTTCCTGACTCGTCTCTATGCTGCTCTACAGCTGCCTAGTCCTGACCTATTGGACCTCCATGGATCATCCATCTCCATCACTCCTAAGGCTTCGCAAATCCATGCTCTGATCGAACTGCTGAATACATCTTCGACTACTTTCCCACCTTCCAGACATCAAAGGACGTATAGTCGCTTCTTCAATTTTTCTTCGACCATTACCCCTTGAAAAATCTCTCTTCAATAGCCCTTCACTGTCCATCTTTCTAGAGAATCCTGATGCTCTCTGCTGAGATACCTCCCTCGATTGCTACATCGTCGAGCCTTTCTCAACCCTGCATCTTCAGAAAAATACTACTGCAGCACTCCAGCGCTCTCTGCCTATCACATAACTATCATACACCCCAGCCTTTCCACCAAGATTGATCAGCAAATCATATACCAAATCTTTCCACCCTGGGAAAATCCCTTTTTTGTTAATCCTCTCAACCTCCATCTTGAACTCGCTGCTCCCGGTTGGTCAAACCACAGTAATAATAAGGTAGATTTGAGACATACCATGGAATTCTTATGCATATTTTTGATTTCATCTTGTACGACTTCTGCTTCCCTTTCATGCACCATCAGACTCTGAAACTTAGCTCTGATATCATATTATTGTTTACAATGTTCCAGGCATCACCTAGCTCTGATACTAAATTGTAGACCCATGATATCACTCGAATGCCAATCATCCTTGACATCATAAGCATCGATATAATATTGTAAAAACTTCTGATCTTTAGCACGGACCTAAAGAAATCTATGACGTTCTCTATAGACAGCAAATCACCGATCCTCCACCTGAATCTGTGATGGGGTGCCTCCCTCCTTGGGCTTGAGGGAGACACCCGCTTCTGTAGGCCTTCTTCAAGAATCCTAGGGCAGCAACTCTAGAGAGAAGAGAAGAAGAGAGTTGAGAGAGAAAAGGTCTATATTCCACAGCTTTACAATCTTAATGAAATCCTAATACAACCTATGTATTTATACATAGCCATTAGGTCCGACCAAAAAACTTTTCGGCTAACCCAATACATGAAAGCACTCATCGAGCTCATGTACACCCATGTCTTTCATGCTCTCATCCTCTGGATCTAGATCCGATCCATACATAAATTAGCCTTCTTAAGACCTCTCAAACCAGACCTTAAGACCTCTAGGATCAACCTAGACCCTAGCCCAAAATAGATCCTCACGTAACTCTGCCCACGCACTGAGCCGACTTAGTCTTAGCATTAAGCTGGCTAAGTTCCACTGGGTCGGCTCAGTCTGAAACTGAGTCGGTTTGGTTCTATGCCATGCCAGCAGCCCCAAATGTGCAGCTCTCTATTTTGCCTATGCACTGAGACTTAGCCAATCCAGTTTTAGACTGAGCTGGCTAATCTGCAGAAAATCTTCTTTCTACAGTCTTGATTCTCCGACTTTGGTTCCTTGCTTCACATTGTATCATAGGTCTCTAAAGCACCAACCAAGCTCCTGAAATCTTTGGAGCCAACCTCTTGACTCCTCCCATGGCTTCCAAAGACTTGGGAGCACCACAAATTCTTACAACCCCCTCCTCTCCCATCCCCCAGCTTCAACACCACCAACCCTCCTCCCTCCCCTCCCTTCTTCCTTTTTCCATCCTTTTCTACAAAGGAAGGAGAATTACGGGAAGGTGGAGAGCCCTAGAGAGTGGTGAAAGTGTTGAGAGAAGAAGCCATTTGAAATGGTATTGCAGAAGATGGGAGGCTTAGTATAGCCAAAATAGTCAGTTCTACATGACATAACTAAAGTCATCTGAGATGCTGAGGTGCCAACACATATATACTACAAGAAAAATAGCTTTAGACAATGGGCAAGAAGCGACAACCTAAAAGATCATTGCAAAAGTAATTTTATGGCAATAGTTTTTTTAACCATTGGCTTAAATCCAATTTTAGGCAATAATTTTAGAGCAACAATTTTAAATCATTATCATAGGGTACATTATGCGATAGCTAGACAATAATTTTTAAATGTTGTTGTATAAAAATTTACATGTTAGCAACATTTTTTGCTACTGTTGCTTATACATTTATCTATATGCAACAATTAGTTATAATTGTTGCTTAAAATTAGCATGTTTTGCAATGCTAAAATAACCATTATATAAAGGTATAAGTTTACATAGCAGTTTTTATAATCATAGCCTAAAATGATACTTTTGGACAACAATTTATACAACCATTATCTTTAATCAAAGTCTAGAGTAACAGCTATAATAGCCATTGTGTAAAGTGATTGCTTATAGTAGCGGATGATATAACCATTGCAAAAACTTGGTTCTTTTGTAGCAGCATTTAGAATCATTGCATAAAAGTAATGCTTTTAGACAACGGCTTGTGAAACTATTGCCTAAAGTGATGGTTTTTAGTAACTAGATATTTAACCATTGCCTAAATTGATAGTGTTTAGCAATGGTTAGTTTAAATATTGGCTAAAGTGATAGTTTTTAGTAATAGTCTCATTTGCCATGGCATAAAGTGATGCATTTATGCAACACATCATAGAACTATTGTATAATGCGATGTTCATTGGTAGCGAAATGTAGAGCCATTGAATAATATAATATTACTGGATGATGACTTATATAATTCCCTTGCCTTAAGTTATGCTTTGTAGCAACAACCTCTTTTGTCATTGCATATAATGATGGTAATTTAATGGTTTTGGCCTAATCTGATCGAAAAGAAGGAAGAATTGACTTAACCCACTCAGTTGAATCTCTTAAAAGAAATTTAAAAAAATATTGAGAAATTCAAGAAAATTAGTACCTATTTGGAGATTTTGTCCTAATTAGTACTTATTTCTCCAAAGTACCTTATATATATATATAATTCATGATCGGTGATCTAGAAGGATCATCAAACTCAATGCAGACTACTTTGGCTACTATGGATGGGGTTGGATAGGATTCAGATTAGGTTGGCAAAATATGATCAGACCCATTAATCTAACCCATGTTCGATCTGCCGTAAATAGATTTGAATTTAGGCTAAATGGATTTGAGTCATATATAGGTCGATCCATTTAACTCATTTAATATTTTGATCGGATTAGAATTTTAGATATTTAATCTATTTAATCCATTTAATATTTAGGTTGGATTAAGTCAGATAACTTGTTTAACCCATTTAACATGTTTAGCCCATTTAAACATGTTTAACTTATTTAAAACCTATTTAGCCTATTTCTGATCCATTTAACTCAATCTGTTTAATCCATTTAACCCATTTAAACTATTAATTTAATTTAACCTATTTACTAAATAGGTTAAGCAGGTTGGATCACCTGTTTAATAAACAAGTTGGATTTAGATCTAAATTTTTGACCTATTTAATAAATAGATCGAATTTGGATTGATAATTTTTTGATTCGACTTGTATGTATTGATCCGATCCATATCCAATCTGACTAGACTCAATTACCAATCTTAGGCTCAGGAGTAAGATTCATCACATCATGAGCTGACCCATTAGCCAAACTTTCAAAGACTATAATTTAGTCTTTCAACATCCGATTGAGATGATTTTTTTTAAAATTAATTTTTTTAATCAAATAGTTTTAAAGGGATAGTGTTTCTAGTAATCAGATCTAAATTTCTTTGTTTAGGATCGAAATAGGCTAGTCAAACCAAAAATTTTTCTTTTGAATAAGATTTTGATCAAACATAGCTTCAAATCTCAGAAAAATTTAGTGGATCAACAATAAGTAGAGTTGATATAGATGATAAACCATTTAGTTAATTGATATTTTTATAATATAAAACTTATTTAAAACCTGCTTAACAAGTTTTTGATCTATTTAACCCTATCTTGATCTATTTAGCTTGTTTAGTCCATTGAATTATTGGGGGCGAACTTGCTTCTGCCGAAGTTCGGTCGAATATCTGATTGCTAAATGATTCCATCCTATAGCGACGATCAAGATTGATCCTCCATTGGATTTGCAAGATCTCTTCGGACCTCATCTTGATGAGCTTGAATGGTGGGGGTTGCTGAGCTCCCCCACCCTTGGCAGTCGATCTTTTTCGATCGCGAGTCTTTTGAACTTCTCCTTCAGTCGAACTTCTCCATCAGTCAGACTTCTTTCGAACTTCACCCTCAATCGGACTTCTCTATCAGTCGAACTCCTTTCGAATCCTTCCAGATTCCTCCAGTAGACTTTCTTCAAGATTTCTCCAATGGACTTATGAACTCCTTCCGACCGAACTTCATGCAGTCATCTAGAAGGGCCTCCATGCCTACGTGGATCCAGCAATCTACACAACATGAACCCACTTACGCACAAACGATCCTGAAGGAGTCCAAACTCCTTTGGAATTGATGAAACTTAAAGCTCTTTGCTGCCAGCATCTACCTCCTCTGAACTTCAACTATTAAATCTCAACAGACTGACATATCATGACAACAGACACCATCCTCCATAACAAACTCTATGTGGCCCTGAATGGCCCACTACTCAGCAGTTATGGCTATCACCATCAGTTGTTATAGATTTCGTCTATAAAAGGGACCCTCTAGATACATTTTTCCTGGGCACTCTTCTTCCTCTCGATACTTTGCCACTTTCTTTTCTGAGCACTCTATTTCTATTAATCGAAAGAGCTGACTTGATCGTCAAAGGGTCTTGTCGAAGGCACCACCCCCGACTACAGATGAAACTTATTTTGTAGATCAGCAGTGGCAGTCTCATCTTCTCCGAATCCACCCTCAAATTCGATGTCAACCAGATTTTGCACCAATATAATTGGCACAAGAAGAAGGGGCTCCTCTTTTTCTTGAGGTTCTCTTATTCTTAAAGGAGTGCTCAGCAGAGATCTATCTTCTTCCCCCCTCGGAGTTCTTCTTTTCCAGTCGATCTCATGAGGATGCCTCCTAGAAAGGCTTCCACCTAACAATCAACCACTTCCGTGTCCAAATCTCATCCAAATCTATCCACCCCCATCTCATCCTCGGCATTTCAAGCTCCACCGATGGCAGTGGTGGATGCAGGGCAATTTAACCTACTGGTTCATTAGGTTAGGAGCCTCACTGAAGCAGTGCAGATCATGCAGCAATAATGACCTTCGGTGTCGATCCGATTGGAGCAGGCTTCTCTAGAACCCTAGGACCCAGTCTAGGGATGATCGACTTGGGTGAGTCAGTTGGTCACCTCCGAGAAAGGGAAGTAGAGGGTAGGGAGCCCCTACTTTGACCATAATTCTACCCCTGAAGGAACTCTAGCCCCATTCAGCCAGAAAATATTGGAGATCCATGATCGTGAAGTTCTCCTAGACTGAAAGCTTCAAGAAATGAACCAACAGATTGAGAAACTTCGTCAGGCTCTCTTCTCTCACGATAATGATATCTACACCGATTCTTCTTTCTCTCATCAAATCATGCAGAAAATGATCTTGTCGAACTTTAAGCTCCCACAGTTCGAGAGCTACGATGAGACTGCTAATTCGATTGGCTATCTGAAGATCTTTTAGACTATGATGCTGCTTCATGATGCACCAGACACCATCTTATGCTGAGCTTTTTCATCCACTCTAAAGGAAGCAATAAGAAATTAGTACTCGGTACTGAAGTCGAGTATGATCTTCTCTTTCAATCAAATGAGCCATCAATTCGTAGCTCACTTCATCAGTAGCCGACGTCCTCGATGAGGCTCGAATTTTTTCATCCATATCAAGCAGAAGGAAGGGGAGTCCATTCGAGCCTATGTCAACCACTTCAATGCTACTACTCTAGAGGTTCGAAACTTAGATCAGTCCATTGCAATGGCCACACTAAAAGGTAGCCTCCAAAAGAATGATCTACTATTTTTTCTAGAGAAGAAGTACTCCAAAAATTTTGCTGATATGCTAGCCTGGGCTGATGGTTACACCTGGACAGAAGAGACCTTCCAAATGAAGGATGAAGAAGCTGTGAGAGAGCGGCAGGTGGATAATTCGAGCAAGCCTACAGTTGACGAAAAGCCAAGCGAAGCTCGACCGTGCTCTAGAATTCTTCTCGAGCATAGATGAGCCTAAACTCCTCCTTAAGCTCATCGTCAAAGAAGCCTTAATCAAAGGGCATGACAGAACTCTCCCCTAGAAGGTTCCATACCTATGCTCCCCTCAACACTCTAAAAACTTAAGTCCTAATGGAGATCAAGAAGCAGCAGTCGAGGTCGAAGAAGATGCGGTCTCATCTCAACAAGCAAAATCCTAATAAGTACTGTCTCTACCATCGTGACTATGGTCACGATACTGAGAAATGCATCCAGCTTCAAGATGAGATCGAGCTCATCAGGCGGGATCGACTTGGTCGATTCCTACGACGTTGGTCTGAAGTAAGAGAAGATCGGCCAAGGCCGCTGCCCCAGCTCGAACCATCAAGGAGAGAAGAGTAGCAAGGAGATCGGCCATCCCTCGGCATCATCAACACCATTTCTGGGAGACTTCAATGGGGAGAGGCTGGCAGATCGATAGAAAAAGCGAAGAAGCAGAGGATTGAAGAACCAATAATTTTTACTGATGAAGATGCTCAAGGAGTTCAGTTCTCGCATAACGATATGGTTGTAGTCTCTCTAAACATTGCTAACTATGATGTACATCGCATTCTAATAGATAATGAAAGCTCTATTGATGTCTTATTTTATGATACTTTCTCTAAAATGTCTACACCAAATAACCATCTGAGACCTATGAGTTCTCCATTGGTGGGTTTCACTAGCGATGCTATGCCAGTTGAGGAAATAATAACATTAACTGTGGCTGCAGGATAGTATCCTAAATGGGCTAGAGCGTAGATCGATTTTTTGGTAATAAAAGCTCCCTCTACTTACAATGCAATTCTCAACCGACCTGATCTGAATGCACTTCAGGCAATAGTATCCACTTATTAACTAAAGATGAAGTTTCCAATAGGTCATGAGATTGGGGAGGTCAGAGAAGATCGAGCTTTGGCAAGGCATTGCTACTCCATCATCCTACAAAAAAGTGGCCAACCCAGCCTTTGCCCAGTCGACAGGCTGGATGTTCGTGATGACCTCACTAAGGAGCGGAACGAACCCATGAAGGACCTGGTAGCTATCTCTCTAGATGATGAAAACATAGAATACATGGTGCAGATCGGCTCTAGCTTGGACGGAGAAGTTTGGAAGGAGCTCATTTCCTTCTTACAGAAGAATATCGATGCCTTTGCCTGGGTCCTCGCAGACATGCTAGGAATTGATGTCGAGGTCATGGAGCATCGGCTGGCTGTTGATCTCAAATGCAGACCAATGAAAGAAAAAGTTCGAAGTCATGCACCAAAAATATAGAAGGCGATAGCAGATGAAGTAGACAAACTTCTTAAAGCTGAGTTCATTTACGAAGTCAACTATCCAAGTTGGGTCTCTAATGTGGTCCTAGTCAAAAAGGCCAACGGCAAATAAAGAATATACATAAACTTCAAAAAGCTGAACAAGGCTTATCCAAAGATAGTTACCCCCTGTCCAGAATTGATCAACTGATGGATGCAACTTCAGACCATGAACTTCTCACCTTCATGGATGCCTTGTCCAGCTACAATTAAATCTGGATGGCACCAGAGGATGAGAAGAAAACTACTTTTATTACTGACCACGATCTTTATTATTATAGGGTCATGCCCTTCAGGCTCAAAAATGTAGGCACGATATATCAACATCTGGTCAATAAGATTTTCAGAGAGCAGATCAGTCGTAACATGGAGGTTTACGTAGATGACATGCTTATCAAGAGTTGAACTTCGATCAATCATGTAGTTGACCTTGAAGAGACCTTCAACGCTCTCTAAAGATAAAAGATGAAGTTGAATCTGACCAAGTGTGCCTTCGGAGTAACCTCGGAAAAAATTCTTGGGGTTCATGATCTCGAGACGGAAAATCGAGATCAACCCAGAGAAGATCCGAGCCATCCAAAAAATAACTATTCTAAAATCAATAAAAGAAGTTCAGTGCCTAACCAGGAAAGTGACATCCCTGAATTGCTTTGTGTCAAAGTCGGCTGAGTGGTGCATGCCTTTTTTTTAGGCCCTCAAACAATCAAAGAACTTCTGCTGGACTATGGAATGCCAGTAAGCATTCGAAGAACTCAAAAGCTACCTCAGCTCGCCTCCTCTGCTGGCTAAGCCTAAACTTAGAGAAGGATTATTTCTATACTTGGCAGTCTTTCCAACAGCCCTTGCAGCAGTTTTAGTCAAAGAAGAGGCAAAAATGCAGCGATCAATTTACTATATAAGTTGAGTCCTAAGGAATGCAGAGATCAGATACACTAAATTAAAAAAATTAACTTACGCTCTTCTGATTATAGCCAGGAGACTTCGGCCCTACTTTTAGGGGCACATAATAACACTCCTTACTGATCAGCTAATCAAGATAGTTCTTTATCGAACAGATGCCTCTAGGAGAATCGCAAAATGAATAATTGAGCTCATAGAGTTTGATATCAACTATCAACCTCGTTCGTCGATCAAAGCTCACATACTGGCCAATTTTATAGTTGAATGCATGATCCCAGATGATGCCGAATCTGAGCAGAATGAGGCCAACATTCCATGACTGCAATTGAGCTTTTCCAAAGAAAGAGTGGACCTTCCCAAAGGTTTTTGGGCCCTGTATGTGGATGGCTCTTCCAATGCTTTTGGTGCAGAAGCTAGACTGATCTTGGTCAATCCGAAAGGGGTTATTGCCGAGTATGTGCTGCATTTTGAGTTTCCTATAATGAACAATGGAGTAGAATATGAATCTCTGATAGCGGAGCTAAAGATAGCAAAAAAACTAGAAGCAGATCGGCTCCGAGCTTATAATGATTCGTAGTTGATAGTAGGACAAGTCAGCAGCAATTACGAGGCTCGAAAGAAAAATATGAGAAGATACCTTGAGAAAGTGAAGAGCTTGACCCCAGCATTCAACAGTTTCAATATCCAGCAGATCCCAAGGGTAGAAAATGCTAGAGCTGATCTTCTATCCAAATTGGCCACACTTGCCCCCAATGAACTTTCGAAAAAAGTATACTTTAAAGTACTAAAATGCCCTAGTTCGAAAGAGCCGCTGACTGCCATGCAGATTGATCATTAGCTCTACTGGATTGATCTATTGACTACTTATCTCAAAGGTGAAACTCTTCCTCATGATCCAAAGGAAGCTCAGAAGTTGAGGAACTAGACCTTTCGGTATGTACTTTATGAAGACAAACTATATAAGAGATCATATTCTTTACCATTTTTAAGATGTCTTTAACCTTCCAAGGCCGATTTTGCATTATGGGAGGTGCATAAAGGAATCTATGAAAACCATCTGGATGCCAGATTTCTATCTCACAAGCTACTTCGGTAAGGTTATTATTGGCTGACTATGCATCATGATTGCATTGAATATGTTAGAAAGTGCAATCGCTGTCAAAGAAATGCAAATATACAAAGACAATCGACCTTCGAGATTATCCCACTAAGCATCCCTTGTCCATTCGCACAATGGAGAATGGATATACTTAGCTCCTTCCCAATGGCATCCGGATAATGAAAGTTTCTCTTGGTTGCAATCGACTACTTCACCAAATGGGTCAAGACCGAACCCCTGGCAAAAATTATTGAAGCCAATGTTAGATATATGTGCCCTAGAAGCCAGAATTGGCTGACACTTGTAATACACTTCTAGGGGCAAAATTATAATTTTGACTATAATTAATGAAATGGGTTATTTTCTATCACACCTATGTATTTAGTGTCTGTGATACATCCTTTGAGTTAATGGTAATGATAATTCATATTTTCAAGAGTTGAAAATTTAAGACATGAATAATCATTATTAACTCATAAACAGCTCCCGACCATAGGATCATCACGAGGATGGTGATTGATCTGGAAGGTTGGTGTACGATCGCTTCTCTTTAGTAGATGAGTCTTGAGTCTACGGTGTGGAGACACCGGAGCGAGAGTACAGGTACTCGTTAGAGAACGAGGGCACTGAGCGTGACCACCTCGAGTAGTCATTAGGAAGTCTACCTTCTCGTCAATGACTGACTCGATGCTGCAGTAGTGTGTCTGGTTCTTTGACCTGAGATGCATCGGCAGTTCACCTTGAGGGTGTTATAGTTTGACTACACCATTACTCGGTCTCCTAGCCATATGGAACCCTGAGGTGTATGTTGGCTATAGCATGTTCATTGTAGGAACTGGATTGCATCAAGATGGGATCTATCTACCTCGGTGGTAGAGGAGTAGCCCTATGATGATCATGAGAATCAAGTCCAGAAATCCATGGCCATGGTAGAGTGAAATAATAGAAAGAGTTTCTATTTAGATTTTCACATTGGACTCGAATCGAATGATTACATCATATGACAGAGACTAGGGTTTGACGAGTTCACCTTAACCCTAATCTGATCGGGGCTCAAGATAGAAGAACTTAATCACACAGGTAGCTGCACCAAGAGGTTCGCATTCAGCTCTGATGGGTTGCCACCATATACTGCTAGGTGTCACTGGTGGATTTTGGGAGCAATTAGAATGATTTAGATGATCGATCATTCTAGCTGTTCGAATCAGAAGAGTTCTGATCCATCGAAAGGAGTTTCGATGATGTCTATGATAGAGATCATGACATATCCCATTACCATACAGAACTGAACCTAACTGGGTCACACAAACAAGGGTTTGAATCTGGTGATCATCAATTGAACTGATCTAGTTCAATTGATCTGAATGAGATTCAATTAGGTTCAAGGAAATCGTGCTAGCACTCGATTGAACCTAACGTTCTTCTTTTACTATCATAAATAAGTTGTCCTGACTGAGCCAAAGGAGTTTGTGCTCAATCAGAGGCCTTCATATGGTCTGACTGGAGGTTGTCCAAGTCAGAATAGGTTGTCTTATTTGTAAGACATTACCTGCCATTTTTGGTCACCTGCCATTTCTTGTTCTTTGACTTTGGTCAAAAGTCTACCTTTGACTGGTCAAACGTTGACCATTCACCCTTTGACTTTTGACCACATGTCATGCACCTATTGGAGAGCTGGTGGGGGCCTTGTCCCCCTGCCAGAACCTGGCAAGGAGAAGGGCGCACGCCAAGGGTGGCGTGAGCCCAAGTAGGAGGCGCCTAGGAGTCCTTGTTGGACAAGGACTCCACCTCCCTTTTAGGATTCCAATCAGAGTTCTACTAAGAATCCAGTTTGACTGGTCTTAGGCGCCCTCTAAGGAGGAATCCAGGGGTCTCTATTTCCAACCAATCAGATTTAGATCTGATTTCACAAAGGGTTGTGATTGGTTGAGAGGAAGAGGAGTTGGATCACAAGCTTAGGTCTATAAATAAGACCCTGCGCCCAACCCTAATCCTAAGTCTTATTGAAAGAGATTTCCCACGTCCAAGGCTGCCTCTCCCCTCCTTCTCCATGCCATACTCTCTTCTCCCCTTGCTCTCCACGTCCAAAAGTGTTTTGGACTTAGTTTGGTGCGATTCAGATCAAGGAAAGGCGATCAAAAGCAAGAAGGCTGCGCTGCTGCAAAAGGACGACTGCAGATCTTCAAAAGAGTTTTGAAGATCCTCCAGATCAGATCCAGATCTGATTTTTGGAGGTGTGATAGAGAAGAAGAGGTTCTCCAGATCCAACCCGAGTGGATACCGGTAGAGGCCAGGCGCTTGCGTGGCTGAGATCCAGAACCTTCCGCTGCAATCAGGATCATCTACAGGGTAATAGGATTACCCAAATCAGGTAAATTAAATTTGATTTAATTTATCTTATTTTATTTTATTTATTAAAATAATAAGAATCAGATCTGAAATTTATCAAGATCTGATTAAGATCAAGAGAAAATTTTTGAAATATATCTCTTGATCTAATCAGATCTGAACGAACCTGGACCGGGAAATCAGGATTTCCCTTCAACTGGTATCAGAGCCATGGTTCTAAAATTGTTTAGATCTGATTTTAATTTTATTTTAATTAAAAATAACGTGATTTCAGATGTCACATGAGATGTGATCAGATCTGAAATCAGAAAAATTAAAATTAAATGATTTGGATCTAAGAACATGAAGATATGCATGACTAGTTCTAGAATAGAATAGTTCTATAGAATAGTTTTGCATGTCTTTGATTTAATCTGATTAAATCATATTTTAGATCTTCTTATTTACTATTTTCTGATATTATAAGTGTTATAATAACATCTGATAAAAACAGCAAATAAAAATTATTTAATTTTAAATATCATATGAGATATGATAGATGCATGACTAGACTAGTTGTAGAATAGTTCTACATAATTGTCTAGATTAGAATTTATTTTGATTAGATCAATTTAAATCTAATTTTTTAGATTATTATGAGATAATTTAGATCTGAAAACATGCATGAATTGATACATGAGATGTATGCAAAATATGCCATGATTAGATCTAAATTTGTATATGAGATATATGATATAGATCTATAACTGTTTTGTAGTATTGAATGTTCCTGATTAAGGCGTTCCTCTTGGCCGTCCGGTCATAAGAACGAAGAAGGGTTTAAAGGCCCTCTCTTCCCATTCGATGGGGTGTTCTTATGACGTGTAGGGGTGCTGCGTGTTCGTCCTTAATCAGAAACCCAAAACTTACTTTCTGCAAAACCCTAGATCCTGAAACCCTAGGATTTATTGTGCATATTTTGTTTATGAACCCAACTTAATTAAGAATTAAGTTTATGGAATATTAATTAGGTCTAAAATTGAGAATTTCAGATCTAAGACATATTCATAATACTGGGTTCGGGCTTGGGTAGCTCAATTAGGTCTAAGCGGTTGATCAAACCGAATCAAGAGTTGGTTAGATGGGATCAACAATGCTTAAATTGACCAGCCTAATAGGATTAAGTCTGGGTCAAGATCGAGTCACGATCAAGCAAGACCTAATTAGGCTCAGAGGTTAGAGTCTGGATTGTAGGCTAACCCAATTGGTTCTGACTCAACAATTTGGTGTCTAAGGTAAGTTTGGCACAGACGACCGACTGGTTTTTAATTGGAAGCTACTCGACCTGAATGCGTTCTTGTGCGAGTTAACGGCATATTCCTTCCACCGGTCTCACTTACCTGGCCATATCTGTTGACACAGTTCTGATCTGAGGTGGTCAATAATCCGAGCTGACCCATGCCACTAGGTTAGTCATAATTGTTATGACTAAGCCAAGTCTAGTTTAATGAGACCTGAATCAATTCTCCCTAAGAAAAGATTAAGTCCGAGGTCTTCCACCATTGTAGATGTGCGGGCCCTTCCCGGGGTTGATTGTTCTCGGCTGGATACAGTGGCTCAGTTGCACCGGGAAGACGCAACCATGTCTATTAGGCATTGGATGCTATGGGCTGGAGGATGAGTTGGGCTCAATATTTCCGGATACGGTGAGAGACCCAATTAGGAACCCAGTCTATGCAAATGGTGGGTCTGACTTAACTAAGGAGTGGATCAATATTCCGGATACGGTGAGATTCATGAATTAGAGACCAAGTTTGGGTGCACCATGATTAGAGAATCATTGAACAAGAGTTGTTCACTCATTGGCTAACCCATCACCAATAACTGTTAGGTGAGGTGATGAGTCAGTTGGTGAGACCGCACCACCCACTAGAAATCATCAATCGCGGAGATTTTCGCATCTCTACAGAGGGAGTGTAGGGATCCGAGAAAATAGTGGGAGCTAATTTGTTTAAAAATAAAATCCCTAAACAAATTGGTCAAGTCAAAATTACAGTATCTAACTAGAATCTTTGACTCTCTACAGGAAAATGTCTGCGTCCAACCCACTGGCACGTATCCTAGACACACATAGACTGACTGGACCCAATTATAAAGATTGGCTCAGGAACTACAAAATTGTTTTGGGTTCAGAGAAGTTAACACATGTTTTGGACCAGGACCCTCCCACCTTACCAGCTCGTCCATCCACTGAACAGAGAGCGTCTCTGGAAAAATGGATTGACGAAGACAATAAGGCCAGATACTACATGTTGGGCTCGATGTCTGATGAGCTCCAGCGCCAACATGAAGATATCGGGACTGCTCGCCAAATGTTGGCTCACCTGCAGGAGATGTTTGGTGAACAGAGTCGCGCAGCCAAATATCAAGTCACGAAATGACTTTTTAAGGCTAAGATGCGTGATGGGCAGTCAGTCCAAGATCACTGTCTGACAATGATCAAGGACATGGAAGAGCTTGAGAAGCTCGGTGTGAAGTTGGACTTGGACTTGCAGAACGATATTATTCTGCAATCCTTGACTGATGCATATGGGCAATTCATCATGAATTACCACATGCATAAACTTCAAAATTCCTTGGCCGAGTTGATGAATATGCTGGTTACCGCTGAGCTTTCTATGAAAGGTTCTAAAGGCTCAGTTCTTGCTATGGAACGGACTTCTTCCAAAAGAAAGTCTTATGGAAAGAAAAAGAAGTCTGTGAAAAAGCAAAAGGTAGAAGGATCAAAGAAGAAGAAGGCAGAACCGAAGAAGAAGGTCGATGGCAAAGGAAAGTGTTTCCATTGCAACAGCGACGGCCATTGGAAGCGGAACTGCCCTACTTACCTGGCCACCCTAAAGAACAAGAAGGAAGGTCCTTCTGGAGGTATGCTCGTTATTGAGTCTAACCTTACGGTTTCTTCTGCATCCAGTTGGGTGCTTGACTCTGGTTCTAGTGCTCATCTGTGCACTTCTATGCAGGGTCTTGAGGATAGCAGGAGGCTGAGGGATGGAGACATGATCCTACGCGTCGGTAATGGAGCAAGAGTTGCTGCAGTAGCCGTGGGAACATACCCTCTGCGATTACCATCTGGTTTAGACTTAGTTTTAAAAGACTGTTATTATGTGCCTGCAGCTAGCAGGAATTTGATTTCTGTTTCATGCTTAGCACAAGAAGGTTATGTGATCACCTTCTTTAAGGACCATTGTAACATTCTTTATGAAAGAAATAAAATTGCAAATGGTTTCCTTATTAATGGTCTTTATCAGTTGCATATTGATGTACCTGTTTTAACTATCGAGCAAAACGTGAATGCCAAACGACCTAGGGATAGTCCAAACGACAGATATCTATGGCACCTGAGATTAGGTCATATAGCAGAAGATAGGATTAACAAATTGGAGAAAAATGGGCTATTGAGTCCATTGACTTTTGAGTCATATCCAACTTGTGAATCTTGTCTTCAAGGCAAAATGACTAAACTCCCTTTTGTTGGACATGGGGAGAGGGCCACAGATCTCCTTGCCCTAGTACATACTGATGTGTGCGGCCCATTCGATGTGCCGGCTAGAGGCAATTTTGTCTACTTCATTACCTTTACCGATGATCTGTCTAGGTATGGGTATGTGTATCTTATGAGACATAAGTCTGAAGCCTTTGAAAAGTTCAAAGAATTCAGACATGAAGTAGAAAAACAAACTGGAAAACCCATTAAGGTTCTTCGATCAGATCGAGGAGGTGAATACCTTAGCCGGGAATTCCTAGACTATCTTAAGGAAAATGGCATAGTCTCTCAATGGACTCCACCAGGAACACCTCAACTCAACGGGGTTTCAGAACGGAGAAATCGGACTCTATTGGATATGGTTCGATCCATGATGAGCTTCACAGACCTCCCAGATTTTCTTTGGGGACATTCATTATTAACTTCAATCTATTTACTGAATAGGGTTCCCTCTAAAACCGTTCCTACCACACCGTATGAGATATGGCACGGTAAGAAACCAAGTCTGAGTCATCTCAGAATTTGGGGTTGTCCGGCTTATGTCAAAAGACAACAAGCGGACAAGTTAGAGTTTAGGTCCTTTAGAGCTCGATTCATAGGATATCCTAAAGAGTCATTAGGATACTATTTCTACATTCCAGAAGACCACAATGTGATTGTGAGTCGACATGCCATATTTCTTGAAAAATAGTTTATTCAAGATAGTGGCATTGGAAAGCAGATTAAGCTTGATGAGAAAGTCTCACAAGCAGAAAGAGCTAAGGACCAAGTGGAACCAAATCAGGTTGAGCCAATAAGAACACTACCTCCTCCACCTCGTAGATCGGAAAGAGTTTCCCGTCCCCCTGAAAGATACTTAGGTATTATTTCAGAGGACGTAGAGGAAATGTTCCTCATAGGTAATGGTGCTCATGGTGATGATCCCAAAACCTACAACGAGGCGATATCAGATATCGACTCCGAGAAATGGCTTGAGGCAATGAAGTCAGAAGATTCGACTCGATGCACTCAAACCAAGTCTGGACCTTGGTAGATCCACCAGAAGGTATAGTACCTATTGGGTGTAAATGGATCTTCAAGAGAAAGATTGGTGCAGATGGGAATGTGGAGACATTCAAGGCTAGACTGGTGGCAAAAGGTTATAGTCAACGTGAAGGCATTGACTATCAGGATACCTTTTCCCCGGTAGCTATGCTAAAATCCATCCGCACATTGCTTGCTGTTGCAGCCTATTTCGATTATGAAATATGGCAAATGGACGTGAAAACGGCATTCCTAAATGGATATCTTGAGGAAGATATCTATATGGAACAGCCGCTAGGTTTCACATCCAGTGATACTGATCACAAGGTTTGCAAGCTGCAAAGGTCCATATATGGACTTAAGCAAGCATCTCGGAGCTGGAACACTCGTTTCAATGATGTGATCAAAAAGTTTGGTTTCATCAAAAATGAAGAGGAACCATGTGTTTTCAAAAGGGTCAGTGGGAGCGCTGTTGTCTTCCTCGTATTGTACGTGGATGACATCCTCCTTATTGGGAATGATATTCCCATGTTGACATCAGTCAAGATGTGGTTGTCCAAGGAATTCTCCATGAAAGACCTAGGTGAAGCATCCTTTATTCTAGGAATTAAGGTCTATAGGGATAGACCGAATAGGATGCTAGGACTTTCACAGAAGATGTACATAGAGGAAGTACTAAAGAGGTTTAGTATGGAAAACTCTAAGAGGGGATTAATACCCTTCAGACATGGTATTCATCTTTCCAAGAAGATGTGCCCCAGCACACCTGAGGAAATAGAACGCATGAGCAAGATCCCTTATGCTTCTGCAATAGGGAGCCTCATGTATGCCATGCTATGTACACGACCTGATATAGCCCATGCTGTGAGTGTCACAAGCAGATATCAGTCAAATCCAGGTGAAGAACACTGGACTTCTGTGAAATGTATCCTTAAGTACTTGAGAAGAACTAAGGATATGATGTTGGTCTTTGGTAATGGAGAACTCCAAGTTCAGGGATACACAGACTCGGACTTCATGTCCGATATAGATGATCGAAAGTCGACATCTGGCAGACTGTTTGTGCTGGAAGAGTTCCATAGCAAACGGTGATAGCCATCTCATCATCCGCGATTACCTTGAGAAAGGTTACGTTGAGGTCAAGAGAGTCAACTCCACAGATAATGTGGCAGACCCACTTACAAAGCCGTTGGGCCAGCAGAAGATCGAAGCCCACCTTGAGAAGATGGGACTTAGACTTGTAGCCAATTGGCTTTAGGACAAGTGGGAGATTGTTAGATATATGTGCCCTAGAAGCCAGAATTGGCTGACACTTGTAATACACTTCTAGGGGCAAAATTGTAATTTTGACTATAATTAATGAAATGGGTTATTTTCTATCACACACATGTGTATTTAGTGTCTGTGATACATCCTTTGAGTTAATGGTAATGATAATTCATATTTTCAAGAGTTGAAAATTTAAGACATGAATAATCATTATTAACTCATAAACAGCTCCCGACCATAGGATCATCACGAGGATGGTGATTGATCCGGAAGGTTGGTGTACGATCGCTTCTCTTTAGTAGATGAGTCTTGAGTCTACGGTGTGGAGACACCGGAGCGAGAGTACAGGTACTCGTTAGAGAACGAGGGCACTGAGCGTGACCACCTCGAGTAGTCATTAGGGAAGTCTACCTTCTCGTCAATGACTGACTCGATGCTGCAGTAGTGTGTCTGGTTCTTTGACCTGAGATGCATCGGCAGTTCACCTTGAGGGTGTTATAGTTTGACTACACCATTACTCGGTCTCCTAGCCATATGGAACCCTGAGGTGTATGTTGGCTATAGCATGTTCATTGTAGGAACTGGATTGCATCAAGATGGGATCTATCTACCTCGGTGGTAGAGGAGTAGCCCTATGATGATCATGAGAATCAAGTCCAGAAATCCATGGCCATGGTAGAGTGAAATAATAGAAAGAGTTTCTATTTAGATTTTCACATTGGACTCGAATCGAATGATTACATCATATGACAGAGACTAGGGTTTGACGAGTTCACCTTAACCCTAATCTGATCGGGGCTCAAGATAGAAGAACTTAATCACACAGGTAGCTGCACCAAGAGGTTCGCATTCAGCTCTGATGGGTTGCCACCATATACTGCTAGGTGTCACTGGTGGATTTTGGGAGCAATTAGAATGATTTAGATGATCGATCATTCTAGCTGTTCGAATCAGAAGAGTTCTGATCCATCGAAAGGAGTTTCGATGATGTCTATGATAGAGATCATGACATATCCCATTACCATACAGAACTGAACCTAACTGGGTCACACAAACAAGGGTTTGAATCTGGTGATCATCAATTGAACTGATCTAGTTCAATTGATCTGAATGAGATTCAATTAGGTTCAAGGAAATCGTGCTAGCACTCGATTGAACCTAACGTTCTTCTTTTACTATCATAAATAAGTTGTCCTGACTGAGCCAAAGGAGTTTGTGCTCAATCAGAGGCCTTCATATGGTCTGACTGGAGGTTGTCCAAGTCAGAATAGGTTGTCTTATTTGTAAGACATTACCTGCCATTTTTGGTCACCTGCCATTTCTTGTTCTTTGACTTTGGTCAAAAGTCTACCTTTGACTGGTCAAACGTTGACCATTGACCCTTTGACTTTTGACCACATGTCATGCACCTATTGGAGAGCTGGTGGGGGCCTTGTCCCCCTGCCAGAACCTGGCAAGGAGAAGGGCGCACGCCAAGGGTGGCGTGAGCCCAAGTAGGAGGCGCCTAGGAGTCCTTGTTGGACAAGGACTCCACCTCCCTTTTAGGATTCCAATCAGAGTTCTACTAAGAATCCAGTTTGACTGGTCTTAGGCGCCCTCTAAGGAGGAATCCAGGGGTCTCTATTCCAACCAATCAGATTTAGATCTGATTTCACAAAGGGTTGTGATTGGTTGAGAGGAAGAGGAGTTGGATCACAAGAGGTCTATAAATAAGACCCTGCGCCCAACCCTAATCCTAAGTCTTATTGAAAGAGATTTCCCACGTCCAAGGCTGCCTCTCCCCTCCTTCTCCATGCCATACTCTCTTCTCCCCTTGCTCTCCACGTCCAAAAGTGTTTTGGACTTAGTTTGGTGCGATTCAGATCAAGGAAAGGCGATCAAAAGCAAGAAGGCTGCGCTGCTGCAAAAGGACGACTGCAGATCTTCAAAAGAGTTTTGAAGATCCTCCAGATCAGATCCAGATCTGATTTTTGGAGGTGTGATAGAGAAGAAGAGGTTCTCCAGATCCAACCCGAGTGGATACCGGTAGAGGCCAGGCGCTTGCGTGGCTGAGATCCAGAACCTTCCGCTGCAATCAGGATCATCTACAGGGTAATAGGATTACCCAAATCAGGTAAATTAAATTTGATTTAATTTATCTTATTTTATTTTATTTATTAAAATAATAAGAATCAGATCTGAAACATATCAAGATCTGATTAAGATCAAGAGAAAATTTTTGAAATATATCTCTTGATCTAATCAGATCTGGAACGAACCTGGACCGGGAAATCAGGATTTCCCTTCATTTCGGGGCCTTTCTTGTTCTTTGACGGCTGATAGAGCTCAAGCTACCGTTGGCATGGGTTGTAGCCTTCAGCGAGCAATGCAATTCGCAGGACCTCAGAACAAACCTTGATCTACTAGAAAAAAAATGAGAAGAAGTCCAAGTTTGGATGGCTGCTTATAGATGAAGAGTGTACTGCTACTATAACTCTAGAGTCAAAGGCAAAATATTCAAAGTGGGAGACTTGGTACTTCGACGAGTAGCCATTTTACAATCTCAAAATCAAGAAAAGCTCACCTCAAACTGGAAAGGTCCTTACGAAGTCAAAGAGATCATCCGACCTGAAACTTAATACTTGAAGGAGCTCAAGGGCATTGATCTCCCACACCCATGGAGCTCAGAGAACTTACACATGTACTATCAATAATCTCATTTTAATAAAATCTTCTTATTTTAATATCTTCAATCTTGGTGTAAAACTATGATGACAGAAAATAGCCTTCCGAACTTTGTCATTAGACGAAGTTAGCCCTATTAGGAATATGAGGAGAACCTCATCCTAACATTGAGCTAAAGTGAAGACCTCAGTTACTTAAGTCGGAATGCGGGAAGAGGCCCTTGTAATGGCCCTTTTATGCTCCTATAGCCCAGTTAGGAATAGAAGGGAAATCTCGTCCTAACATTGAGCTAAAGCGAAGACCTCTGTTACTTAAGTCGGAATGTGGAAAGAGATCCTTTCAATGGCCCTTTTATACTCCTATAGCGCTATTAGGAATAGAAAGAGAATCTCATCCTAACATTGAGCTAAAGCGAAGACCTCGATTACTTAAGCTGGGATGTAGGAAGAGGCCCTTTCAACGGTCCTTTTGTGCCCCTATAGTCCTATTAGGAATAGGAGGGAAACCTCATCTTGACATTAAGCTAAAGTGAAGACCTCGGTTACTTAAATTGGGATGCGAAGAGAGGCTCCTTCAATGGTCCTTTTGTGTTCCTATAGCCCTATTAGAAACAAGAGAAGGACCTCATCCTAACATGAGCAAAATCGAAAGCTTTGCTAACCTAAGCCGAGAAAAAAAGAGAAAAGGAAGGCCCGTCCGGGGGTCCCAAACAAACCCCCAACCTAAAGCAAAGAGAAGAAAGAAATCTTATCACCAATCTCTACACGTATTTCTCCTATAATTACTCGACCGTATGAGATGTAAGAAGGAAAATCACTCCTAGATCCATAAAACTAACCTCGGATAGGCATCCATAATAACTACTGAAGAGAAATCCTGATTTTCCGGTCCAGGTTCGTCCAGATCTGATCAGATCAAGAGATATATTTCAAAAATTTTTCTCTTGATCCCAATCAAATCTTGATATGTTTCAGATCTAATTCTTATTATTTTAATAAATAAAATAAAATAAGATAAATTAAATCAAATTTAATTTACCTGATTTGGATAATCTTATTATCCTATAGATGATCCTGATTGCAGCGGAAGGTTCTGGATCTAGCCACGCAAGCGCCTGGCCTCTACCGGTATCCACTCGGGTTGGATCTGGAGATCCTCTTCTTCTCTATCGCGCCTCCAAAAATCAGATCTGGATCTGATCTGGAGGATCTTCAAAACTCCTTTTGAAGATCAGCAGTCGTCCTTTGCAGCAGCGCAGCCTTCTTGCTTTTGATCGCCTTTCTTTGATCTGGAATCGCACCAACCAAAGTCCAAAACTCCTTTTGGACGTGGAGAGGAGAAGGAGGAGAAGTTTATGGCATGGAGGAAGAGGGGAGAGGCAGCCTTGGGGCGTGGGAAATCTCTATTGAATCATTTTTCTCTAGAGTTGGGCGCAGGGTCTTATTTATAGACTAGCTGTGATCCAACTCCTCTTCTTCCCAACCAATCACAACCCTTTGTGAAATCAAATCTAAATCTGATTGGTTGGAATAGAGACCCCTGGATTCCTCCTTAGAGGGCGCCTAAGACCAGTCAAAGTTGGTTCTTAGAAGAACTCTAATTGGAATCCAAAAAGGAGATGGAGTCCTTGTCCAACAAGGACTCCTAGGCGCCTCCAACTTGGGCACACGCCTAGGGTGGCGTGCGCCCTTCTCCTTGCTAGGTTCTGGCAGGGGGACAGGCCCCCACCAGCTCTCCAATAGGTGCATGACATGTGGTCAAAAGTCAAAAGGTCAATGGTCAACGTTTGACCAGTCAAAGGTAGACTTTTGACCAAAGTCAAAGAACAAGAAATGGCAGGTGACCAAAAATGGCAGGTAATGTCTTACAAATAAGACAACCTTTTCTGACTTGGACAACCTCCAGTCAGACCATATGAAGGCCTCTGATTGAGCACAAACTCCTTTGGCTCAGTCAGGACAACTTATTTATGATAGCAAAAGAAGAACGTTAGGTTCAATCGAGTGCTAGCACGATTTCCTTGAACCTAATTGAATCTCATTCAGATCAATTGAACTAGATCAGTTCAATTGATGATCACCAGATTCAAACCCTTGTTTGTGTGACCCAGTTAGGTTCAGTTCTGTATGGTAATGGGATATGTCATGATCTCTATCATCGACATCATCGAAACTCCTTTCGATGGATCAGAACTCTTCTGATTCGAACAGCTAGAATGATCGATCATCTAAATCATTCTAATTGCTCCCAAAATCCACCAGTGACACCTAGCAGTATATGGTGGCAACCCATCAGAGCTGAATGCGAACCTCTTGGTGCAGCTACCTGTGTGATTAAGTTCTTCTATCTTGAGCCCCGATCAGATTAGGGTTAAGGTGAACTCGTCAAACCCTAGTCTCTGTCATATGATGTAATCATTCGATTCGAGTCCAATGTGAAAATCTAAATAGAAACTCTTTCTATTATTTCACTCTGCCATGGCCATGGCTTCTGGACTTGATTCTCATGATCATCATAGGGCTGCTCCTCTACCACCGAGGTAGATAGATTCCATCTTGATGCAATCCAGTTCCTACAATGAACATGCTATAGCCAACATACACCTCAGGGTTCCATATGGCTAGGAGACCGAGTAATGGTGTAGTCAAACTATAACACCCTCAAGGTGAACTGCCGATGCATCTCAGGTCAAAGAACCAGACACACTACTGCAGCATCGAGTCAGTCATTGACGAGAAGGTAGACTCCCTAATGACTACTCGAGGTGGTCACGCTCAGTGCCCTCGTTCTCTAACGAGTACCTGTACTCTCGCTCCGGTGTCTCCACACCGTAGACTCAAGACTCATCTACTAAAGAGAAGCGATTGTACACCAACCTTCCGGATCAATCACCATCCTCGTGATGATCCTATGGTCGGGAGCAATTTATGAGTTAATAATGATTATTCATGTCTTAAATTTTCAACTCTTGAAAATATGAATTATCATTACCATTAACTCAAAGGATGTATCACAGACACTAAATACACATATGTGATAGAAAATAACCCATTTTATTGATTTTAGTCAAAATTATAATTTTGCCCCTAGAAGTGTATTACAAGTGTCAGCCAATTCTGGCTTCTAGGGCACATATATCTAACAATCTCCCACTTGTCCTAAAGCCAATTGGCTACAAGTCTAAGTCCCATCTTCTCAAGGTGGGCTTCGATCTTCTGCTGGCCCAACGGCTTTGTAAGTGGGTCTGCCACATTATCTGTGGAGTTGACTCTCTTGACCTCAACGTAACCTTTCTCAAGGTAATCGCGGATGAGATGGTATCACCGTTTGCTTAGGAACTCTTCCAGCACAAACAGTCTGCCAGATGTCGACTTTCGATCATCTATATCGGACATGAAGTCCGAGTCTGTGTATCCCTGGACTTGGAGTTCTCCATTACCAAAGACCAACATCATATCCTTAGTTCTTCTCAAGTACTTAAGGATACATTTCACAGAAGTCCAGTGTTCTTCACCTGGATTTGACTGATATCTGCTTGTGACACTCACAGCATGGGCTATATCAGGTCGTGTACATAGCATGGCATACATGAGGCTCCCTATTGCAGAAGCATAAGGGATCTTGCTCATGCGTTCTATTTCCTCAGGTGTGCTGGGGCACATCTTCTTGGAAAGATGAATACCATGTCTGAAGGGTATTAATCCCCTCTTAGAGTTTTCCATACTAAACCTCTTTAGTACTTTCTCTATGTACATCTTCTGTGAAAGTCCTAGCATCCTATTCGGTCTATCCCTATAGACCTTAATTCCTAGAATAAAGGATGCTTCACCTAGGTCTTTCATGGAGAATTCCTTGGACAACCACATCTTGACTGATGTCAACATGGGAATATCATTCCCAATAAGGAGGATGTCATCCACGTACAATACGAGGAAGACAACAGCGCTCCCACTGACCCTTTTGAAAACACATGGTTCCTCTTCATTTTTGATGAAACCAAACTTTTTGATCACATCATTGAAATGAGTGTTCCAGCTCCGAGATGCTTGCTTAAGTCCATATATGGACCTTTGCAGCTTGCAAACCTTGTGATCAGTATCACTGGATGTGAAACCTAGCGGCTGTTCCATATAGATATCTTCCTCAAGATATCCATTTAGGAATGCCGTTTTCACGTCCATTTGCCATATTTCATAATCGAAATAGGCTGCAACAGCAAGCAATGTGCGGATGGATTTTAGCATAGCTACGGGGAAAAGGTATCCTGATAGTCAATGCCTTCGCGTTGACTATAACCTTTTGCCACCAGTCTAGCCTTGAATGTCTCCACATTCCCATCTGCACCAATCTTTCTCTTGAAGATCCATTTACACCCAATAGGTACTATACCTTCTGGTGGATCTACCAAGGTCCAGACTTGGTTTGAGTGCATCGAGTCAATTCTCTGACTTGCATTGCCTCTAGCCATTTCTCGGAGTCGATATCTGATATCGCCTCGTTGTAGGTTTTGGGATCATCACCATGAGCACCATTACCTATGAGGAACATTTCCTCTACATCCTCTGAAATAATACCTAAGTATCTTTCAGGGGATGGGAAACTCTTTCCGATCTACGAGGTGGAGGAGGTAGTGTTCTTATTGGCTCAACCTGATTTGGTTCCAATTGGTCCTTAGCTCATTTCCACTTGTGAGACTTTCTCATCAAGCTTAATCTGCTTTCCAATGCCACTATCTTGAATAAACTATTTTTCAAGAAAGATGGCATGTCGACTCACAATCACATTGTGGTCTTCTGGAATGTAGAAATAGTATCCTAATGACTCTTTAGGATATCCTATGAATCGAGCTCTGAAAGGACCTAAACTCTAACTTGTCCGCTTGTTGTCTTTTGACATGAGCCGGACAACCCCAAATTCTGAGATGACTCAGACTTGGTTTCTTACCGTGCCATATCTCATACGGTGTGGTAGGAACGGTTTTAGAGGGAACCCTATTCAGTAGATAAATTGAAGTTAATAATGAATGTCCCCAAAGAAAATCAGGGAGGTCTGTGAAGCTCATCATGGATCGAACCATATCCAATAGAGTCCGATTTCTCCATTCTGAAACCCCGTTGAGTTGAGGTGTTCCTGGTGGAGTCCATTGAGAGACTATGCCATTTTTCTTAAGATAGTCTAGGAATTTTCTGCTAAGGTATTCACCTCCTCGATCTGATCGAAGAACCTTAATGGGTTTTCCTGTTTGTTTTTCTACTTCATGTCTGAATTCTTTGAACTTTTCAAAAGGCTTCAGACTTGTGTCTCATAAGATACACATACCCATACCTAGACAGATCATCGGTAAAGGTAATGAAGTAGACAAAATTGCCTCTAGCCGGCACATCGAATGGGCCGCACACATCAGTATGTACTAGGGCAAGGAGATCTGTGGCCCTCTCCCCATGTCCAACAAAAGGGAGTTTAGTCATTTTGCCTTGAAGACAAGATTCACAAGTTGGATATGACTCAAAAGTCAATGGACTCAATAGCCCATTTTTCTCCAATTTGTTAATCCTATCTTCTGCTATATGACCTAATCTCAGGTGCCATAGATATCTGTCGTTTGGACTATCCCTAGGTCGTTTGGCATTCACGTTTTGCTCGAATAATGAGCATACCTCCAGAAGGACCTTCCTTCTTGTTCTTTAGGGTGGCCAGGTAAATAGGGCAGTTCCGCTTCCAATGGCCGTCGCTGTTGCAATGGAAACACTTTCCTTTGCCATCGGCCTTTTTCTTCGATTCTGCCTTCTTCTTCTTTGATCCTTCCACCTTTTGCTTTTTCACAGACTTCTTTTTCTTTCCATAAGACTTTCTTTTGGAAGAAGTCCGTTCCATAGCAAGAACTGAGCCTTTAGAACCTTTCATAGAAAGCTCAGCGGTAACCAGCATATTCATCAACTCGGCCAAGGAATTTTGAAGTTTATGCATGTGGTAATTCATGATGAATTGCCCATATGCATCAGTCAAGGATTGCAGAATAATATCGTTCTGCAGATCCAAGTCCAACTTCACACCGAGCTTCTCAAGCTCTTCCATGTCCTTGATCATTGTCAGACAGTGATCTTGGACTGACTGCCCATCATGCATCTTAGCCTTAAAAAGTCATTTTGTGACTTGATATTTGGCTGCACGACTCTGTTCACCAAACATCTCCTGCAGGTGAGCCAACATTTGGCGAGCAGTCCCGATATCTTCATGTTGGTGCTGGAGCTCATCAGACATCGAGCCCAACATGTAGTATCTGGCCTTATTGTCTTCGTCAATCCATTTTTCCAGAGACGCTCTCTGTTCAGTGGATGGACGAGCTGGTAAGGTGGGAGGGTCCTGGTCCAAAACATGTGTTAACTTCTCTAAACCCAAAATAATTTTGTAGTTTCTGAGCCAATCTTTATAATTGGGTCCAATCAATCTATGTGTGTCTAGGATACGTGCCAGTGGGTTGGACGCAGACATTTTCCTGTAGAGAGTCAAAGATTCTAGTTAGATATTATAATTTTGACTTGACCAATTTATTTAGGAATTTTATTTTTAAATAAATTAGCTCCCACTATTTTCTCTGCCATGGCCATGGGAAAATCTAAATAGAAACTCTTTCTATTATTTCACTCTGCCATGGCCATGGGCTTCAGGACTTGATTCTCATAATTATCATAGGGCTGCTCCTCTACCACCGAGGTAGATAGATTCCATCTTGATGCAATCCAGTTCCTACAATGAACATGCTATAGCCAACATACACCTCAGGGTTCCATATGGCTAGGAGACCGAGTAATGGTGTAGTCAAACTATAACACCCTCAAGGTGAACTGCCGATGCATCTCAGGTCAAAGAACCAGACACACTACTGCAGCATCGAGTCAGTCATTGACGAGAAGGTAGACTCCCTAATGACTACTCGAGGTGGTCACGCTCAGTGCCCTCGTTCTCTAACGAGTATCTGTACTTTCGCTCTGGTGTCTCCACACCGTAGACTCAAGACTCATCTACTAAAGAGAAACGATCGTACACCAACCTTCCGGATCAATCACCATCCTCGTGATGATCCTATGGTCAGGAGCAATTTATGAGTTAATAATGATTATTCATGTCTTAAATTTTCAACTCTTGAAAATATAAATTATCATTACCATTAACTCAAAGAATGTATCACAGACACTAAATACATATATGTGATAGAAAATAACCTATTTATTGATTTTAGTCAAAATTACAATTTTGTCCGTAGAAGTGTATTACAAGTGTTAGCCAATTCTGACTTCTAGGGCACATATATCTAACAACTACTTCGTTAGAAGACAACACAAAGAAAAATAAAATAAAAAAAGCAAAACCACGAGCAAGCTTCGAATTCATGCAAAATAAAAATAACAAAAAATATACTATTTTATTACAAAAATAAGTTTATTATAAGCAAAACATAGGTCGACAAGATCGATTACACTAAGAAAGAAAAGAGGGAAAGAGAAAGGCCATCGAAATCCTAAGAAGGATCAGACTCTTTAGACTTCGAACTGGTGGCCATTACCAAAGATTCTTTAAGATGATCGACCTCCTTCTCGAGCTCCCTTCGCCTCATTATGTTATCGTGGAACATTCTGTCGGCTCGACGGTAGTTCTCCTCGACTCTCACAGTCTCTTCCTTAGGACCTCGGACTTGGCCTCCGCATCCTTAGTAGTCTGATGCTCACAAGTCAGCTCAAGCTTCAACCACTGTGCCTCAGCCTCTTCCACATTGACCGACTCTAAGAGTTTGCCAACAGTCCTCTTCGAGGCGATCTTCTTAGCCTCCCTGCTTGTACCAGCCCGAAAGCCATCATCAAGTCACCGCTGGAGCCAAGCTACTTCATCGTTAAAGGCAAGAAGCTTTTGTTCTAGCTTGGATGTCCTATCACTCTAGCCCAATTGGTAAGTCTCATATGTGAGCTCAACATCATGCAAATACTTTTGAAGTGCAGAGGACCTCGTCGACCAGTCCTACTCGAATCGTGCTTTGTTGGAGGACCACGATGAGCTCCCCTCCAAAAATTGAATTTTTTCCTTCGCCGCCTTGAGTTGAGTCTCAAGGAAGTTGATCTTCACCATCAGTGCCCAAGATTTGTTGCTTACGTTCTTCCGAAGTTTGGCCAGCTCCCTCTCAAAGCTCCCCTTTTGAATGCTAAAACTCGCGGAGTCCTTCATGTGCAAGTTTCGAAGGAGAGTGACCTCTTTGATCGCCTCTGAAGCATTCTTTCGCGAAGCTTGAAGGTCATCCTTCGTCTTCTTCAACTTCTTCTTTAGATGATGGACTTCCTTCCTTAGGCTTTTTATTAAAGGTTTTAGGAAAACTCCCTGGGGTAGTAGATCAGCGTTGATGGAAGACTGCATTCAAAGTATGAAAAATGCTCAAAGCTATAGATAAAAAAGAAATTCACTTTCATTTAATCAAAAATTTTGAGTACAAAAAAAAAAAAATGTACAACTACTTAAGGATTTTAACCTTGAGAGGGACGACGGCAGATGAAGCTGGAGTGCTCTTGGCTGCCTCAAGTTTCTGAACTAGCTCAGGCACCTCTGCAGCAGGCTTAGATGGACCAGAAGCAGGCTCAATGAAGGAAGGATCGACTGCAGCATCGGACGGTCTCGCTTCTGCGTCGTCCTCCTCCTCCCCCAAAAATTCAAGGTCGAGCTCAGAGAACCTCTGGGCCACCCTACCTTTGTAGAGCTCGAAGCCCTTGATGAACGCTTGCTGACCGAATTCGATGTTTAGGTTCCTCATTTTGGAAGAGGCCTTGAACTCTTCCACATCTCAGGTCATCGCCTCCGAGATCGAATTTGCCATTTGGGCTTTCAATTCGACGACTTTAATCTCAACTTCCTTCTTCCTTTCCCCCTCTAGGACTAGTGCAGCCTTAAGTCCGACTAAGACAAACTCCTCTTTCTGAAGTATGCCCTGAAGACTCCCGATTTTCGCCGCCTTCTCCTCTGCAAGGTGCTCAGCCTCGATGGCCTTTTCCTGAAGATGACCAACCTCGATTCGAAGATCCTTCTGAATCTTTCATGCTTCTGCCTCCTAGTGGCATGCCCTCTTGATAACGGTGAGCATTTGGTGACCCAACTATTATGATGTTAAAAAAAGAAGAAGAGAAGAAAAGAGTAGAAGAGGAGAGAAAAAGTTGAGCAACGGAGGGGTCACCTTGAGGATGGTCCCAAGAGAACCCCAAATGAGCTACCTGGGGTCAAGGTTGGCCATGCGGTCCACCACCTCCATCATGGCAAATTTGTCAGTTAAATCCTGGATGATCCTCAGGTCATCAAAAGGGTCTTCTCTTAATTCTCCACGGTCATCACTTGGCTCGCTAGGACGAGCCTTGTGGAGCGTCTTCACGATAGCTTTCTTTTTTTTCTTTCCTTCCTCCATCTCTCCCTCAGCAGGAAGCTCCGAAGCTTGATCTTTACTGGAAGGGTCCAAGGATGCAGGAGGCATGAAACCTGCACCAACGGTGCTGACCTCAGCAGTTGGGGCAACCTCGATGCTGGCAGCAACCTCAAAAGCTGCGGCAGTGGCGGTAGGGGCCACGGAGCTTGGAGCATCAACCTTCGCCCTCTTCGAGCTACCACCTGGTGCTTTTTTTTTTCTCTTCTGGACATAAAGTCCCTTGGTGAGTATTTCGACAGCTTCAGTATCCATTTCTGTAATAGGAAAGAAATCGTGATCAGTGACAGTACATATATGTGAAACTGCATGAAGAATTCGAAAAGTAGAAAAATATAGCAGTAGGATCGAGGGGACTCAAATCTAGGTTGAACAAGATCTGTTCTTTCAAAAGGTCGGGAAGGAGAGGAGCTCGGTATGTTTTAAGTTTATTAGAGGAATCAAGGTCGACTTGGTCTAAACTAGGAGCTCAGTGAACCGACCCCCTAATGTAACCCCAAGGAGGAAGATCTAATAGCAAGGTTGGATAGTGCATGAAAAAATACTTTTTCTTCCAGTTGTGAATGAAAGAAGGGACACCTTTCAGTAACCCCTTCTTGTCGAACTGAGGAGAAAAGTACCATCAGCTTTTTACGAAAGGATGACGCTTGAAGGTATAGAAGTTTCGGAATAACGAGACAGTCGGTCGAACTTCGACCAAATGGTAGAGGAAAAGGAAGCCTATGACGAACCAAAAGAAGTTCGGTACGATGGATGTGAAGAAGATGTTCAAAAATTGGAAGAGAAAAACTATAAAGGGGGGCAGTGGAAGCCGAAGCTCGGCATGCAAGGTCTCTAAGTACAAACAAAATCGACCAATCGAAGGAGAACTGACTCGATCATCCGAACTAGGAAGTTTGAGGTCATATTTCGAAGGGATTCTATATTAAATTCAGATCAGAAAAACATTATCCAGAGTAAGAATGGACGGGATGGTGTCTGGAATAAAGGACGAGTGAGATATGTTCCTAGGTTTGACCTCGGTCAGGGGTGCAGGGTCTAGAAAGGTTAGTCTAGATGAGCCCTAAGAATGATGGAGTGAAAGATTTTGGAAGACATTCATATCGAAATAAGATCCCAAGAAAATCCACGAAAAAAAAGAAAAAATATAGGACAAATACTGCTACAGAGAAATTGGAAGAATAAGAAGCTAAAAAAGCATGAATACCCAAATAGAAGGGCTGGAAAACTGATCTAAGCTATTTGGGGAGGACGAAAAGACGGTGGGTGTGATGAAAACCAGTCGAAAGGATGTCCGAAACCCAAGAAGATGAGGGAGGAAGCTAAAACCCTTGGGTGGAAGAAGAATAGGGATCGAAAGAAGAAGAAGACTCGGACAAGAATGACTTCTGGATGAGAGGAGAAGGCCTTAAATAGTCAGAGGCAACCCGAGGCTGTTATGATTATGGATCGACTTCGATCGATCAGCATGCACCGCATGTCCCACTCATCATGGTAGAGAAGTAACGATAGATGGAGTCTTTATGGTACCGTACCTAGGGCAGAGTTTCGATGAAAAATACGAAGGACCATCTTCTCAAACTCATTTCAGATTTAAAAAGCCTCGATGCCAACATGGTAAATGCCAAAACGTCTTATCCTGATGAGCGTGAAAAGCCAAAAAGAACTTCGATAGCCACATCTGCACTCCTTTCCTTCGAATTTCAAACTCAAAAGTGGGGGGACTATTGTTGGGGGTGAACTTGCTCCTGTCAAAGTTCGGTCGAATATCTAATTGCTAAATAATCCCATCCGGTAGCGACAACCAAGATTGATCCACAACTGGATTTGCAAGATCTCTTCGGATCTCGTCTAGATGAGCTTGAATGGCGGGAGTGGCCGAGTTCCCGCACCCTAGGTAGTTGACCTTTTTCGATTGCGAGTCTTTCGAATTTCTCCTTCAGTCGGACTTCTCCATCAGTCAGACTCCTTCTGGACTTCACCCTCAACTGGATTTCTTCGTCAGTCGAACTCCTTCTAAATCCTTCCAATAGACCTCCTTTCGGATTCCTCTAGTGGACTTCCTTTAGAATTTCACCAGTGGACTTTCGAACTCCTTCCGACCGAACTCAATGCAGTCGCCTGGAAGGGCCTTCATGTCTATGCGGATCCAGCAATCTGCACAGCATAAATCCACTTATACACAGATGACCCTGAAGGAGTCCGAACTCTTCTAAAATTGATGAAACTTGAAGCTCTTTGCTGTCAGCGCCTATCTTCTCCAAACTTCAACTATTAAATCCCAATGGACTTGCACGTCACTATAACAGACACCACCTTCTATAACAAACTCCACGTAGCTCTGAATGACCTACTACTCGATAGTTACGACTGTCATCATTAATTGTTACAGGCTCTATCTATAAAAGAAATCCTTCAGATATATTTTTCATGGGCACTCTTCTCCCTTTCGATACTCTGCCATTTTCTTTTCTGAGCACTCCATTTCTATTGACCGAAAGAGCTGCCTTGATCGTCGAAGGGTCTTGCCGGAGCCATCACCTCCGACTCTTGATGAGACTTATTTTGCAGATCACCGATGGCGGCCTCGTCTTCTCCGAATCCAGTCTCGAATCTGGCATCAACCAAATTTCGCATTAATAAAATCTAACTTAACTTATTTAATAAATGGATTATCTGGGTCGGTTTGATTTACTCTTTTTAATAAATAACTTGGATTTAGATCTGAAATTTTTATCTATTTAATAAATAAGTTAAATTTAGATTGATGAATTTTTGATTCGATTCGTATTTGACTCAATGCATATATGAACTGATTGGATGGATACTTCCCAAAAAGTTCCCTCCACTACAAAAAAAAATCCATCCTATGCCTTTCCCTCCAATGCCTAATTTCACATGACTTGCTTCCAACTTTAGAACTTTAATTATATATTTAAAAAAATTCATGTTCTCATGCCTCATCCTATTTCACGCCTCATCTACCACTTAAAAATATATATATATACTTTTAATTCCCATCATGTATAAATTTTCTCAAATGCCTTTCCTTCCCATGCCTAATATTATTTTACCTCAACTCCTTCCAACTTTAGGACTCTAATTATAAAAAAAAAAAAAAAAAAACAAAATCACATGTCCTCACGCCGCTTTCATGCCCTCAAGCGCTTTCACACCTCATATCATGCCTTCAAACCCTTTCACGCCTTAAAAAAGCAAGAATTATCTTACTACCAAAAAAAAAGAAAAAATTCTATTACCTACAAGTTTTCACTAATGCCTTTCTCTCCAACACTTAATCTTATTTTATACGACTTTCTTCTAACTTTAAAACTCTTATTAATCAAAAAAAAAAAAAAAATCCATATTCTCATGCCATCACACATGTTTGCACCTCATGTACCGCCAAAAAAATGAAAAAAAATTATCATACTCACCACACCTTCTTCCATATTAGAATTCTTGTTACAAGAAAAGAAAAAAAAATATAAATATCTCTAATTTTTAGTTGGAAGTATCTAGAGTTCCAATAGGACTGCTTCATAGAAATAGGAACTATTCAAAAAAAAACAAATTCCTATCCATATAAGTTCCTGAAATACCTTTCCTTCCAACGCCTAACATTATTTTATATCACTTCCTTCTAACTTTAGGGCCCTGACGGAAAAAAAAAAAACTCACGTTCTCACGCCCTCAAGCACTTTCACGCCTCAAGCCCTTTCACGTCTAAAAAAACAAGTTGTACCTCACGTCCCCAAGTCAAGAATTCCTCCGTATTAAGACTTTTGTTACAAAAAATGAAAAAAATTGTGGGCGTCTCTAATATTTTGTTATCCATCCATAGCCAAAAAGATAAAATAAATTACCACCATCTTACTTCTATCGAACCCAAAAAAAACAAAAAACACGCGATCTCAATCTAGGCGTCAAACAAATCTACACAAAGAGTTCCTCCATATTAGGACTCTTATTACCAAAATATAAAAAGTTTCAATTGAAAGTCTAAGTCCTAATATGACTGCTCCATTGAAATAGGAACCGTCGATTGTACTCTTATCAAACATAAAAACATCACATGTATTCTCTCATCACACAAAAAATTAGGTGTCAAAAAAAAAAAAAACATTACACGTTAGAAAAAAGTTACCCCCTTTTGGCTCCCTCTTTCTGTTCCTTCTCCGTCCTTTCTAGGGCAAGATGGTGGACGAAGCCATTCATACTAGAGCAAGAAAGGATCTCTTCTCCCATTCTCTCCAGCAAGAAAGGGGAAGATGCGCATAGATGAAACAAGGTATGCCCTCAAGCTATTCCTTGTTCTATCTTTCCTTCATCTTCTTCTTTGATTTTGTCTATTGTCATTGTCTACACAATAGTGCCAAGATTCATGCTATAAAAAATATTCCCCCCTCTTACTCCGAATCAAGGCAGACTCTACAAAACAATTAGTAAACTATAGATGCACGAAGAAGATGGCCAAAATAGTTGTCAAGAGATTCAAGAACTAGAAGTAGGTGCTGAATAAGTATCTTACAAGATAAGTGAAAATAATGTATCTTGGACGCATGAAACAGCTTCTAAGCGCGAGTTCTTAGAAGAATCTAACAAGAAAATCTTTTAAAAAGGATGTATTTATATCTTATTTTCTTCTCAAGAACCCTAGTCCGTGCAGAGGATTGGAAAATGGGACTGACACTTGGTGAAACATTCAACTAAAATTTAGTCTTGATCAAGCATTTGCAGAATTCTTATGCTTCAAAATAGTATTTATTCTTTTAATTTTTCTAATGTCCATAATAGCATGTCTTACTGGGAAGTAAATGGTCCACCTTGGAAAAAAGTTATGCAAAATATGAAGGTAAGGAATCAAGCATGTCGATAATTTTATTGATAACTGTTTTATGTAGTGCTCACCAGGAAAAAAAATGATGAACCAGTTATAGATGCAAGAGGAAAAAGATAAACCAGTTACCATGTTTACAGAACATCAAATTTCATGTTTTACACTACGAAAAAAAATGCATGTCTGCAATATGTTTGCTGCAATATAATAATAGGAACAATTATGCCGATCATGCAACATTTTCAGATATTTGTTCATGTTGTGGTTATGGGTGTGTTTTTGTGTGTGTTAGTGTCTATTTCTGTCTAGTTTTTGACTGGTTTCATTTAACATTCACGTCACAAATTTAACATATCATTTCTAGTAATTCATTCAGTCTGCTCCTTCCATTCTCAGAACTCAAAGAATAGATGTTTTGAATGGGTATAATATGCAACTCTTTATGTGGAGGAGTTAAATTTGACACAACTAATCTAATCTCTTCAATTGCCTTTTCTGTCTCATCTGATGGGTTGAGAGAAAAAATGCTTTCTTCGATAAAGGCAACCCCAACACCAAAAACTGGTAGAGCTTGAGATTTTCTTGCATCCCAGCTCTTCAGTGATTTGCCTTGCATCTCATGAACAAATTGTAGGGCTACTCTGACCCAAATAAATTTAGTGAGGGGAAAAATTATTTAATGACAATAAAGTCAAATGCTAGCTATATGCCAAATTAAAGCAATACATGAATAAATGATTTCAACCCAAACATGGCCAATTACAATTTACAAAGTGCAACCTTGTCATAACAAAGCGAGCACATAATGGAACCAAGTGAGTTCTTACAGCATTCAAGCACTGTAGTTAATGTCATTTTATGCATCTCTTACATTAGTTTGTCTTCATCCTTTTCTGTTCACCGACCCGTAATTAAGATGATGCACTTATTTATGTTTGGATGCACTCTTGAAATTAGAACTTGTGATTTCATGATACTGATATTTCTCTAAACAACTATATCTTTAAAGCCATGGAACTATGAAATTGGAAAGTATTCTGAATTCATATTTTTCTCTATATAATGTAATATTTTCTCCTCTAAGTTTTAGTTAGAATTATTTATTTGTGCTGTTATTTTGTTTAAATATATTAAGTGGTTGATCCATATGATGATCATATTGTATTTTATTGCGTATAACTAATTAGAAAGAAATAAGTATATTGTACTAACTTCGTATGTATTTTTTTTGTTTCTTAGCTTCTATTCTTTCGAAGCTTTTCTGATTGAAATTTTGAAGCTTGAGACATGGATAAGACTTGGATGTTGAAACCATGAAGAAGCAATGCATATATTAGTGGGTACAATAATTTTTAGATTTTGCATTTACTAAGTCAGCTGAAGGGGAGGAAATCATATGTCCATGTGTGAAATGTTGCGGTGCTTATTGGTTCAAAAGAAATATTATTGCTGAGCACTTGATATGCAAAGGTTTTACTCCAACATATACCAATTGGATTTTTCATGGGGAGGGAGATATGAATGATGATAGTGAGGATGTTGAAGGACAGAAATATGATGATAGCATCAATATTCTATTGCATGATACTTTTAGAGGTGTAGAAGGAGAAGGTATTAGTGAAGGGCCTACTGCAAATGCTAAGAAGTTCTATAATTTTCTTAAAGAGGCTAATCAAGAGTTATATCTGGGTTGTAAAAATTTTTCAAAACTTTCTTTTACAATCCGATTGTACCTCATCAAATGTCAGAATGGATTAAGCAATGCTGCATTTAACTCTATTTTTAATTTATTGATAGAAGCATTTCTTGATGTAAAGTTTCCTGAGTCTTTTAACAAAGCCAAAAATATGATGAAAATTTTAAGTCTTCATTATAAGAAGATTGATGCATGCCTTAATGACTATATGCCTTATTGGAAGGAGTATGAGAAAGTAGAGTCTTGTCACAAATATAAGACTTCAAGGTGGAAATTGAATGCTAATCCTAAGGGAAGTGGGGATGAAGAAGAATTTGCATCAAAGGCCTCTAAAATCCTATGAAGGTTTTACGGCATTTCCATTTGATACCTAGCCTACAAAGACTATTCATGTCTTCAAAAATTGTTGAGATCATGAGATGGCATGAGGTAGAGCACCTTAAAGTTGAAAAGTTGAGGCATTCTACTGATGGCCAAGCTTGGAAGGACTTTGATTCTTTATACATAGATTTTGCCTTGGACCCCATATTGTGAGGCTTGGTTTAGCCAGCGATAGTTTCAATCCTTTTAAGATAATGAGCACTACGTATACCACATGGCCACTTATGTCAATGGCATATAATTTACCTCCATGGATGTGTATAAAACCTGAGTATCTAATGCTATCTCTAATTATTCCTGGCCCTCAATCATCTATAAATGATATTGATATATACTTATAACCCTTGATTGAGGAGTTGAAAGAATTATGGGATTCTGGGGTGGCCACTTATGATGCATCCAATAATCAAATGTTTACAATGCATGCTGCCATGCTATGGACCATTAATGACTTTCCAAGATATGCTATGTTATCTAGGTGGAGCAAAAAAGAAAGCTTAGCATGCCCTTTGTGCGACTATGACACATGTTCTCAATACCTCTGATGTAGTAGGAAGATGTGTTATATAGGTCATTGTAGATTTTTAGACCCACACCATCAATGGCATCATGATTGTTGGTGCAGAAATCCGTCCTCGTCGGAGGTTGCCGAAATCGAGGCCGCTGAGGTCGCCGCCGGGGACCTGCAAAATGAAGTCCCGTCCGGAACCGGTGGGGGGGTGGCTCTGACAGGACCCTCCGACGGTCAAGTTAGTTTTCGGCCAACAGTAATGGAGTGCTCGGAATGAGTTCCGGAGCTTAGAGATGAGGAGGAGAGCTTAGAGATCAGAGAGCTTAGCCTTGGCGTATCTGGAGGGGTCCCTTTATAGCGGAGCTTAGTTGATGGTGACGGCCATGCCGTCTGGCAGAGAGTTGTCGGGCAGCATGGAGTTCGGTACGGAGAGGACGGCATCGTCCGGTGGATCGTGGGAGCCATACTGGCACGTCGTGGGCCGCATGGAGTCCGGTACGGAGAGGAAAGGCGTCGTCCGGTGGATCGTGGGAGCCATACTGGCGAGTCGTGGGCCGCATGGAGTCCGGTACGGAGAGGAAGGCACCGTCCGATCTTGCTGCAGGCGACAGTTCGTCCAGAGGAGTTCGGACTTGTAACAGAGTTCGGCCGAAGGGGAAACCCGGGAGGAGCTCGGCTGGCTGAAGGGTCGGCCATCTATAGAGTTCGGCCGAGGGACGATTGCCGAGGAGTTCGACTGCCTGGAGTCGGTCCGAAGGGGTTCGGCCGTCTGGGCTCGCCTGGAGTCGGTCCGAAAGGAAAACCCGGGAGGAGCTCGGCTGGCTGAAAGGTCGGCCATCTGTAGAGTTCGGCCGAGGGACGATTGCCGAGGAGTTCGACCGCCTGGAGTCGGTCCGAAGGGGTTCGGCCGCCTGGGCTCGCCTGGAGTCGGTCCGAAAGGAAAACCCGGGAGGAGCTCGGGTGGCCGAACGGGCGTCTGGGAGGAGTCCGTCTCCCGAAGAAGTCCTGCCGCTTGGAGTCCAAGGAGCTCGGCCGTCAGGAAGTTCGGCTGGCGGTGGGAGTTCGGCCCGGAGCCTGGCGCTGGGGAGTTCGGCAGCTAGGTAGTTCGGCCCGGACCTTGGCGCAGGGGAGTTCGGCCTCTAGGCAGTTCGGCCCGGACCTTGGTGCAGGGGAGTTCGGCCTCTAGGCAGTTCGGCCCGGACCTTGGTGCAGGGGAGTTCGGCCTCTAGGCAGTTCGGCCGTGGTAGGGGCTCGGCCTGGCGCCTGGCGCTAAAGCTCTTCAGCGGCTACTGGTTACATTGGGCTGAGCGTCGGGCCGGGCTTCGGCAGGAGCGGGATTTATCCCCAACAGTAGCCCCCCCACTCCCGAGTTCAAAAATTGAAGGAAGGGAGTACCAAAACAGGCGACTGCCGAAGTCTTCTTCCAGGCTCCGCATTTGTTGCAGCTGAAGCTCGGGGGAGGTCTCATCTCCAGCCAATATTGACGCTGAAGTTGAGGCTGAGGCTTGGGGGAGACCTCATCTCCAGTCGATGTTTGGAGTTGAAATGGAACTCGTTTCCAGCTAAAGTCGATGAAGCTGATGTTGAAGCCGAAGTAAATCTCGCCTCCTACGGTCGAGGTCGGATTTGAGCTCCTCGGGGGCGACATTGTCTTCATCAGCTGAAGTTGACTCGAGGGAGACCTCCTCTCTTGCAGCCGAGGTTGAAGTGCGCGCTCGGGGGAGATCTTATCTCCTGCAGCCGAGCTTCTTCGGGGGAGATCTCGTCTCTAGCCGAGGTTGGTGCTCGCGTTAGGACGAGGTTCTCCTCCTGTTCCTAACCGAGGTTGTTCACGGTCGCTCAGAGAGATCTTATCTCTAGCCGAGGTTGGTGCTTGTGTTAGGACGAGGTTCTCCTCCTGTTCTAACCGAGATTGTTCTGGTCGCTCGGGAGAGATCTTATCTCTAGCCGAGGTTGATTCGGTTGCTCGGGAGAGATCTTATCTCAGCCGAGGTTGGTGCTCGCGTTAGGACGAGGTTCTCCTCCTGTTCCTAACCGAGGTTGTTCACGGTCGCTCGGGAAGAGATCTTATCTCTAGCCGAGGTTGGTGCTCGCGTTAGGACGAGGTTCTCCTCCTGTTCCTAACCGAGATTGTTCCGGTCGCTCGGGAGAGATCTTATCTCTAGCCGAGGTTGATTCGGTTGCTCGGAGAGATCTTATCTCTAGCCGAGGTTGGTGCTCGTGTTAGGACGAGGTTCTCCTCCTGTTCCTAATCGAGGTTGTTCCGGTCGCTCGAGAGATCTTATCTCTAGCCGAGGTTGATTCGGTTGCTCGGAAGCTCGTCGAGGTTAGTGCGCGCTCGGGGGATCTTGGTGCTCGTGTTAGGACGAGGTTCTCCTCCTGTTCCTAACCGAGGTTGTTCACGGTCGCTCGGGAGAGATCTTATCTCTAGCCGAGGTTGATTCGGTCGCTCGGGAGAGATCTTATCTCTAGCCGAGGTTGAAGTGCGCGCTCGGGGAGATCTTATCTCCTGCGGCCGAGCTTCACTCGGGGGAGATCTTATCTCCTGCAGCCGAGGTGAGACCGCGCGCTCGGAGAAGATTTTATCTCCTGCAGCCGAGCTTCCCTCGGGGGAGATCTTATCTCCTGCAGCCGAGCTTCTTCGGGGGAGATCTCGTCTCTAGCCGAGGTTGGTGCTCGCGTTAGGACGAGGTTCTCCTCCTGTTCCTAACCGAGGTTGTTCACGGTCGCTCAGAAGAGATCTTATCTCTAGCCGAGGTTGGTGCTCGTGTTAGGACGAGGTTCTCCTCCTGTTCCTAACCGAGGATTGTTCCGGTCGCTCGGGAGAGATCTTATCTCTAGCCGAGGTTGTCAATTCGGTCGCTCGGGAGAGATCTTATCTCTAGCCGAGGTTGGTGCTCGTGTTAGGACGAGGTTCTCCTCCTGTTCCTAACCGAGGTTGTTCCGGTCGCTCGGAAGAGATCTTATCTCTAGCCGAGGTTGATTCGGTTGCTCGGGAGAGATCTTATCTCTAGCCGAGGTTGAAGTGCGCGCTCGGGGGAGATCTTATCTCCTGCGGCCGAGCTTCACTCGGGGGAGATCTTATCTCCTGCAGCCGAGGTGAGACCGCGCGCTCGGAGAAGATTTTATCTCCTGCAGCCGAGCTTCCCTCGGGGGAGATCTTATCTCCTGCAGCCGAGGTTGGTGCTCGGTTAGGACGAGGTGCTCGTGTTAGGACGAGGTTCTCCTCCTGTTCCTAACCGAGATTGTTCCGGTCGCTCGGGAGAGATCTTATCTCTAGCCGAGGTTGGTGCTCGTGTTAGGACGAGGTTCTCCTCCTGTTCCTAACCGAGGTTGTCGGTCGCTCGGGAGAGATCTTATCTCTAGCCGAGGTTGGTGCTCGTGTTAGGACGAGGTTCTCCTCCTGTTCCTAACCGAGGTTGTTCACGGTCGCTCGGGAGAGATCTTATCTCTAGCCGAGGTTGTCAACGGTCGCTCGGGAGAGATCTTATCTCTAGCCGAGGTTGGTGCTCGTGTTAGGACGAGGTTCTCCTCCTGTTCCTAACCGAGGTTGTTCACGGTCGCTCGGGAGAGATCTTATCTCTAGCCGAGGTTGATTCGGTCGCTCGGGAGAGATCTTATCTCTAGCCGAGGTTGAAGTGCGCGCTCGGGGGAGATCTTATCTCCTGCGGCCGAGCTTCACTCGGGGGAGATCTTATCTCCTGCAGCCGAGGTGCGCGCTCGGGGGAGATCTTATCTCCTGCAGCCGAGGTTTGCTCGCGTTAGGACGAGGTTCTCCTCCTGTTCCTAACCGAGGTTGTTCACGGTCGCTCGGGAGAGATCTTATCTCTAGCCGAGGTTGGTGCTCGTGTTAGGACGAGGTTCTCCTCCTGTTCCTAACCGAGGTTGTTCCGGTCGCTCGGGAGAGATCTTATCTCTAGCCGAGGTTGGTGCTCGCGTTAGGACGAGGTTCTCCTCCTGTTCCTAACCGAGGTTGTTCCGTCGCTCGGAGAGATCTTATCTCTAGCCGAGGTTGATTCGGTTGCTCGGGAGAGATCTTATCTCTAGCCGAGGTTGAAGTGCGCGCTCGGGGGAGATCTTATCTCCTGCGGCCGAGCTTCACTCGGGGGAGATCTTATCTCCTGCAGCCGAGATCCTGCCGGGGGAGATCTATTTCCTGCTAGCCGAGGTTGGTGCTCGTGTTAGGACGAGGTTCTCCTCCTGTTCCTAACCGAGGTTGTTCACGGTCGCTCGGGAGAGATCTTATCTCTAGCCGAGGTTGGTGCTCGTGTTAGGACGAGGTTCTCCTCCTGTTCCTAACCGAGATTGTTCCGGTCGCTCGGGAGAGATCTTATCTCTAGCCGAGGTTGATCAACGGTCGCTCGAGAGAGATCTTATCTCTAGCCGAGGTTGGTGCTCGTGTTAGGACGAGGTTCTCCTCCTGTTCCTAACCGAGGTTGTTCGGTCGCTCGGGAAGAGATCTTATCTCTAGCCGAGGTTGATTCGGTTGCTCGGGAGAGATCTTATCTCTAGCCGAGGTTGAAGTGCGCGCTCGGGGGAGATCTTATCTCCTGCGGCCGAGCTTCACTCGGGGGAGATCTTATCTCCTGCAGCCGAGGTGAGACCGCGCGCTCGGAGAAGATTTTATCTCCTGCAGTCGAGCTTCCCTCGGGGGAGATCTTATCTCCTGCAGCCGAGGTTGGTGCTCGTGTTAGGATGAGGTTCTCCTCCTGTTCCTAATCGAGATTGTTCCCGGTCGCTCAGAAGAGATCTTATCTCTAGCCGAGGTTGGTGCTCGTGTTAGGACGAGGTTCTCCTCCTGTTCCTAACCGAGATTATTCCGGTCGCTCGGGAGAGATCTTATCTCTAGCCGAGGTTGGTGCTCGTGTTAGGACGAGGTTCTCCTCCTGTTCCTAACCGAGGTTGTTCCGGTCGCTCGGGAGAGATCTTATCTCTAGCCGAGGTTTGGTGCTCGTGTTAGGACGAGGTTCTCCTCCTGTTCCTAACCGAGGTTGTTCCGGTCGCTCGGGAGAGATCTTATCTCTAGCCGAGGTTGATTCGGTTGCTCGGGAGAGATCTTATCTCTAGCCGAGGTTGGTGCTCGTGTTAGGACGAGGTTCTCCTCCTGTTCCTAACCGAGGTTGTTCCGGTCGCTCGGGAGAGATCTTATCTCTAGCCGAGGTTGATTCGGTTGCTCGGGAGAGATCTTATCTCTAGCCGAGGTTGAAGTGCGCGCTCGGGGGAGATCTTATCTCCTGCGGCCGAGCTTCACTCGGGGGAGATCTTATCTCCTGCAGCCGAGGTGAGACCGCGCGCTCGGAGAAGATTTTATCTCCTGCAGCCGAGCTTCCCTCGGGGGAGATCTTATCTCCTGCAGCCGAGGTTGGTGCTCGTGTTAGGGAGGTTCTCCTCCTGTTCCTAACCGAGGTTGTTCGGTCGCTAGATCTTATCTCTAGCCGAGGAGCTCGAGAGATCTTATCTCTAGCCGAGGTTGGTGCTCGTGTTAGGACGAGGTTCTCCTCCTGTTCCTAATCGAGATTGTTCCGGTCGCTCGGGAGAGATCTTATCTCTAGCCGAGGTTGGTGCTCGTGTTAGGACGAGGTTCTCCTCCTGTTCCTAACCGAGGTTGTTCCGGTCGCTCGGAAGAGATCTTATCTCTAGCCGAGGTTGATTCGGTTGCTCGGGAGAGATCTTATCTCTAGCCGAGGTTGAAGTGCGCGCTCGGGGGAGATCTTATCTCCTGCGGCCGAGCTTCACTCGGGGGAGATCTTATCTCCTGCAGCCGAGGTGAGACCGCGCGCTCGGAGAAGATTTTATCTCCTGCAGCCGAGCTTCCCTCGGGGGAGATCTTATCTCCTGCAGCCGAGGCTTGCCGTAGTCTTTAAGGCTCGATCTCGAGTCTTGCTCTCGTCAGGACGGGGTTCCCCTTCTGTTCCTAATGGGCTGTGGGGGCGCATGGGGACCGTCGTCCTCGCCTCTTCCCCATCTCGTTTTAGGTGAACGAGGCCTTCGACCTTGCTCGCGTTAGGATGAGGTTCTCCTCCTGTTCCCAACGGGCTGTGGGGGCACATGGGGACCGTCGTCCTTGCCTCTCCCCCCATCTCGTCCTTTGTGGACGGGGCCTTCGACTTTGCTCACGTTAGGACGAGGTTCTCCTCCTGTTCCCAACGGGCTGTGGGGGCACATGGGGACCGTCGTCCTCGCCTCTCCCCCCATCCCGTCCTTGGTGGATGGGGCCTTCGACTTTGCTCACGCTAGGACGAGGTTCTCCTCCTGTTCCTAGCCGGCTGTGGGGGCACATGAGGACCGTCGTCCTCGCCTCTCCCCCCATCCCGTCCTTTGTGGACGGGGCCTTCGACTTTGCTCACGCTAGGACGAGGTTCTCCTCCTGTTCCTAGCCGGCTGTGGGGGCACATGAGGACCGTCGTCCTCGCCTCTCCCCCCATCCCGTCCTTTGTGGATGGGGCCTTCGACTTTGCTCGCGCTAAGACGAGGTTCTCCTCCTATTTCTAATCGCGGCTGACTGCTTCTTCCCTGTCATCGCATAGTTTTCGCATCCAGAAATGATTTTATTGAGAGGGGAGAGTTTTACCGAGGAGAAGCTGATCGTAGCGCATTTTCCGTTCGAGGGTTGTCGGGGTGTTGTTCCTCGGAGTTCCCTCGGGCAGCAAGTCCCGTCCAGACGACCTCCTCTATCTCATGCCGGCCTTCTTAATTTGGAACATGCTTCTCTTGACTTTGTCGCTGGGGACGACAATCACCGATGTAGCTAGCTCCTAGCTCCTCCCCGGGGTGGCGTTGATGACGCCGCGAGGCGGCCGACCTTCTTGTCTTTTCCAGTTACGGCAGCGCCTATAGCCGATCTTCTCCTGCTTCAGACCGACGTCGGAGGAATTTATCCCGTCGTCCCTTTTTGACGAGCTCTCCAATCTCGTCTTGGAGCTGAACGTATTCCTCAGTGTCGTGGCCGTGGTCGCGATGGTAGGGGCTTTACTTGCCTCGCGCACGTTTGGGGAGGCCGTAGTCCTTCAGGTCTTGGCGGCTGGCTCCTAACTTCGCCGAGGATTCGAGTTAGAGGAGCTGGTCGTAGCTGCGGAATCTTTCGGGAGGAGGATTTCTTCGCGCCCTTCTGTCGGGGCTTCCTTTGCGGTGAGCTCGAGAAGTTCGGGCTTCGCTTGCGTGGAGCTTCATTCCGCTTTCCCGCGAAACTTTCCATGGGAGAACTTCATGCTTCTTTGTCCTATGGGGGACTTCCCTGCTCGAACTCCCAGAGAGGGGGTCGGCTTTGCTTGCCCGAACTTTATCGCACCTCCCGTGAATTCATTGTGGCGACGTACTTGAGGGGGAGTTCGGCCTCGATCGCCCTGGGGCGGTCTCGAGCGCGGCCGAACTTCACTTGGGTGATCTGCTGCGGAGTTCGGAGTCCCTGATGCCGAACTTCATTCCGCGGGGGGCTTCGTTCCGTCCTTGCCGGCGCCGAACTTCATTTGGAGGTTGAGCTGAGGAGTTCGGCTTTCCACTGAACTTCATTTCGCCTTGATGACGAGCTTTGGGGGGAGCTCGGCTTTTCTTCGAGCCGAACTTCATTCCGCTTCGGCGGGGGAACTTCTGCTCTCCATTTCTCTCTTCGGGGCGATTGGGCTCTTCCTTAAGGCTGATTCCTCGCGCCCTCATGGCGGGCTTGCTGGTGGAGTCGCTACCGGAGGCTGCTGTATAGCCTGCAACGCCTCCGTGAGGCCACGGATCTGTCGGACAAGCAGGCCGAACTGCTTCACATCCACCGCGGGTGCAGGTGGAACCTAGGCCGCCGGGGCTGAAGCAGGAACAGACGGGCCTGGACGGGATCGGATCGCGGAGGCCGCCGAGCGCCGTGCCGAAGCTCTCCTGGGGTGGCGTTTTCTCTTCGGAAGAGAAAAGGAAGATCTCCAAAGAGGGAAGAGAAGGGTCGCCGAGCACTCCTTTAAGAACAAGGGAACCTCGAAGGTTCAGGCCCTCCTTCTAGCGCCAATCTGTTGGTGCAGAAATCCATCCTCGTCGGAGGTTGCCGAAATCGAGGCCGCTGAGGTCGCCGCCGGGGACCTGCAAAATGAAGTCCCGTCCGGAACCGGTGGGGGGTGGCTCCGGCAGGACCCTCCGACGGTCAAGTTAGTTTCCGGCCAACAGTAATGGAGTGCTCGGAATGAGTTCCGGAGCTTAGAGATGAGGAGGAGAGCTTAGAGAGTCGAGAGTTCAGAGAGCTTCGCCTTAGTGTGTCGGGAGGGGTCCCTTTATAGCGGAGCTTAGTTGATGGTGACGGCCATGCCGTCTGGCAGAGAGTCGTCGGGCAGCATGGAGTTCGGTACGGAGAGGATGGCATCGTCCGGTGGATCGTGGGAGCCATACTGGCACGTCGTGGGCCGCATGGAGTCCGGTACGGAGAGGAAGGCATCGTCCGGTGGATCGTGGGAGCCATACTGGCGAGTCGTGGGCCGCATGGAGTCCGGTACGGAGAGGAAGGCGCCGTCCGATCTTGCTGCAGGCGACAGTTCGTCCAGAGGAGTTCGGGCTTGTAACAGAGTTCGGCCGAAGGGGAAACCCGGGAGGAGCTCGGCTGGCTGAAGGGTCGGCCATCTGTAGAGTTCGGCCGAGGGACGATTGCCGAGGAGTTCGACCGCCTGGGCTCGCCTGGAGTCGGTCCGAAAGGAAAACCCGGGAGGAGTTCGGGTGGCCGAACGGGCGTCTGGGAGGAGTCCGTCTCCCGAAGAAGTCCTGCCGCTTGGAGTCCAAGGAGCTCGGCCGTCAGGAAGTTCGGCTGGCGGTGGGAGTTCGGCCCGGAGCCTGGCGCTGGGGAGTTCGGCAGCTAGGTAGTTCGGCCCGGACCTTGGCGCAGGGGAGTTCGGCCTCTAGGCAGTTCGGCCCGGACCTTGGTGCAGGGGAGTTCGGCCTCTAGGCAGTTCGGCCCGGACCTTGGTGCAGGGGAGTTCGGCCTCTAGGCAGTTCGGCCGTGGTAGGGGCTCGGCCTGGCGCCTGGCGCTAAGGCTCTTCAGCGGCTACTGGTTACATTGGGCTGAGCGTCGGGCCGGGCTTCGGCAGGAGCGGGATTTATCCCCAACAGGTAGCATAACACATTATGATACAATCTTGATGTGATGCATATTAAGAAAAATATTTGTGACAATGTGTTAGGAACTTTGCTTTATATTTCAGGAAATATGAAGGATCATGAGAAAGCTCGCTTCGACTTACAGAATATGGGTATAAGAAAAAAGCTTCATCCTATTGAGTTTGAAGATCGTCAAAAGATATTATTAGCCAAAGCATGCTATTTTTTGACAAATAATGAGAAAGATTCTTTTGTCAAGTCCTAAAGGGAGAGTTAAACTTCCTAATGGCCGTGCATCAAATATATCATAGTATGTGCAACTTAAAGAGAGAAAAGTCTCAAAGTATAAGAGTCATGATGCTCATTTTATCATGCACTACTTACTACAAGTTGCAGTTAAAAGAACTACCTCTAAGTATGTTGGAGTTGCCTTAATTAGATTATGTGCTTTCTTGAGAGCTTATGTGCAAAAGTTATACTCAGAAGATCTCGAGCATTTATAAATTGAAATTACAGAAACACTTTGTCAACTTAAGAGGATTTTCCCCCTTACTTTCTTTGATATAATGGTATATTTACCTATTCATTTAGCTGATGAAGTTAAGTTTGGTGGCCTAGTACAATATCATCGAATGTATCCAATTGAGAGGTATTTAAGCAAATTGAAATTATATGTTCTTAATAGGAGTCATCCAGAGGGGTCTATTGTAGAAGGTTATTTGGCAAAAGAGTGTCTAATATTTTGTTCAAGATACTTAGATGAAAGTGTTTCAACAAAATTTAATAAGTGCTCGAGGAACTTGGAAGGCATTGGCAAAAGTAGTGAAACACAATCTCTATTTTCAATAATAGATCATCCAATAGAAGTGAAGAAAAAAGGAAAAGGCATGATTATTAAATTGGACAGAGAGTTACTACTTCAAGCTCACTGATATATCTTATTTAATTATGATGAAGTTTAAGAATATATTACGTAAGAAAGCAATCTTAGTCTTTACTTTTTATTTAATTTTATTATTTACTACTACTTATGTAATAGTTATATTTTTTATTTTTAATAAGCATCAAAATTTAATCAACAATCAACATAGAAGACGTAAATAGAAGGGAGAGAAAAGCAAAAAAATAGCCAGGACTTCACCAATTGGTTTGAAACTCGTGTCATGGATGAAGAGGTCCTTGATGAGATTAAACAACTAGCTAGAGGTCCCAACTATTTAGTTCAAAGTTTTAGTGGATATCTCATCAATGGCTATAGGTTTCATACCAGGAAACATGATGCAAGATATAAAACTCAGAATAGTAGAGTCACATTGAAGGCATTGACTTCTGGTTTTGCTAGTTCAAGAGATCAAAATTCTATTATTGCAGATGTTACTTATTATGGTGCTGTGCAACAGATCATTCAACTAGATTATTATGAAAATTTTGAGGTCGTTGTATTCAAATATGATTGGTTTCAAGTAGAACAAGATGATTATGGGCTTACACGTGGGAACTTCAAGAAATTGCTCTATTTAAATGATCCCTTTGTGATGGCATCTCAGGCGCACTAGATTTTTTGTGTGCAAGATCCTAAGGATACAAATTGGTATTACGTTATGAAAACAATTTCCCAAGACCTCTTTGATATGAAAGAAGAGTCAAATCCAAATAACCATAATTTATATTTTGGCGAGCCTAGTGATTCAATGTCAGAACATGCTATACCAATAGATGATGATGATGTTACTTGGTCTTGGGAAGGCATAGCTCCAACAACAATTGACATGCCTTTGCATATGTTGAATGCTCGTAGATGGAGATGTTAATGAAGAGGACTCGAAAAAACAAGTTCATTTGATAGTTATTCTTTTTTGGACTCAATTTATTTTTGTAATGTGCCAATTGCTTTCAACTATGAACATAGATATAACTTTCTTGAGTAGCTTATGATGTAATTTCTTGACTACATATCTATTTCATCTCTATTTACCTAACTTTTTCTATTACTATTGCTTCATGAATTGGATATTCTAGTAGGTTTCATGTGTACATTTTTGCAAGGATGGATAGTGATGTATTCACCATAAAGATCTACTATGGTGGATCTATTAAGCTTGTCCCCCACATGCACTATAGCGGAGGATTTGTAAGCCACTTTGATAATTATGATCCAGATAAAATAAGTATTATAAAGCTTGAAGATATGATGGACCAGTTAGGGTATAAAAATTATACTCATTTCTACTATCTTATGCCGGGATATGGCTTTGAGAGTATCTTAAAGGAGCTTAAATGTGATAGAGATATATTGAGTATGTTGGAGGTAGTGAAAGGAAAGGATGTAGTACAAGTCTACGTAGAGCACAAGGTGGATGAAGTAAATATTCTGAATAAATATATTATCATATCTTTTATTATTTAAATATTTATATATATCTAACTAAATTTTTTTTTTTTATATGTAGGATCTATCTATGAAGAAGGAAAAGTACCTACAAAAGAAAGAAAGAAGCCTATAAAAAAAGAAAAAGAGTCTAATGAAAAAGCAAAAGAGCCCACACAATAAAGATAGGAGTATTAAAATGATAAGCTTGAGTTCTATAATAGAAGGAAAGAGTCGTATGAAGAAGGAAAAACTTAAGCCTAGGTCAATGCTTGATGTGCTTGTCGAGAAGGAATACGAGCAAGAAAAAGATGAAGAGGTGCCATTAGATAGTAACCAGCCTATAGTATATCCTAAAAAGGTACAATGTAGTAGTAGACGACCCCAAATACATTCAAAAGAGGTGCCAACAAACAATAGCCAGGCTCAGGTAAGTTTTATAAAGGGGTCATTGAATGCAAGTCTAAAACAATCAAGGGAGGAACAATCATTAGAGCAAGGGTGGCAAACTAATAATGAATGTAATGATGAAGAAGCTAGGAATGAAAGTGATGATGAAGAAGTTAATAAGGAAGGTGAGGATGAAGGGAGCTGAGGAGGAAGTTAAAAGTGAAGGTAATTTAATAAATTGATAAGTATTTATCTCTATTTTTCTTTATTTATTTATTTTAAATTTTTATAAGTATTTGTTATACTATTGATGAATTTTATCCATCTATATAGGACTTGTGAAGAAAAGAATTAGAGGGCTTACCTTATGTAAAGGAATACATGCACAGAAATTTGAAGAGCATAAGCCCATCACACTCAATAAAAAGGGCCAACCTATTAGTGATGACAAAATATGTGATGGTTGTTGCCCAGATATGGCTACCTAAGAGGGGGAATGAATTGAGTAGTTAAAAATTTAAACTTTAATTATGCTGAATTTTAATGCTATGTGCTTGGTGAAATAAAGTAACATATAATTATAGATGAAGAACAATAGAAATAAAACTACACAAATATAAACACCAAGTTTTTATAGTAGTTCGGCACTAAACTCGGCACCTACGTTTACTCCTCAAGTATACTCCTTGGGAATTCAACTATAATTCATAAGTAGAATTACAGTCTAATTATTTTTTAGGCTCACAATTAAATCTAGTTGATTTTTTCTGGCTTATCAATCAAAATTATATAAGATTATTTTTTGGACTTACAATCAATCCGATTGGTTTTTTTTGAATCACCAACTAAAATCTCATAAGTGATTATTTTTTTTTGGGCTAACAATCAATCTTGATTGATTTTGTCCTAGACTTACCAATCAAATCTTTATAATATCCAACTCTAGGCTTGGACCAATCCAAGTTTCTCATCTTAAGAAACTTGTAAATAAATAAAAATTTAATTACAATAAGTAAAGAATTAGAAAGGAAAACAAAATGAAGCCCAAAAGAAGAGTTTGTGAGTGAAAAGTTTGTTTGGTTTGCTTTTCTTCTTGAATGCTTGAAAGAAATTGATGAAGCTTTTCAATGCTTGTGTCTTGACTTCTCTCACTTCGAGGATAATTGAAAGGATAAAATATTTTCTAAAAAACTTCTCCTTCACTTTACTATATGGCTCTTACAAAGAATGCTCAATCAACTCTTCAAAAGCACCTCTTAAAGTTCTTAAATATTTTTTTTATATTTCAAGGCTTTTTTTCTATTCAAAAACATATGAAAAGGTTTCATTTAATGTCCTAGCAATTAGAAACAAAAATCTAGCCGTTGAAAAAAAGTTGGGACTGAAAAAGTATAGTTCTAAAAAAAACTAGTCATTACAGTGAACTTAGTCGACTAAGTTTCTCTGAGTTAACTAAATCTTAGTCTGCTAAGTGGATAAAGCTTAAAAATCTATCTTTCTATCCTACTACTATTCTCTAAGACTGAGTCGACTAACTTTCTGACTTAGTTAATTAAGTCCGCTGGATCCTAAATTTTGATCTTTCTGTGCTTTCTGTCTCCTTTATCCTTTAAGACTGAGTCAACTAATTCTTGGCTTAGTCGACTAAGTTGCATGCTAAGCATGCCATAAGATTTATAGCAACTTTTCTTCTCAGAATTCATTTGTAGGCTAGACTTGCTTTCTAAACTTGATTTAACTCTCATTAACCATCCTTTTTAAGGCGTGTCAAGTCTAGTTTTTCTTCAATGATCTCTTGATTGGTGGTACTCCATTTAATTGATGAAAATCACTTAAAGCATTGTGAGCACTTAGAATTTAAACTATACATCCTTAAAAATAATACTAGTAACATAATAAATTATACTCAAAACTCTTTGTCATCATCAAAATCAATCTTTAGATCAACAATCATTTTAGTAGATTCTTAAAAACTTTAGCTCAAAATTCAAAATTTATTTTCTTGATCTACTATACATGGCATGTAGTTCCAAAATGAAACAAAGATAATATGTGGAAATATGTGAATGTATGTTTCATATTTGGATATCTGATAAAAATTTATTAATTCAACTACTAAGATTGTTGGCTAATAATTTTGTAAATCATTATAGGAAAAATATATTATTCCTGATGAGGGCAAAAAATGGATTTTGCAAGCAGTTGCAGATGCTTGGAGAGGTTACAAGTGTAGATTGAGAAAGAAGTTCTTGTCAATGTATAGCACAAGAGAAGAGAGATTGGCTAATAGGCCAGAATGAATACGAGACTCACATTTTGAAGCACTTCTATACTATTGGAAATTAGAAAATATGAAGGTAAAATAAATACTTGCAATACTTAAGTATAACTTTCAAAGTAGTGGCTTATTATAATAACTTGTTTATAAATATCTCATATCTAATTCATTATCCATTATTTTATTTTAATATATTTTGTTGTTACAAGAAATCAATGAGCGACACAAAGCAAATTAGGGAAAGCATGAGTGAATGCATAGAGCTGGTCCTAAGAGCTTTGCAAGGATTCATGAGAAGTTGCTATGTTCAATTTGTCATTGTCTTATACTTATTTATATATAATCATGTCAATATGCAAGTATGTTGGGCCTTAGATTTCTTTTTTTTTAATATAAAATTCTCTTATATAACTTTTTGATTTATTAATTCATATTGTCAATCATATTGGACGATAATATTATGTTTTCTTGTATTATTATTTAGCCATCATATTATCATATAATAAGTTAGATATCTTCATAGCTTTATCTATAACAAATTATTTAAATTTATGATGATATAACTGAATTTTAGATAGTATCAAATGAGAATAAGGAACTTTCATCATAGATTCAAATGTTTCTTGAAACTTGCAAGCCTAAAGGAGGAAAGCAAGCTGATGAGTATATAAGTGTTAAAATTTTAATTAAGTTACATAATTTGTATAATTTTTTAAACTTAAGAAATGTTTATGCATTGTTATATTAAACATGTATATTTATTAGTTTTGAAACAAAATTGTGACTAAGAGTATCTAATATGGTTGGTTGTTGGATGTTGTAGTCTCAGCTAGAGGAAAAGATTACAGAAATTATAGAAAAAGAAAAATCTAGACATGTGCATCTTTATGGAAGGGGGGTCACCCAAAAAGACTTGCGAAAAAAATTTAATCATGATGATCATTCTAAGAGGGTCCAATAGCAAGAGATGGATAACTTCAAAAAGGCTATACAGGAGGATATGCAAAAGAAGTTTGATGAAGAGAAAATAAATATGGCCTAGAAGTTTGATCAAGAGAGAGCATGCATGGCTCATGAATTCCAAATGATGCTCCCACAACTACAATAGAGCAATCTAGAATTGGTTATTCCATAAGGATTAACATACTTCTTATTAGTGAATAATCGATCTTTTGGTGATGCTACTAGTAAAATCGAGATACCACATATGCATGAACCATCTGATGCACATGATCCTTTTTCTTTATAGGTATGTATGAGTTATCATCTATGTAACAAAATATTTTGGTTATTTCATAACAAATAAATTATTTTCATTATACCACTTGAATTTGAATTATATAGGATTTTGATTATTTAATATTGTTTCTTATGTGATCATTTAATTTTCATTCATGACAGAGACATGCTTCAAGGGGAGACAATGCTATGGAGAGAGAAGATCATTTATTGAGAAGATAATCAAGAAAAAATATAATGACTATTGAATGCTATTTCTTATATTTTCTTTGAATGTAAATACTTGAATGTTGATGGTATATAAAGTTATGAACTATATTTTGGTATTCGTACACTATTGAGATTTTATTGTGATGAATATATTTATAACTCTAATTTTAATTATTATGTGTTATCATGATTTGGGAGATATAGGTTATTGAGCAAAATATTAAAATGGGATATGCAATAATTATATTTTTACAATATAGGTTATAAATATAAAAACAGAACATGCAACGGTTGAAAACTATTGTTTAAAATAGGATATGCAATAGTAGAAATTTATTGTCTAAACATAAAAAATTGCTGCCCAAAAATTTGAAAAAATCATTGCTTATAATCAAAAACTCGTTGCACAAAAAATTCTTAAAAATTGTTTTCTAACCATAAAAAATTTTTGCCAAGAAAACTAACAAAGCCGTTGCTTATAATTACAAAATCGTTGCATAAGATTTCTTAAAAGTTGTTGGCTAATCATAAAAAGCATTGTCTAAAATGAAAAGAAGTGTTGCAACAACCTTTAGACAATTGTTGCCAAATATAAATAACTGTTGTCTAACATATAAAAATCTTCGTCAAATCCTCTAAAAAATCATTGCCTAAACAATCATAACTGCTACAAAAGCTTATAATAAATCATTACATAAAGCAAATAATTGTTGCTAATTACTCCAAAAAAATCATTGCCTAAATAAGAATAATCATTGCCAACCTCTCAGAAAAAAGTGTTACCTTAGCTAAAATAACCATTGTATATTTTTTATTATAACTGTTATAAATACTTATTAAAAACCATTGCATAAGGTTCTATTAAACAATAATAATTTAATCATTGGCTTAAAATCGAAATACCATTGTATTTAATTTTAAGCAACAGCTGCATAAGTAGCGGCCAAAAAACTATTGCCAAAAATATTAGGCAATGATTTTGGACCTTCAAGCAATATTTTTTGGTTGTTGCCTAATATATATATATATATATATATATATATATATATATATATATATATATATATATATATATATATATATATATATATATATATATATATATATATATATATGATATGATATGATATGGATTAACTTCTCGATGTATTTTTAATAACCTTCCAAGCATTATACTTCTAGCACGAATTGATCCACACATTATATTCCTTATGGCTGGGTCATAAGGATTTTGTCTTTGTGGCGGACAAGAACCAAATCAAAAATCAAAATCAAGAGAATCTAAAACACAGCTTGTTATAACTATAATGTAGCCTGATAATTTCAAATTTGCCCTTGTTATAACTTTAAATTTAGCTTTATCTACCAAAGCCCTTGGTTCCTGAGCCACTTCAGCCAGCTAATTGTGAACCCAAGCTCGAGTTTATAATTGATCTTTCAGACAAGGGACAGTTAAAGCTAATATGGGCCACTTGTTTGATAACCAAACAAACTCTTGAATGTGATGTGAATATTCTTTTTTTTTTTTTTTTTGATGAAAGAGACGTGAATATTCTTAGTTTAGGAACTTTTGGTGGATAGCGATTTAAAGGGTTTCTTGACGTGCATGTACTCTAGTTTTGGTCTCTTTTTCTTTTGGTACAATATTCTCGGTCTCTTTCACCATCGAACCCATAGCTCACTGTTGCAGCTGCATTACGTAAAAGTGGTTACTTTTCTTTGTCCCATATTCTCCGTTGCAATTGACCATGACCCTTTCCATAATATTAGTTTTCCCAATTTTAACGTAGAAAGTTGGAATCCTGGATTTTAGACCAATGGAGAATTTAAGTGTTGAAGATTTGAAGTTCAAATGATCACGAGTGATGACTATATATGATACCATTCTTGTGCTTAAATTTGCGTCTAATGCAAAGATAACAATTTTTTGCATCCGAAATAAAGAAACAGATAGCCATACTCCAGGAAAAAATATAGATGAATGAGATATGTTAGAATCGAAGTGCTGGTACATAGTTAATGCGAACACGAGCAGTTGTTTGAGCTAAGATATAAATGTCACTAGATGTTCAAGCTTGAGCCAAGCTCCTGGCACATAGAGAGATAAATACTTGTGCAAGCTTACATTCAAATCAGATATGACCCGTACTTATTTTTGCAAAATAACTGCTTTATTTTTCTTGTTTCCTTGTTTGTCATGAACGAACAAAAGCCCTCAGCCGAACTCTCCTCGGTCTTGACTGGAACGAGGAATAACAAATTATTAAATAAGCAAAGATCAAATTGCTTGTTTGCATACAACCCCACTATCAGTTACCAAGCGGTGAGTTATGATCATGCCTTTAGGAGGGAGATTTGTTAAGGAAATGGGATCAGTTTACACCTTATCCTGACAACCTTTTTGATCATACCAGGAGGATGCCGTGTGGATAAAGAATTAACTTTAGGACGGTAAAAGGCCAAATGGAGTTTGGCCTATGTAGGCCGAATGACCACAAGGATCACAAAGGTTCAAGCAAAGTGGGGCTAGAATATCAGTTCTAGAGTCAATCGATTCTCGTAATGGGTGATAGATTGCCAGACTTCCAGCTTGATGATAGCGGCCACGCGACGTGAGGAAGCATGTGAGCAGTTGCTAGAAAGAAGAAAAAAAACCAAAAATGCCCAACTAGCTGTTTCCGTCGAAAGTGTGTGAATCATAGGGCTTAACCATCAAAACCGCTGGAGATATATGAAAAAGCTGATGTGTAGGTATTTATGGATGCTAGAAGCTCGCGGTTAATTACCTTATCGTTTGGAATTGTGTTGTATAAATATGGGGATATAACTTTGGAAAAATAGCCCCTTTGACCAATCAAACATCTATTGTTGGTTTTATCTTTTATCTTTATCCTTATCATTGCATTTATCTTTAGTTATTCTGTCTCATCTTAGTTTATCCATAGTTCTTATATTAGGACTGCCCTCCTAGTGACAATGTACCAATGCTATTTCAAACAGATATTTTATAATAGTAAAAGTCCTTACAAGTTCAAAGCATCTGAACCTTTTACCCTTTTTCTTTCTGATTTTGATATAAGTGGATGCCGACGTACTCGTACAAAGCTGCTAGGAATGAGCTTGTCGTTCTTTCTTCCAGCGGAGCATCTAATGGCCAACATGTACATCATTTCTAGTATGTCCGATGGTAAATATTCAAGAAGCTATCATCATGCTCCCACAAAAGAGAAATGACACTTTGTTGTCAACACTAGTAAGGAGTCCACCATACCGTGCCGAGGAGTCTTAGAGTTCCTAGATTGAGGCATCTAAATAGGTTCCTCCTGCCATGCAAGGAGTTAAGTCTTCAGCAACTAGACTCTGCTTCTCCCTAGGAGCTTGGCTTTGAAAGCCATATTCTACCGATAGAGATAATCCATGTCTCTTTCAAAATATCATTACGTATTTCAAATGATCTATACGGATAAGAAAAAATATGACCTACTAGAAGCATCACCAGCCAAGTGGCCATAGTGTTGAAGCTATTTATGAAGTAACATGATGCATCTTTGACTTTATTATTGAGTCAAGAAGTATGTTTTAGTCATTCTTGATCAATATCAAGCACCACACCACCCTCCAACGTACCCAATGGTGAACTTGGTCAACCATCCCATGATCTAGAAATTGGTCCATTCATCTCTATAATATAAAAGCATCAGATACCTAAAAAGACTGACTTTTAGAAACTCAGGAACTATAAAATGGCAAAGGCTGAATACTGTCCTCGTGAATCCTCAGGATCCAAGGATCAAGGTGATAGAGAGGTTGCTCCAAGAACAAGTGAGGGACTGGATGGCTAGACCCAGCATGTTGTTATAGATGCTTCAATTAACATTAGGTCAACATTCAAACCTAGGGTAGGCTTCAACCATTCTGATCCACAAATGTCTCCTAGGAGGAATGTCGGTTGACACAAGTCCCTGTTATTGGTGTTGGTCAATCTCTTGGGGTGATGGATAGAGTTCAATAAATTAGCAATACAACTTATATCTACAACAAAAAAGACTATTAGTGATAAAATTTTTTGATGACAAAAGAAATTTCATCAACAAAAGTATGCATTTGGTGATAAAAATTAGCATTCTTCATGCTACTAAAATTAGTAATTTCTTTTATCATAAATTTATATCACCATATTTCTGGCACCAATTCCCATTATATGTAGGAAATTTTTTTATGACGAAATTTACTGTATAATGACAAAATTTAGTGTAACTAATAATTTGTAAATTTCATGATGTAATATTTTGGATCACTGAACATCTATATTTTTTCTGATTGGAATTTCATATCACCTATTTTTGTGTCATTTTCAAAAGTTAAAACTTATTTATAACTACTTTTTATGATAAAAATAATAGTGTTACCAACTATCTGACACCAATTTCCACCATATAAAGACATTTTTTTTTTTGTGATGATATTTACTATGTCGTGACAAATGTAGCATCATTAACAATTTATAAATTTTGTAACGAAATACCTTAGATCAATAAAGATCTATATGTTTGGTGATTTGAATTTTGCATCATCTTTTTTGTTTCATTTTCAAAAATTAGGACTTATCTATATAATTAGTTCTCATGATAAAAGTGATAGTGTTACTAAATATTTGGCACTAATTCCCACTATATGGAGAGAATTATTTTGTAACGCTATTTACTATATCATGATAAAATTTAGTATCACTAATAATTCATATATTTCATGATGAAATATCTTAGGTCACTAAACATCTATATTTTTTGCTGACTTGAATTTCATGTTATCTATTTTTATTTTATTTTCAAAAGTTAGAACTTAACTATAACTATTTTTCTTGACAAACATAATACCATCACCAAATATCTAGCACCAATTCCCACCATTAGGGATGGCAATTTTTGCCAACGTCAAATACCTGACCCAATCCGATTCAAATGGGCAGGTTTTACCTGACTAGATTAGAACTCAGGATGGGTATAAATTCTAAAAATAATATTTAAAGTAGATTCGGATCGTATACAGATAATGATATGATCCCAACCCGATATAACTTTAATATATCTTCCTTTCAAAATTATAAATATTTTATAACATTTATATGTACCTGATCTGATCCAACCTGACCCGACATAACCTTTTTTAGCTATCCAACCTGATGCGACCCATATCTCTACTTGACCTAACCCAAACTAAGGTGGGTATAGGTATGAGATTTTTAATTATGAGGCAGATATAGATATTGGCCAACCCAATCGATATTTTATCTATTGCCATCCCTACCCATTATATAGAGGGATTTTTCTTGTAACGTTATTTATTATATCATGATAAAATTTAGCATTACTAATAATTTGTATATTTCATGATGAAATATCTTGGATCATTAAACATCTATGTTTTTGGTGACTTGAATTTTTCATCACCTATTCTTGTCTTATTTTCAAAAGTTAGAACTTATCTATAACTACTCGTAACAAAAATAATAGCATTATCAAATATCCGGCACCAATTCCCATTATAGGGAGGAAATCTTTTTGTGATGATATTTACTATATCATAACAAAATTTAGTGTCACTAACAATTTATAAATTTTATGACAAAATATCTTGAGTCTCTAAATATCTATGTTGATTGGTGACTTAAATTTTACATCACCTATGCCTTTTTTATTTTCAAAAGTTAGAACTTATCTATAACTACTTCTCATGACAAAAGTAATAATGTCATCAAATATCTGATGGCAATTCCCACTATATGGAGAGAATATTTTTGTGACACTATTTATTATATTGTGACAAAGTTTAAGGCCACTAACAATTTGTAAATTTTATGATGAAATACCTTGAGTCATTGAATATTTATATTTGTGGTGACTTGAATTTCACATCACCTATTCTTATTTCATTTTCAAAAGTTAGAACTTATCTATAATAACTTCTCTTGATAAACATAATAGTGTCATCAAATATTTGACATCAATTTCTATTATATAGAAAAGATTTTTTTGTGACAATTTTACTATATCATGACAACAATTCATTAATGAAATAACAATTCATTAATTTCGTGATGAAATATCTTGGGTCACTAAACAACTATATTGTTTATGACTTAAATTTCACAACACTTATTCTTGTTTTATTTTAAAAAATGAGAAATTATCTATAATTGCTTCTCATGATCAAAGTAATAGCATCATCAAATATTTGGCACCAATTCCTACAATATGGATTGAATTTTTTTGTGACGATTTTACTATATCATGACAAAAATGACTGTCACTAACAATTCATAACTTTCATCATGAAATATGTTAGGTATTAAACATCTATATTTTTAGTGACTTGAATTTTATATCATTTATTCTTATTTCATTTTAAAAATTTAAAACTTATCTATAGTTATTTCTCATGATAAAATAATAATGTCACCAAATATCTAAAGACAATTCCCACCATATTGAGGATATATATATATATATATATATATATATATATATATATATATATATATATATATATATATATATATATATATATATATATATATATTTATTTATTTATGATGATATTTACTATATCATGACAAAGCTTAGTGTCACTAACAATTCATAAATTTCAAGACAAAATATCTTGGATCACTACATATCTATATTTTTGGTGCTTGAATATCTTGTTACCTATTTTTATTTTGTTTTCAAAAATTAGAACTTATCTATAACTATTTTTTATGATACAAATAATAGCATCAATAAATATTTGGTGCCAATTGCTATTAGGGGTGAAAATGGGTTGGGTCGGACTAGGTCATGAGTGACCCTAACCCAACCTGATTCTTTGATCGGATTTTAATGTTGGACCCAACTCAACCTAATATTTGATCGGGTGCAAATTGGTCAAGTAAAATAAATCATGCGAGTCAAATTTCGCTGGGTAGACAAGACGGGTCAGGTTAGGTTAGGAACTCATCATGCAAATATTCTAAAATAATTATCTTTGAAAGGAAAGATTTTGGTTAAGGTTATATCAAATTGGATTTCAGGCAAGGCACACTATTACCGACACCTAGTTTGAACTCGTTCAGGTAGTTTATGAAGAATACATGCCCATCCTAGGTTTAAACTATTTGGGTCAGATATCTGGTGGGTCAGCTTCAATTGCCATCCTTAGACTTGTATAATTCTAGCTATATTAACTTTCTAACTTAAATAGGATTCAACTTTCCTAAAATAGACATGACTAGTAGAAATAAACTCAAAAGATCTAAAATTTTATAGGAGGTAATCTCGATTTCTGCATCAAATTTGCCATCTATGACTCTATCTAATTCTTCTTAGATTAAGAGTTATGCTTGATCAAAATTGTTGCCCAGAAGTAGCAACCCAAGAGGCGGGAGGGAGGGATAAATTGAGTTCTTTTAAAATTTCAATCAAATTTTATCTCTAAATAAATATGTACTTTAATTTAAGCAAATTAGAGAGTTTGTAAGGTGAAGGCTCTAAGCTGTAGCAGTAGCAGAAGTAAGATAGTATATGCAAACTAAGAATCTAAATAATGCAAATCAGAAATAAAAGCAAAGTACAAAAAGCAAGAAGTAAAATCATAATATAAACACACAAAGTTTATAGTGGTTTAGTATAATCCACATTTACATCCACTCTACAAATTTTTCTTAAAATTTTTACTATAATTCATTCTTGATTACAATGTGCTTGTTTTTCTGAGCTTATAAGTAAATTTAATTGATTTTCTCAGGAGCACTAACCAAAATCTTATACCATTAGTTTTTTAGGTTCACTAACAATCTAGTTGATTTTTTGGACCAACCAATCAAAATTTAATAAGTCCAATTTCAAACTTGGACGGGCCTAATCTTCAAGCTTTTTTTCTTAAAAAAATTTGAAAAAAAATAAAAGTACAAGTAGAGAATTTTAGCATAAAAATAAAAATAAAATTTTAGACTCTTTAAAGTCTGAAGAAGAAGCTGATGATTTGCTCGATTGAAACTTAACTTTTTTTTAATTTATGCTTGAGAGGATGTGGAAGATATTGAAGAAAATTGCTTTTGAAGGCTTACTGAAATTTATGCACAACTTTTTTCTCTTTTTTCTTTCTTTTTGAATATTTAATGTTCCTCACCAAAAATAAAAGATTCTCTTATTAAATTCTTTTATCTTTTTTTTTATTCTCCATCTTTAAATACTCTTAGAGATAGTTGGAGAGTGAGTTCTAGCTATTGAAAGTTCTAAAATGGCCGTTAGAGGTGAGAACTAGCCATGGGAGGAAGAAAGATCTATTGTAGAACTATCCATTGAAGGCTATCAATGCATTTCAAGTCCTCTCGATTGATTACAAGTAGACTCGATTCTACTTCAAGTCTCCTCGGTGGTTCTATGAGTCATCTTGCTCTCAGGTGCCTGACAAACAATTTTCTAAAATTTTTACATCCCTGAGATGGAGTTTTCTTAGATTTGTTGGAGTCATCTGACTGCAATTTCAAGAGCACTCGAAAATACTTGGAGTCATCTTGATCTCAATGCACATAAATAAGATTTATGTCTTCTGAGATGGAGATAACTCAGGATTATTTTGAGTCATCTCTATCTCATGCCAACCAAGCATGCTAGCATGCCAAACAGCTTGGAGATAGCTCTAAATTTTCTGGAGATGGCTCGAATTCTTTTCATAATCTTTTTGAATAAAATTTGGATCCAAAAAGTGGTCTCAAAAGCTTGACTTAAATTGTATTTGATTTTTTCAATTTTAATACTTAGAAAAACCTACACTCATTCTTGAAATACATGATTAGATACATAATACTCAAAGTTTGTCATCCATCAAAAATAATCACAGGGTCAACAATCTTTCTTTTTTTGATGATGGCAAAATTTTGAGTATATGCTAAAGAAACTAATATAAATCAAGATAAGAATAATAAATTAAACTTTATAAAAATTTTTAGTAAGTCTTTAATTTATTGCACATCATTAGTACATATATATTTCATATACTCATATCAAAATGATATTTCAATTCGAGTCAATAAGTATCAAGATTTCAAGCATCAAAACTTTGAGTTTCTTAAGCATCAATCCAATTCATTGAGTGTCTTAAGGATTAATCCTTTAAACATATACTCAATATTCCTCTCCTCTTTTTTGATAGCATTAAAAAGTTTATGAAAAAAATCAAGAAAAATCATCAAAATTAACCTTAAGGTATTAAATTTAGAGATGTATCAAATTCATAAAATCAAATCAAATGAATTATCTCATCATTTTGAATGAATATTTTTTAAAAAATAATTAACATGAGTTTAAATATTAAAGGCTCTTTTCTTTTTTGAATGAATATGATCTTTAACAACTATGCCTTTTAAGCTTTAAGAGGAATAGAGCTTTTTAAAAGATTTGAACATAAAATCAAGCACAATATTTCATTCAATATTCATTCTTTTTTCTTATTAAAAAATTTTAATCAATTAAGTTCGAAAAAAATATGTATCGAGTAGATTAAAAAGATAGTATCAAAGCAAATGGTAGTCATATTTTTAAATTTATTGCTTTGAGTAAAGAATTGCTTCAATATATATAATTGATAAGAATTTTATAATGTACATCAAAAATTTAGTATCAAATTTAAATTTTTAAATTTAAAAGTTAAAATATAAATTTATCAAAAAAAATTATGAAAAATAAGAGAAGAGATATTATGTAGCTTTGATTAAAAATTTTAGTTAACTTGAGTTAAGAAAAATGAACATTGATTGCATTATGCTTTTGAGCTTTCATGTGATTATCCAATTTGATTTACATATTTTGATTGCTCTATCCTATTTTTGGATAATTAGTTAGAGTTAAATTAAATTTAGAAATATATTTTTACTTGAAGAAATGAGTTTCAAAATTGAGTTTAAAAACTCATTTCTTGAAGTAAAAATATATTTTTAAATTTAATTTAACTTTAATTAATTATTTAAAAATATGATAGAGCAATCAAATCATGAAAATCAAATTAAATAATCAAATGAAAACTCAAAATCATAATGCAATCAATGTTTATTTTTTTTAAGTTAATTAGAATTTTTAATCAAAGCTAGATAATATCTTTCTCCCTATTTTTTATAATTATTGCTGGATAAATTTATTTTTTAACTTTTAAATTTAGATTCCTAATTTTAAAAGTATTTTCAATCAACTAATTAATTTTTTTTTTAATATTTTCTTCTTCTTACTTTTGTAAACTGATAGATCATAATATTGTTGTTAAAATATCATATTTATTAGTTTCATTTCAACTTCTTTAATTAATTAAAATTACATAGAAAGTAGCAAGTTAGATCGAATCTACAGAAAAGGCAGTGATTAAATTTTAAACTTTTTAATTTTTATGAAAAAAAGAAAATATTTTAGAAAAAAATTAAAGTTGGAAAATAAAATTATAGAAATTAAATGATGTAAAAAAATAAACTTAGTATTAAGGTCCACTATTTAGATCTTAGCATCTACTTGTAATAAAATTAAAGAATAAAAATTTAAAGAGCAAAAAATAAAGAACTAAAATTTAAAGAGTAAGAAAATAAATTTTATATTTAAAATTAAAATTTAAAATTTGAATACAAAAATTAAAAGAAAGAAAAAAAAATAAAAACTAGAACAAAGATCTTAATCTTGGATCAACATCGGCATGAAGATGGCGTATAAGACAAGTTTTTTCTCTCGACACCGTCTGCCTTGATGCAACCTTCAACCAAAAACCTAGCTCCCACCTTATACCGTGGCTTTACCTGAATCAGATGCTTGAACTTTGGAGTCCTGGGGTCCTTAAATAGTTACTGGAGGGCTGGAACCTTTACTATCAGGTAGTATGGGATTAACGTGGAGTATAAATCAACGTTTGTAGAAGATTTAGAGAGAGAAACAATTTAAAACACTATTGGATCATATTTTGTGAGGTTCTAGGTGAGTTCTGCATCTTTTAACTGTCAGATGCGAATCCAATGCTCAAAAATCATCAAAAACTAGTGTGTATCAGCCCAGATTAAGTCGGAACAAGCATGGACCATTTGATCGCATCTGATGGAGGAGTTTTGACCATTGGATGAAGCTTTGGAAGGCTGAATAAGCATTAGGAGCTCATATCAGCCATTGGATCAAATTTTGGGAATGATTTGATCGTTGGATCAAAATCTAGAGGGCTCGAGACCATCGAATGATGTAAAGGAGTCTGGATTCTTAATCAGAATAGGAAACACCCATGGCCATTAGATCTGAACTGGCAACAGCATGGATTGTCGGATCATGCTTTACTGTGCAAGTGGACCACGATGAACCAGGCTTTATGAAGACCGTAGCAAATTAGTGCATGCTTTGCCATCGAAATGACAAGAATGCCCTTGCTAAGCGATCTTGCATGAGCCATGTGGTTTTTAACATCAGCCTGACATCAGCGGCTCATGGGAGTGGGTCGATGCTGGATGGCTTGCTAGCATGCAGGTTGGGTCACTCTAGCTTGGCACGCTGCACCCTTTTATTTTTCTTTTTCTTTTTATTATTTTTTTTAAAACTTCATATCCAACCCATTTTAAATCAAATTCAGTCCAAATTTATTTTATTTTAACTAAGAGAATTAGCTCTTTTTATTGATAATAATATTTTTTATTTTAAATAATAAAAATATTATTTTTTAAAAATAAATATAAATTAATTAATAAATTAATATTTTATTAATAAATTTGTGATACTTATCACACCCTTCAACTTACTCATTATTAGTCCCTTAGCAATACAATATTAGTTTTGATTAATCACCATATTTTATTAAGATCCTCCTTTATAAAAAAAATAATTTTAGGATTGAAGATCAAAAGATTAGCTAGTATCACTAAGTATTGAGTTTCAGAAATAAATTTTATGGTTAGGTCAATCAAAAACTTTCTTAAAATTCATCTAAAAATTTTTAGTACTTATATTTATGAAGTCTAACTTAGTATTTGGATGTTAATTTAATGGACAAATGTATCTTTTTTTATTATCTATTTTGGTTAATTTTTAATATACCTCCAAGGTAAGTGCATGAATTAAGATAGCTTTCATACTGTCTTTTCTTTTTTTTCTTTTTTTTTTTTTTGCTAAGCATCTTGGCCTTTCCTCCATCGTTTGATGTGATTCTCCATACTTGACTGAGGTGCAAAGATCCAGTTACTAAGCTTAGGGCAATCCATATATATTATATATTTTACACTTTTATTTTAGATAGATAGCTCTTTTCTTAAATTCAAATTTTTTTAATTAGAATATATATTAATCATTAATTTTTAATGATAATTGAATCCTTAGTTGGCCTTATAATCAATACCTACTTTACCTTGTTAGTATGCATGTGCAATTAGAAGTGCTGATAGCTTTTAAATGACCTAAGTAGGCTACTAAAAGTCTGACCAATTAATCTACTTTTTGATTTGCTATAGTTATTAGCAAATACTTTCTAACTTTATTACTTTTTCTAGTCTATTTTGTTTAAAATTTTCTTTCCTAAAATATGGTTTATTCAAAAGTTTTTTCAATAATTTATAAAAATATTAATTTAATTTTTTAAAAATTTTAAAATTTTTTTAACTATTATTATTTTTATTTTTAAATAGAAAAAATTTATTTTTTCTATCTTGTAACTTAATCGATATTATTCTCAATGGAGAAGAAAAAATAGAAAGATGCAATAAAAAATATGTTTATTTGTCCAGCATGGATCTTGAAGCTTTGGTTCTCCAACATAGCCACCAAACCTAAAAGAAAGCAAATTACAAAATAAAAAATAAATTAGATGCAAGAAATATTGGGTTGCCTTCCAACAAACGCTAAGTTTATCATCTTCAGTCATACACAATGCAGCTTAGTTTATTGAGAGTCTATTAATATCACTCGATCAATTATTCGATTTAATGATATCCCTTCAATATATGGTTTAAGCCCTTTGACCATTTACTTTAAAGAAATTTCCAGATCTAGGATCATAGAGTTTAATTATACCATGTGGGAATACTTGATTGACTATGTAAGGTCCATCCCATCTAGATCTTAATTTTTTAGGAAATAGTCAAAGCTTTGAGTTAAATAACCATACTTGTTGACTTGGCTCAAAGATTTTTCTCGAAATATATTTATCATGAAAGGCTTTCATTTTTTTCTTTATAAAATTTTGAATTCTCATAAGCTTCTCATCTTAATTCATCTAATTCACTCAACTATAATATCTGGTTGGAACCAGCTTGATTCAAATCAAAATTTAATTGCTTTATCACCCAATACACTTTATGTCAAGTTCTACCAGAAGATGACATACATTTTCATAGATTAATTTATAGGGAGACATTCCAATAGAAATTTTATAAGCTATCCTATAGGTCCATAATGCATCATCTAATCGATCTGGTCAATCTTTATGATTGGGCCTAATAGTCTTTTGTAAGATATTCTTAATATCTCTATTAGATACTTCTACTTGGTCGTATGTTTGTGGATGGTATGGTGTAGCTATCTTATGTATCACCTCATATTTTTATAGTAGTATTCGAAACTAGTAGTTTGTGAAGTGGGTACCTCCGTTACTAGTGATAGCACATGAAAATCCAAATCTAGAAAAGATATTTTTTTGAACAAATTTTAAGACTACTTTATGCTCATTGGTTTATGTTGCTATTACTTTAATCCATTTATAAACATAATCAATGGCCACCAAAATATATTCAAAACCATTGGAGGGTGGAAAAGATCCCATAAAATCAATTCTCCAAACATCAAAAATTTCAACTACCAAGATGGGGTTCAAAGGTATCATGTCTTTTTTTGAAATATTTTCTAAGGCTTGAGACTTAAGACATTTCTGGCTAAAAGTGTAGACATCCTTAAATAATATAGGTTAGTAAAAACCATTTTACAATACTTTAGCCACAGTTTTTCGACTAGAAAAATATCTTCCGCAGGCAAGAGTATGATAGAATTGCAAGATACTCAGCTGTTCAGACTCAGGAACATATCTACGTATGATTTGATTGGCACAAATTCTAAAAAGTTTAGAATCTTTTTAAAAATAATATTTGATTTGCGCAAAAAATCAATCCTTCTTATTTTTAGACCAACCATCAAGAATTTGTCCTATGACTAAGTAATTGATAATATCTGCAAACTAAGGGGCCTTTATATGTGAAACTGCTAATAGTTACTCATCTAAAAAAGATTCTTCAATCGATGTAGGTTCACTATCTTTAACTAGGATCCTGGATAGATGATCTACTACAATATTTTTAGATTTCTTCTAGTCTTGAATTTCAATATCAAATTCTTATAGCAATAAGATCCATCTAATCAATTATGGTTTAGTATTTTTCTTTGAGAGTAGGTATCTCAAAATTGAATGATCTGAGTAAATCATAATTTTTGATCCTAACAAATATGATCTAAACTTTTTTAGGGCAAATACTACAGCTAGTAACTCCTTTTCAATTGTTGTATAATTCATTTGTGCTTCATTTAGAGCTCTACTGGCATAATAGATCACTACAAGATATTTGTTTATCCTTTGGCACAAGACAGCTCTTGTGGCAAAGTCTGAGGCATCAAACATGATTTCAAAAGATAGTGATTGATAAACATATTAACTATATATATAAAAGTATTAAATTATTAACTAATATATCTTTATTTTTTAAAAAATTAATATTTTTATTTATATTTTATAGAAAAAGATCATGGATGAAAAGAGCTTGATTTATGGGTCAAAACAAAAAAAAAATGGAGTGAATTGGACCTAAATTGGACCTAGAACAAGGATATAAAAAAAGAAGGAAAAAATAAAAAAATAGAAAAAAATCAGCCCAAACCAGTTTATTAGGCCACCCGGTACATGGTGGACCGATCGACCGATCCATGGATTAGGTGTGGACTAGCCAGCTCAAAAGTCACGCCCAATCAGTGGCTGCCGCATGGTGGACTTGGATCCTTAAAGGATTTATCAAAAATTCCACATAGCTCATAGGGGTAGAAAGGTCATTTTTTCAAGCATAGCAGGTGGTGATTGGTGGAGGTTTTTGATGTGTTCGGTCCATGATGATCCATAGGAATAGTAATGCACCATCCAATGGCTGAGAACTACACCGGTCAAGATCCAACGATCAATAATGGTTCCTAATTTGATTCGACTGCATCTAGCATTTTTACGCGATCGAACGGCCCAAGTTCATCCTAGTCAAGATCTAATGGCTGAATATGGTTCCAATTTGATATAGGAGATCTCAGGTATGATCTAATGATCAAAAATCACCTGATGAAGTGATCTAATGGTCCATAATCGATTTGGGTCCTATTGATGCTATAAATAGTAGATTTTGGGTTGATCTAAGCCATTTAAACATGATCCGATGGTTAAAATCCTTGATAGGAGCAGGAATTCAAATTAAAATCAAATTTTCTCTCATTTCTCTTCTTCTCTAACTCAAATTCTCTTCTTTCCTCTCTATAAAAATCCTCCTAAGCCTAAGCAACGAGCATCAGCCTCCCCCTTGGGGGATCAAGCCTCTCCTTCACCTAAAACTCTCTCTCCCTGTTTCTCTCTCAAACCTTTTTTCTTCAAATTTTCTTCTTTCTTTCTCCAATAGACCATAAAATTTTCTAAATTCTCCAATAAAACTTCTCTCCTAGTCCTGATCTCTACAACCAACTACTATCTAGAATCTTCTGCAAAGCATCAAGATGAAGATATCAACGAGAAGCTTTTCGATGGTTGGCTAATCGACTTATTCTCAGAAGATCATTGTGATCTTATTTTGATGGTATTTTCTATTTTTTTATTTTTTATTTTTTTTTTAAATTTATAATAAAAACTATTTTTATTTATTAAATCTTTATGTCTTTATAAAATTGATCTAAAATAGTTTATGACTCTTGGGACAAGCCATGATCTATAGGTATGGTTCATACTTTTAGTATAAATTATATTAAAATTAATTTTTTTATTATATCTAATTTAATTTAGACTAGTCTATAACTTTAAAGAATGGACTGTGATCTAAGAGTACAAGCCATGCTCTCTAAGATAAGTTATATCTTTATTGATTAGATATCAATTATACCATGCTAAAAAGAATACCAACTGTCAGATAAAAGATTAATTAAGATCCTGAGAATCCATCTCCATACTTGCAACTTCTCTTTTAATTAATTTACTATTTAATTTATTTTTTTAATTAATTTAAGTAGTTTTTTAATTAATTAATTTTTAATTAATTTTAATTTTATTTTTTATTTATAATTTAAACATAATTAACATGATCCTTGAGGATACAATCCCAACTCATCCTATCTATGTAGTAGTGAGTTAGATTTTATTTTTAACTACCTATGACAACAAGCAAATTTTGGCACCATTATTGAAGATCGTGATTTAGTTCCTTTAAAATATATTAAAAAATAAAAAAATATAAAAATATAAAAAATATAAAAATTTAAAAAAAATTAAAAAAATACACTAACACTGCATAAGCTATTTAGGGGGTTAGAGACCTAATCACAGAATTTAACAGAAAAAATTAATTAATTTAAGTTTGATTGTCTTACTTTACTTAGATATCTTGACTTCTTGCATTTCATCTTCATAAGATATTTTAAGAGCACTAAACCTAATTAAATAAGATAAGATGAAAATTTAATCACTCTTTCTAGTCAAAAATTATAAAACCTTCATATTGGCATTAACCCAAGCTTTTAATTTTTAAACAAATAATTAGACATTAGCCCCTAAAGTGATACGATCCATTAGGACAAAAAACCCTAAAAGTTATAAACTGGACTTAGATTTAGTCAAGTTCAATTGGTGTCTAGGCAAGTGGTTTAGAGATATGTTTCAAAGGAAGTTGGTTACTTAATTTGATTCTGTTCGGCTTAATCTGACCAAGATATTAGTATCTAAGAAAAGAATGGAAGAACTTTCACCGATTACATTTATTAGCAGCGGTCCTTTATCTATATATATCTGATAATGGGAACTCAGAAACCTAGGATAGTTGTGGTTGGTACTGATACTGATCTTCTTACATTAGGTGCTATTTTATTGATAAGACTTGAAGATGACCTTGGCAGTAACGAGCTTTCTAGATTTAAAGATAACCTTAGCCAGGAATTGACTGTATAACTTGATTGTTGCTACTAAACATCAAACCTAATTAAAATTCTCTAATCTATTTCTTAGTTTTAGGACTCTCTAAGCTTTCATCTTTAAAATTTCTTTTATCCTTTTTTCTATTTTATTAAAAAAATAAAAAAATAAAAAAATTAGAAAATATCATTTTGTATTTGTTTTAAGATATAATTGTAGGATTTATGCTTGGACGTTGCTCACTACAACCCAAAATTCAATCCCTAGATCTTGAAATCGAGAGAACCCTTAGAGCCAATAGAACTAGAAACATGGACTGAAAATCAGGAGAACGATCCACCTAGATAATTGAGGGAGTACTTCATGAAGGGAAATCCTGATTTTCTGATCCAGGTTCATTCAGATCTGATCAAATCAAGAGATATATTTCAAAAATTTTTCTCTTTGATCTGTATCAGATCTGGGATGTTTTAGATCTGATTCTTATTATTTTAATAAATAAAATAAAATAAAAATAAATTAAATTAAATTTAATTTACTTGATTTGGGTAATCCTATTACCCATTGATGATCCTGTTTGCAACGAAAGATTCTGGATCTAGCTACACAAGCGCCTGGCCTCTACCGGTAATCCACTTTGGGCTGGATCTGGAGATCCTCTTCTTCTCTATCACGTCTCCAAAAATTAGATATCTAGATCTAATCTGAAGGATTCTCAAACTTCTTTGAAGATCAGCAGTCGTCCTTATGCAAGCAGTGCAGCCTTTTACCTTCAGTTGCCTTTCTTTGATCTGGATGCACCAACTCAAAGGTCCAAAAACTCCTTTTGGATGTCGGAGAGGAGAGGGAGAAGGTGAGTTTGGGCAATGGAGGAAGAAGGGAGAGGCAGCCTTGGGGTGTGGGGTTTCTCAAACTTTTTTTTCCTGAGTTTGGGCGTAGGGTCTTATATATAGACTGTCGTGGTGATCCAACTTCTCTTTTCCTAATCATCACAAATCTTTGTGTGAAATCATATCTAAATTGAATTGGTGGAAAATATGAGTCCCCCTGGATTCCCTCTTAAGAAGGGGCGCCTAAGACCAGTTCAAAGTTGATTCTTAGGAGAATCTAATTGGAATCCAAAAGGAGATGGAGTCCCTTGTCCAATAAGGACTCCTAGGGCGCCTCCAACACTTGGGCACACGCCTAAGGGTGGCGGCGCCCTCCTCCTTGCTAGGTTTCTGGCAGAGGACAGCCCCCACCGCTCTCCAATAGGTGTGTGATATGTGTCAAAGTCAAATGTCAATGGTTAACAATTGACCAGTCAAAAGGTAGACTTTTGACCAAGATTCAAAGAACAAAGAAATGGACAGGGTGACCAAAAATGGCAGGTAATGTCTTACAAAATAAGATAACCTTTTCTGACTTAGACACCTCTAGTCAGACCATATGAAGGCCTCTGATTGGCAAAGCACAACTCCTTTGGGCCATCAGATAATACTAATTTATGAATAGCAAAAGAAGAACGTTAGGTTCAATTGAGTGCTACAGATGATTTCCTTGATCCTAATGTGAATCTCAATTTAGATCAATTAACTAGACCTGTTCAATTGGGATAATCACCTCAAATCAACCTTGTTTGTTGTGACCCAGTTAGGTTCAGTTCTGTATTGGTAATGAAATATTGTCATGAATCCTATCATCGCATCATCAAACTCCTTTTGATGGATCAGAACTCTCTGATCTCGAACAGCAGAATGATCGGATTCATTTAAATCATTAATTGCTTCGCAAAATCCACCACGTGACACCTAGCAGTATATGGGGCAGACCCATGGCTCAGAGCTGAATGCGAACCTCTTGGTGGCAGCTACCTGTGTGATTAAGTTTCTTCTATCTTGAGCTTTCGATCAGATTAGGGTAAGATAAACTCATCAAACCCTAGTCCTCTATCATATGAATGTAAATCATTTTGATTCGAGTCCGATGTGAAAATCTAAATAGAAACTCTTTCTATATTTCACTCTGTCCATGGCCATGACCTTTGGACTTGTAATTCTCATGATTATCATAGGGCTGCTCCTCTACCACCGAGGTAGATAGATTCCATCTTAATGCAATCCAGTTCCTACAATGAACATGCTAATAGCTAACATATACCTCAAGGGTTTCATATGGCTAGGAAGACCGAGTAATGGTGTAGTCAAACTATAACACCCTCAAGGTGAACTAATCGAATGCACCTCAGGTCAAAGTAACCAAACACACTACGCAGAATCGAGTCAGTTATTGACGAGAAGGTAGAGCTCCTAATGACTACTCGAGGTGGTCACGCTCATGGCCTCAATTCTCTAACGAGTATCTGTACTCTTGCTCCGATGTCTCACACCATAGACTCTAGATTATCTGCTAAAAAAAGCGATTGACACCATCTTCCTGGATCAATCACCATCCTCGTGATGGTCCCTAATGGTGGAAGCATTTTTATATGAGTTAATAATGATTATTCATGTCTTAAATTTTTCAACTCTTGAAAATATTGATTAATCATTAACCATTAGCTCAAAGAATGTATCACAGATAACTAAATATACATATGTGATAGAAATAATCCATTTTATTCATTATAGTCCAAAATTACAATTTGTCCTAGAAGTGTATTACAAGTGGTCAGCCAATTCTGGCTTCTAGGGCATAATATATCTTAACAATCTACCACTTATCCTATAAGCCAATTGGCTTACAAGTCTTAAGTCCCATCTTCTCAAAGGTGGGCTTCGATTTCTGCTGGCCGCACGCTTTGTAAGTGGGTCTGCAATATTATCTGTAGAGTTGACCGTTCTTGACTCGACGTAATTCTTTTTCGAGGGTAATACGCGTGTGGTATTGGCGCTCAATATGCTTGGATTTCTGGTGAGACCTCGCTCCTTAGCAAGGGCTATGGCACCATTATTGTCGGCAGTATAGAGGAATGGCATTTGATGGCATTAACTTCGATTTTTGCAGCAAACTTCTTTACCAGAATGCTTCCTTCGGCAGCCTCTGATGCGCGATATATTCTGCTGTCCCATGGTGGAAATCTGCTATCACCATTTGCTTGGAACCTTCCAGCTGACAGCACCACCATTGCACACAAAACAGACTCTCAGATGTCAACTTTCGATCATCTAGTAATCGACCATTGAATCTGAAGTCTGTGTTATACCCTGGACTTGAGTTCTCCATTACCAAAGACGCAAATATCATATCCTTAGTTCTTCTTAAGTACTTAAGGATACATTTCCTTAGTTCTTCTTAAGTACTTAAGGATACATTTCCCAAAAGTTCAGTGTTCTTCACCTGGATTTGACTGATATCTGCTTGTGACACTCACAGTATGGGCTATATCAGGTCATGTACATAGTATGGCATACATGAGGCTCCCTATTGCAGAAGCATAAGGGATCTTGGTCATGCGTTCTATTTCCTCGGTGTGCTGGGGCACATCTTCTTGGAACGATGAATACCATGTCTGAAGTAGATATTAATCCCCTTTAGAGTTTTCCATACTAAAATCTCTTTAGTACTTTTCTCTATGTACATATTCTTGTGAAAGTCCCGCATCCTATTCAGTTCTACTCTTATAGACGCTTAATTCTAGAATATAAGGATGCTTCGCCTAGAATCTTTCATGGAGAATTTCTTGACACCATCAATTTGAACTGTTGTCATCATGGGAAAAATCTTCCAATAAAGGAGGATGTCATACCATGTACAATACGAGAAAGACAACAGCGCTCCCACTGACCCTTTTGAAAACACACGGTTCCTCATCATTTTTGATGAATTCAAACATTTTGATCACATCATTGAAACGAGTGTTCCAGTTCTGAGATGCTTGCTTAAGTCCATATATGGACCTTTACAGCTTGCAAACCTTGTGATCAGTATCACTGGATGTGAAACATAGCAGCTGTTCCATATAGATATCTTTCTCAAGATATCCATTTAAGAACGCCGTTTTTACGTCCATTTGCCATATTTCATAATCGAAATAGGCTGCAACGGCAAGCAATGTGCGGATGGATTTTAGCATAGCCACTGGGGAAAAGGTATCCTGATAGTCAATGCCTTCGCATTGACTATAACCTTTTGCCACTAGTCTAGCCTTGAATGTCTCCACATTCCCATCTGCACCAATCTTTCTCTTGAAGATCCATTTACATCCAATAGGTACTATACCTTCTTGGTGGATCTACCAAGGTCCAGACTTGGTTTGAGTGCATCGAGTCAATTTCTGACTGCATTGCCTCTAGCCATTTCTCGGAGTCGATATCTGATATCGCCTCGTTGTAGGTTTTGGGATCATCACCATGAGCACCATTACCTACGAGGAACATTTTCTCTACTTTCTCTGAAATAATACCTAAGTATCTTTCAGGGGGACGGAAAACTCTTTTCGATCTACGAGGTGGAGGAGGTAGTGTTCTTATTGGCTCAACCTGATTTGGTTCCAATTGGTCCTTAGCTCATTGTACTTGTGAGACTTTCTCATCAAGCTTAATCTGCTTTCCAATGCCGCTATCTTGAATAAACTATTTTTCAAGAAATATGGCATGTCGACTCACAATCACATTGTGGTCTTCTGGAATGTAGAAATAGTATCCTAATGACTCTTTAGGATATCCTATGAATCGAGCTCTAAAGGACCTAAACTCTAACTTGTCCGCTTGTTGTCTTTTGACATGAGCCGGACAACCCCAAATTCTGAGATGACTCAGACTTGGTTTCTTACCGTGCCATATCTCATACGGTGTGGTAGGAACGATTTTAGAGGGAAACCCTATTCAGTAAATAGATTGAAGTTAATAATGAATGTCCCCAAAGAAAATTAGGGAGGTCTGTGAAGCTCATCATGGATCGAACCATATCCAATAGAGTCCGATTTCTCCGTTCTGAAACCCCGTTGAGTTGAGGTGTTCCTGGTGGAGTCCATTGAGAGACTATGCCATTTTTCTTAAGATAGTCTAGGAATTCCCGGCTAAGGTATTCACCTCCTCGATCTGATCGAAGAACCTTAATGGGTTTTCCAGTTTGTTTTTCTACTTCATGTCTGAATTCTTTGAACTTTTCAAAAGCTTCAGACTTGTGTCTCATAAGATACACATACCCATACCTAGACAGATCATCGGTAAAGGTAATGAAGTAGACAAAATTGCCTCTAGCCGGCACATCGAATGGGCCGCACACATCAGTATGTACTAGGGCAAGGAGATCTGTGGCCCTCTCCCCATGTCCAACAAAAGGGAGTTTAGTCATTTTGCCTTGAAGACAAGATTCACAAGTTGGATATGACTCAAAAGTCAATGGACTCAATAGCCCATTTTTCTCCAATTTGTTAATCCTATCTTCTGCTATATGACCTAATCTCAGGTGCCATAGATATCTGTCGTTTGGACTATCCCTAGGTCGTTTGGCATTCACGTTTTGCTCGATAGTTAAAATAGGTACATCAATATGCAACTGATAAAGACCATTAACAAGAAAACCATTTGCAATTTTATTTCTTTCATAAAGAATGTTACAATGGTCCTTAAAGAAGGTGAATCACATAACCTTCTTGTGCTAAGCATGAAACAGAAATCAAATTCCTGCTAGCTGCAGGCACATAATAACAGTCTTTTAAAACTAAGTCTAAACCAGATGGTAATCGAAGAGGGTATGTTCCCATGGCTACTGCAGCAACTCTTGCTCCATTACCGACGCGTAGGATCATGTCTCCATCCCTCAGCCTCCTGCTATCCTCAAGACCCTGCATGGAAGTGCACAGATGAGCACTAGAACCAGAGTCAAGCACCCAACTGGATGCAGAAGAAACCGTAAGGTTAGACTCAATAACGAGCATACCTCCAGAAGGACCTTCCTTCTTGTTCTTCAGGGTGGCCAGGTAAGTAGGGCAGTTCCGCTTCCAATGGCCGTCGCTGTTGCAATGGAAACACTTTCCTTTGCCATCGGCCTTTTTCTTCGGCTCTGCCTTCTTCTTCTTTGATCCTTCCACCTTTTGCTTTTTCACAGACTTCTTTTTCTTTCCATAAGACTTTCTTTTGGAAGAAGTCCATTCCATAGCAAGAACTGAGCCTTTAGAACCTTTCATAGAAAGCTCAGCGGTAACCAGCATATTCATTAACTCGGCCAAGGAATTTTGAAGTTTATGCATGTGGTAATTCATGATGAATTGCCCATATGCATCAGTCAAGGATTGCAGAATAATATCGTTCTGCAGGTCCAAGTCCAACTTCACACCGAGCTTCTCAAGCTCTTCCATGTCCTTGATCATTGTCAGACAGTGATCTTGGACTGACTGCCCATCACGCATCTTAGCCTTAAAAAGTCATTTTGTGACTTGATATTTGGCTGCGCGACTCTGTTCACCAAACATCCCCTGTAGGTGAGCCAACATTTGGCGAGCAGTCCCGATATCTTCATGTTGGCGCTGGAGCTCATCAGACATCGAGCCCAACATGTAGTATCTGGCCTTATTATCTTCGTCAATCCATTTTTCCAGAGACGCTCTCTGTTCAATAGATGGACGGGCTGGTAAGGTGGGAGGGTCCTGGTCCAATAACATGGGTTAACTTCTCGAAACCCAAAATAATTTTGTAGTTCCTGAGCCAATCTTTATAATTGGGTCCAGTCAGTCTATGTGTGTCCAGGATACGTGCCAATGGGTTGGACGCAGACATATTCCTGTAGAGAGTCAAAGATTCTAGTTAGATACTGTAATTATTGACTTGACCAATTTGTTTAGGAATTTTATTTTTAAACAAATTAGCTCCCACTATTTTCTCGGATCCCTACACTCCCTCTGTAGAGATGCAAAAATCTCCATGATTAATGATTTCTAGTGGGTGGTGCGGTCTCACCAACTGACTCATCACCTCACCTAACAGTTATTGGTGATGGGTTAGCCAATGAGTGAACAACTCTTGTTCAATGATTCTCTAATCATGGTGCACCCAAACTTGGTCTCTAATTCATGAATCTCACCGTATCCGGAATATTGATCCACTCCTTAGTTAAGTCAGACCCACCATTTGCATAGATTGGGTTCCTAATTGAGTCTCTCACCGTATCCAAAATATTGAGCCCAACTCATCCTCCAGCCCATAGCATCCAATGCCTAATAGACATGGTTGCATCTTCTCGGTGCAACTGAGCCACTGTATCCAGCCGAGAACAATCAACCCCGGAAGGGCCCGCACGTCTACAATGGTGGAAGACCTCAGACTTAATCTTTTCTTAGGGAGAATTGATTCAGGTCTCATTAAACTAGACTTGGCATAGTCATAACAATTATGACTAACCTAGTGGCATGGGTTAGCTCGGATTATTGACCACCTCAGATCAGAACTGTGTCAACAGATATGGCCAGGTAAGTGAGACCGGTGGAAGGAATATGCCATTAACTCGCACAAGAACGCATTCAGGTCGAGTAGCTTCCAATTAAAAACCAGTCGGTCGTCTATGTGCCAAACTTACCTTAGACACCAAATTGTTGAGTCAGAACCAATTGGGTTAGCCTACAATCCAGACTCTAACCTCTGAGCCTAATTAGGTCTTGCTTGATCGTGACTCGATCTTGACCCAGACTTAATCCTATTAGGCTGGTCAATTTAAGCATTGTTGATCCCATCTAACCAACTCTTGATTCGGTTTGATCAACCGCTTAGACCTAATTGAGCTACCCAAGCCCGAACCCAGTATTATGAATATGTCTTAGATCTGAAAATTCTCAATTTTAGACCTAATTAATATTTCATAAACTTAATTTTTAATTAAGTTGGGTTCATAAACAAAATATGCACAATAAATCCTAGGGTTTCAGGATCTAGGATTTTGCAGAAAGTAAGTTTTGGGTTTCTGATTAAGGACGAACACGCAGCACCCCTACACGTCATAAGAACACCCCATCGAATGGGAAAGAGAGGGTCTTTAAACCCTTCTTCGTTCTTATGACCGGACGGCCAAGAGGAACGCCTTAATCAGGAACATGTAATACTACAAAACAGTTTTAGATCTATATCATATATCTCATATACAAATTTAGATCTAATCATGGCATATTTTGCATACATCTCATGTATCGAATCATGCATATTTTTCAGATCTAAATTATCTCATAATAATCTAAAAAATTAGATTTAAATTGATCTAATCAAAATAAATTCTAATCTAGACAATTATGTAGAACTATTCTACAACTAGTCTAGACATGCATCAATCATATCTCATATGATATTTAAAATTAAATAATTTTTATTTGCTATTTTTTAGATGTTATTATAACACTTATAATATCAAAAAATAGTAAATAAAAGGATCTAAAATATGATTTAATCAGATTAAATCAAAAACATGCAAGAACTATTCTATAGAACTATTCTATTCTAGAACTAGTCATGCATATCTTCATAATCTTAGATCCAAATCATTTAATTTTAATTTTTTTGATTTCAGATCTGATCACATCTCATGTGACATCTGAAATCACTTTATTTTCTAATTAAAATAAAATTAAAATTAGATCTAAATAATTTAGAACCATGGCTCTGATACCAGTTGAAGGGAAATCCTGATTTCCCGGTCCAGGTTCGTTCCAGATCTGATTAGATCAAGAGATATATTTCAAAAATTTTTTTTTTTTGATCTCAATCAGATCTTGATATTTTAGATCTAATTCTTATTATTTTAATAAATAAAATAAAATAAAAATAAATTAAATCAAATTTAATTTACCTGATTTGGGTAATCCTATTACCCGTTGATGATCCTGTTTGCAGCGGAAGGTTCTGGATCTAGCCACGCAAGCGCCTGGCCTCTACCGGTATCCACTCGGGCTTGGATCTGGAGATCCTCTTCTTCTCTATCACATCTCCAAAAATTAGATCTGGATCTGATCTGGAGGATCTTCAAAACTCCTTTTGAAGATCAGCAGTCGTCCTTTGCAGCAGCGCAGCCTTCTAGCTTTCAATCGCCTTTCTTTGATCTGGATTCGCACCAACCAAGGTCCAAAACTCTTTTTGGACGTGGAGAGGAGAGGGAGAAGGTGAGTTTGGCATGGAGGAAGGAGGGGAGAGGCAGCCTTGGGGCATGGGGTTTTTCTTCAAACTTTTCTAGTTGGGCGCAGGGTCTTATTTATAGACTCTCTGTGATCCAACTCCTCTTCTTCCCAACCAATCACAACCCTTTGTGAAATCAGATCTAAATCTGATTGGTGGGAATAGAGTCCCCTGGATTCCTCCTTAGAGGGTGCCTAAGACCAGTCAAAGTTGGATTCTTAGGAGAACTCTAATTGGAATCCAAAAAGGAGATGGAGTCCTTGTCCAACAAGGACTCCTAGGCGCCTCCAACTTGGGCACACGCCAGGGTGGCGTGCGCCCTTCCTCCTTGCCAGGTTCTGGCAGGGGGACAGGCCCCCACCAGCTCTCCAATAGGTGCATGACATGTGGTCAAAAGTCAAAGTGTCAATGGTCAACATTTGACCAGTCAAAGGTAGACTTTTGACCAAAGTCAAAGAACAAGAAATGGCAGGTGACCAAAAATGGCAGGTAATGTCTTACAAAATAAGACAACCTTTTCTGACTTGGACAACCTCCAGTCAGACCATATGAAGGCCTCTGATTGAGCACAAACTCCTTTGGCTCAGTCAGGACAACTTATTTATGATAGTAAAAGAAGAACGTTAGGTTCAATCGAGTGCTAGCACGATTTCCTTGAACCTAATTGAATCTCATTCAGATCAATTGAACTAGATCAGTTCAATTGATGATCACCAGATTCAAACCCTTGTTTGTGTGACCCAGTTAGGTTCAGTTCTGTATGGTAATGGGATATGTCATGATCTCTATCATCGACATCATCGAAACTCCTTTCGATGGATCAGAACTCTTCTGATTCGAACAGCTAGAATGATCGATCATCTAAATCATTCTAATTGCTCCCAAAATCCACCAGTGACACCTAGCAGTATATGGTGGCAACCCATCAGAGCTGAATGCGAACCTCTTTGGTGCAGCTACCTGTGTGATTAAGTTCTTCTATCTTGAGCCCCGATCAGATTAGGGTTAAGGTGAACTCGTCAAACCCTAGTCTCTGTCATATGATGTAATCATTCGATTCGAAGTCCGATGTGAAAATCTAAATAGAAACTCTTTCTATTATTTCACTCTACCATGGCCATGGGCTTCTGGACTTGATTCTCATGATCATCATAGGGCTGCTCCTCTACCACCGAGGTAGATAGATTCCATCTTGATGCAATCCAGTTCCTACAATGAACATGCTATAGCCAACATACACCTCAGGGTTCCATATGGCTAGGAGACCGAGTAATGGTGTAGTCAAACTATAACACCCTCAAGGTGAACTGCCGATGCACCTCAGGTCAAAGAACCAGACACACTACTGCAGCATCGAGTCAGTCATTGACGAGAAGGTAGACTTCCTAATGACTACTCGAGGTGGTCACGCTCAGTGCCCTCGTTCTCTAACGAGTACCTGTACTCTCGCTCCGGTGTCTCCACACCATAGACTCAAGACTCATCTACTAAAGAGAAGCGATTGTGCACCAACCTTCCAGATCAATCACCATCCTCGTGATGATCCTGTGGTCGAGAGCATTTTATAAGTTAACAATGATTATTCATGTCTTAAATTTTCAACTCTTGAAAATATGAATTATCATTACCATTAACTCAAAGGATGTATCACAGACACTAAATACACATATGTGATAGAAAATAACCCATTTTATTCATTATAGTGAAAATTATAATTTTGCCCCTAGAAGTGTATTACAATTGTCAGCCCATTCTGGCTTCTAGGGCACATGTATCTAACACTTCACTCCTTTCACATACACCTACTATTCTTTTATTCAGGTTTCTCTAGTAGATACTACATAGTATGAAATTAAGTCTACTGTTATTCAAATGCTCTCATCTTTTTATGGACTTACCAATGAGGACCCATACAAACATTTTGATGAATTCCTAGAAATATGCTCAATAGTTAAAATCCAAAATTTCTCTGATGATTCTCTTAGGCTAAAATTATTCCCCTTCTCATTGAAGGATAAAGCCAAATATTGGCTAAACTCTTTAGATACTATAAGTATGTCAACCTGGGACCAACTTTAAAGAAAATTCCTCAAAAAGTACTTCCCAATAGAAAAAAAACCAATCAAATAAGAAAAGCCATAACTAGTTTTTTCCAATTAAAGAAAGAGATGTTTCAAAAGACTTGGAAGATTAAAAAAACTAATTAAAAAATATCTCCATCATGCTGTACCCAAGTGGCAATTAGTCCAGTGTTTCTATGATGGCTTGACAAAGAAACATCGATAGATGGTTGATGCATCCTGTGGTGGAACCTTCATGCTGAAAAGTGAGCAAGAAGCCTGGCAGTTGTTTGAAATCTTGAGCAAAAATTCATTACACCATATGTCTGCTGCTCGGAGAGACCCTTCCACATCCAGACCTAAATGGGGTGGAGTTTATAAAATAGGTAGTTCGATGGACATCTATAGTCAAGTAAATAAATTATCACAAAAGATGGACCGACTATTGCAAGCAATGCCCACTAGTATTCCATCTACACCCTGGTAGATGTGTGTGCAATATGTTCAAGTCCTATACACACTATTTATGATTGTCCTGCTGCATCCCAATTTTCTATGTTTATATACAAACAAGTAAATCAAGTACAAACTCAGAACAATTTTAGGCCAGGATGCAATTCTTACTCCAACATCTATAATCCCGATTGGAGAAACCATTTGAATTTTTCTTGGGCCCAACAATCTACTGCTAGGCCATCAGTTCCTAGACCTAATTACTTGAGGTAGCTTATAAACCAGCTCTATACCCATAAGTTGCACAAAATTCATAGCCTTCTTCAAACACTGCCTTTGAGGAAAAAATCATCCAACTCCTCCACTCCCACACTCAATAATAGCCAAGCTAGAGATCCAAATAGGTCAATTAGCTACTGCTTTGAACAGAAAGGAGGAAGGAAGACTTCTAAGTCAGCCCATTAATAATCCAAAAGGGCAATACATGGCTGAGAGCTCCACTGGCTCAGAAATTTTTTCCGAACATGCCAAGTCTGTTATGACCCTTAGAAGCGGAAAAATCATAAATCAACCTGAAACAACTTAAGAACCATAACCATCAAAATCAGCCAAATTAGAGAGGAAAGAACCTACTGATCCAGCACTTGCACCTAAAGCCCCAATCCCTAGTGCTTTAGAAACCTCTTTGCCTTTAGACAAGAAGGGCATTAAAATGAATGAAATGCTTGAACTATTTAAATAAGTCCAAATTATTTTATCCCTTATTGATGCTGTTAAATAAGTTCCAACATATACCAAATTTCTTAAAGATCTGTGCACTTAAAAATGAAGAACTAAAGCACACACACCTAAGAAAGTCTACTTAACTGAACAAGCCAACTCCATATTTCAACAAATAACCCCACCTAAACTTAAGAATCCTGGTACCCCAATTATATCATGTGTTATAGAAGATCTAACCATTAAGAAAGCATTGCTAGATTTGGGTGCAATTGTTAATCTTCTCCTAAGTTTTGTTTATGAATTTTTTGGATTTGGAGAATTAAAATCCACTATGGTAACCCTATAATTAGCTGATAGATCAATTAAGGTACCCCATGGAATGTTGGAAGATGTGTTGGTCAAGATGGATGAATTTTACTTTTCTATAGACTTTCTGGTGTTAGAAATATAATCTAGTAGCAACCCCAGCCACGTACCTATCATCCTAGGTAGACCCTTCCTAGCAACTACCAATGCTTGCATAAACTATAGGACTGGGGTTATGGATGTGTCTTTTAAAAATAAAAAGCTAAGGTTGAATATTTTTAATGCTACATAAGGACCACCTACATTCGACCATAGTGAAATAAATTTACTAGAGAAAGTTTTAGAAGATAAAATCCACACCTTACTCGACTCAGATCCTTTACAAGCATGCCTAGCATACTTTGAGTGGATGATTTTGATATTGATGGGTATACTAGAGAAGTTAATACACTTTTAGAGCTCCCTAATTTTAGCACCACTCCTTCCTGGTCTGTAAAGTATGAATAATTACCGACTTAGTTGAGGCCTCTAGTACCATCCCCAGAAGCACCACTTATCCTAGAGTTAAAAGTCTCTTCCTAACACATTGAAGTATTAATTTCTCAGATCCAATGAGATCCTTCTAGTAATCATATCCTCCAAATTAACTACTGACCAAGAAAATCAACTTGTAGGTGTACTCAAAGAGCACAAGAAAGCCATAGGATGGATAATTGCTGATTTGAGAGGCATTGACCCTTCTATTTGCATGCATCACATATATTGCGAGACTGAGGCCAAACCACGTAGAGACATGTAACATAGAATAAATCCAAACATGCGGGAGGTAGGAAAGTAAGAGATAATAAAATGGTTAGATACAGGCATTATCTACCAAATTTTTGATAGTAAATGGGTTAGCCCAACCCAGCTGGTACCTAAGAAGTTAGGTATCACTATGATAGAAAATGATAAAGATGAGTTATTACCCACTCACACAGCAACTAGCTGACGAGTATGTGAGGATTATAGGTGACTCAATGCCATGACTAGAAAAGACCACTTTCTACTATCTTTCACTGATCAAATTCTAGAATGGCTAGTAGGTCAAAGCTACTTCTGCTTTCTGGATGGATATTCAGGATACAATCAAGTGACTGTATTTTCAGAGGATCAAGAGAAAATAATCTTTACCTGCTCCTATGGTACTTTTACCTTCCGTAGAATGCCTTTTGGACTGCAATGTACCGGCCACTTTTCAAAGGTGCATTATGGCTATTTTTATCGATATGGTCGATAAGTTTTTAGAAGTGTTCATGGATGACTTCTGTATTTTTGGCTCTACATTTGATATCGGTCTCTAAAATTTAACTAAAGTGCTTAAATGATGTGTGGAGATATATTTGGTATTGAGTTGGAAAATGAGCCATTTTATGGTTCGTGAGGAAATCGTACTCGGGCATATTATATTTGAGCAGGGGATCGAAGCAAATAAAGCTAAAGTTAAGATAATATTAAAACTACCATCTCCAACCTTGGTTAAATAAGTACGATCCTTCTTAGGACATGCAGGATTTTATAGCTACTTTATTAAGGACTTTAGCAAAATTTTTCAACCTTTATGTACGTAATCTTTTGTCTAAAGAGAATTCCTTTGATTTTAATGAAGACTATTTAGTCAGTTATAATAAACTTAAAATAACATTGACTACTGCACCAATTATTAAACCACTAGATTGGACCCTACCATTTGAAATTATGTGTAATGCTTCTGATCATGTGGTAGGGAAAGTTTAAGAGCAAAAATTCAATAAGGAACCTCATGTAATTTACTATGCCAGCAAAACTCTTTTTGATGCTTAATTGAACTACACTACAATTGAGAAAGAATTATTGCAATTGTGTTTGCCCTAGAGAAATTTAGTTCATACCTTTTGGGCTCCAAGGTCTTAGTTTACTCTGACCACGCTGCACTGAAATAACTACTATCAAAGAAGGATACAAAGCCTAGGCTAATTAGATGAGTCCTTTTATTGCAAGAATTTGATTTAGAAATTTTAGATAAGGAGCATTCCCAAAATATAGTAGCAGATCATATCTCAAGGATCTTGGTAGAATACAATAGTGAAAGCATTGGAGATAGGTTCTCTGATGAACAACTATTTTTAATATCTTCTAATAATCTTTCTTGGTTTGCACATATAGTTAATTACTTGGTGATAGGACAAGTCCCATCCCACTGGATCCAAAAAGAGAAAAATAATTTTTTCCCTAGTAAAATACTATTTTTGGAAAGAACCAGAGTTATTCAAAATTTGCCCAAACCAAATTATCCAATGATGTATCCTTGAGAGTGAATTTCAAAGTATCTTAACTTTTTGTCACTCATTAGCTTATGGGGGAACATTTTAATAAAAGAAAAATGATAGCAAAAGTACTACAAAATGGATATTACTGGCCAATATAATTTAAGGATGCCCATAATTTCTGTCGTAATTATTTAAAATGTCAACAAACAAAAAATATTTCAAGAAAAGATATGATGCCCCTATCCCCAATTTTAGTAGTTGAAATCTTTAATGTTTGGAAAATTGACTTTATGGGTCCATTTCCTTCTTCTTATGTTCATGAATATATTTTGGTGGCAGTAGACTATGTTTCTAAGTGGATAGAAGCTATGGTAATATAAATTAATGATCATAAAATGGTAATCAAGTTTATTCAAAAAAATATTTTAAGTTGGTTCGGTTGCCCTAGAGCTATAATTAGTGATGAGGGTACGCACTTTACGAATAGGCACTTTGAATCTTTGATGAAAAATATGGAATAACATATAGAATAGGCACCCTATATCACCCCCAGACTAGTGAACAGGTTGAAGTTTTTATTAGGGAAATAAAGAAAATCCTAGAAGAAATGGTTGACCCAATCGTAAAGATTGGTCCGAGAGATTAGATGATGCACTGTAGGCCTATCGTACTGCATACAAAACCCCTATAGGAATGTCTCCTTGCCAACTTATTTTTGAAAAACCTCATCATCTGCTAGTAGAATTAGAGCACTATGCATATTGGGCAATAAGAAAGTTTAATTTTGATATAAAAAATACGGAATCAAAAAAGAGACTGCAATTACATGAATTAGAGGAATTACGTAATAAGACATACGAGAGCACTAAAATCTATAAGACTTGAACCAAAGCTTACTATGATAAAATTATTTCAAGAAAAACATTCGAACCTAATCAAAAAGTATGGTTCTTTAATTATAGGTTAAGATTATTCACTAGTAAACTTCGCTCATGTTGGGACGGACCATTCATTATGACCCAAGTTTTTTTTCCATGGAGCAGTAGAACTTAGAGATCCAAAATCGGTAAATACTTTTAAGGTTAACGGCCAATGGATCAAACCTTATTTAGATGGTATAAGGGATGGAGAACAAATTGAGCCAATGGATCTGATTGAATCGGTCTATGAACCACCAAAAATTTTTAGTTTGGTCTGGCTGAAGATCTTAAACTTAGCACTTGTTGAGAGGTAACCCATTATTTTTTTTCTTTCAAAGTTTTAGTTTTTTTTTTGTAGAAAACTGATGAATATATTAATTATAACATAAAAAAGTATTAAAATTCCTGCTATTCTATTTTTTTTATTTATATTTGATACTTTTTATGATCTGAATAATTAATTTTAAAGTCTTAATCATAAATCGATCAAAAATGGCCCTCCAACATATGTAGATGAAGTTTGAGTTCAAATTCAAATCGGTCAAGTGCATGACATGCGAAGATACATACATGTGAAATAAGAATAAAAAAAATAAAGAAGAAGAAGAAGAAGAAGAAGAATAAAAGAAAGATCGATGCCGTTGGCTAGATCATGCGGAAAGGTGGCTTTTGTGTGCAGCCCACGAAGATAGGAAAACATAGATGGAGCATTTAATGAGAATGGGACCACCCAATTTTGATGCTTGTCCTGTGAGCATGCCTAACAGAGATCTGCGGTCTTGCACGCAACTCATGGAAAGCATGAGTTCGGGCAAACACGGAAGGTTACATGGAAAAAAAAGAAAAGAAAAAAAGAATATATATATATATATATATATGTTAATTTTTAAAGAATGATTGAATGGTAATTTTTCTTCTTACCTTATCTTTCTGTTTCTTCATCTCATCTATCCAAACCTCTTTATTATTTAATCTCATCCATTCATCTTTTAACTTTTATTTCTTTCATTAGTCCCACATCTAAAAAATATAAAATCTTCCTTCCTCTTAATACCTATAAATAAGGCCTCATACCACTACCTTGATATCTATCTCTCTCCATACCATAACTCTTGTAGGGGCTCATGTGACAGTACCTATCTACAAAATTTTTATCCATCTTTTTTCCACTTTCTTCTATCCTTCCAATATACGAGAAAGAGAGTTAGCCAAAAAATGATGTGCTAGAGGAGAGTTTATTTATTTATTTTTTAATTATTTCAACTCCACACCCTATTAATGGCTTGGGAGTTAGTATTTTATATCAAGCTATTTTTTTCTAGCAATAAAATTTTATTTTTCTTTAATTATTATTTGTGTAATTTAATTTTTATAGTTTAATTTTAGCACATAGGATAGTTTAATTTTCATGCTTATTTACTTTCTGCATCTTCCTTATCTATTATAATTTTAAATTTTAATAATTAGTATAATATTTTTTTTATATTTTTTAATCGAGTTTATAGTTTTTCATCAAATTATGTCTAGCTAAGCAATCTTCTGAGATTTATGATGAAGCTAAATCATGATTAGAAGCTCTTTCTTAAAATTTCTCATTTACTTTTATTATTTAGAGTTTTTCTTCCTTCAAGCTTCTTGCTAAGAAATTTGATGGACTATCATTGAGTTTTAATTTCTTTATAGTTCATGCTTGATTCGGTGTAAGAAGGATAATAGGTAGAAGGCCCATAATTTTATTAATTTTTTTCTCTTCTTTGTTATAGAAAACTTTGATGGATTATTGTTGGATCAGAGTTTCTTTATAATCTATGCTTGGGTAACATAAGAGAAGTAATTGAAAGGAAAGTTCTTTAATTAGGATGAATGCTTATCCATGTATTACATCTTAATCAAGAGACATCATAAGAGAAATCTTAAAAAGTCTTTCTAAGTCATTGGTCTAGTGGATTTAAAAGTCCTAGATCTTTAGATTATTATTTTCTATAATTAATTTATTATTTAGTAGTAAGTAAAAACAATCATCTAAATTCTTTATTAAAGCTCATCTGAGCAAGAGTTTGAATGCAATTCAAATATAATTTTTCATGAGATCAATCCATACTCGCTAGACGTGCTACTTTGCACATCGTGCACTTGTAATTTTAATTTAAGACACATCAAGTTTTTGGCACCATTATTGGGGAATTGATATATCTTAAATTATGTTCTAAATTCTTATTCTTCATGCTTTTAGTTTAGTTTTAGTCCGACCTTTCTAACTTTCTTATCTTGATTTATAGAAAATTGATGAGTGCTGAAAATCAGATACATAATCTAACCTTTTTTCTTTTTCTTTAGCATACTAATTTAATCTTAGTTTATTATTAGTTTTTGATTAAAACTTGTTTGTTCTTATTGATTGTGCATAAGCATATCTAAACTACTTTAAGGGCACAAACCTAAATAAGATAAGATGGGAATTTCATTATCCTTTCTTAGCCCATAAATAAGTTTCCTTATTTGCATTCACCCTAGCCCTTAAATAAAATCAATTAGATGTCAATCCTAGAAACATTCGAGCTCATTAGGACAAGGCACCCGAAAGACTTGGACCAGGTCAAGATTGGCTAGCTGACTGGTGTCTAGGAAAGGGATTCAAGAACAAGGGTCAAAAGAAAGATGGATTTTTAATTGGTTCTATTCGCTTACTTGACTAATCTAATTGGTGTTTAAAAAAAGCAATGAGGGGACTCTCACCGATCTTACCCTTACCTGACTAGTTGGCTTGTTAGTTTCTAATTTAGAGAGCTCCAATATGGCCTTGGCAGTTAGGAGCTGTCTAGAATTAAGATAACCTAGGATAGATATTTGCTTGATAAGTGTTTGAAAAAAAAATTTTAACTAATTTTTTTCACTCTTTTCTTTCATCTTTAGATTTAGGATTCTTTAGGATCCATCTTTAGAACTCTTTTGTTATCTATCTTCCTCTCATCTCTTCTTAAAAAAATTAATAAAAAAATTAATTAAATAAATAAAAAATAAAAATAGAAAGTGAATTTTTTACTTTCCTCGTGGAAAAGGATTTTAGATCAACTAATTAGAATTGATTCGATTCCTATGTCAGGCCCTAAAATTGTTAAAATGAAATAAATTCATCAACCTCAAACCCTTAAGGGTTTATGTTACCTAGGTGGGTCCATCCAGCATTTTTGCATCAGGTTGTCCCAACCTACTACAAATAATTTTGAAATTAAAACTCACATGATTAATATGCTTCCAAAGTTTACTAGAATAGAGGATGCATATATGCTTATTAGGGAATTTGAAGAGGTTTGTTCAACCATGAGGCTACAACAACTTTCTAAGGATGAGATCAAACTGAATCTAATCAATTTTGCCCTTAAGGATAATGCCAAAAAGTAGTTATACAGCCTACCAAATTAATCTATCATGACCTGGGAGGGCTTTATAAGAGTGTTCTTTAAGAAAAAATTTTTCCATTATAAGATAGCTAGAATTAGAAATGAGATTAACCAATTCTACCAACTAGCTAGTGAACCATTTTGGAAGTATTTTGATCATTTTAGGAACCTCTTGACCCAATGTCCACACCATGGAATAGAGACTTGGAGGCTATGCCAAATAGTTTGTAAGAGGCTGGACTCAAATTTTAGAACCATGCTAAAATCCATGTGCTAAGGTCAATTTATGTATAAAGAATCCAATGAGGCCTGGCAATTTCTAAATAACCTAGCTGAGAAGAATTTACAGTGGGTAATGACTAGGAAACTAGAAAAATCTATACTTTCAAGAGGTGCAATGTACCAAGTTCAAACTTTTCTAGCCATAGAAGCTAAAATCACAATCCTAATACATAGGTTAGAGGCTTTAGAACTACAGAGACTAGCCATTATAAACCATGTGTCTGCACTCATGTGAAGTAGGTGTAGTGCACCAAATCATGTTCTTGAAGAATGTCCTCTCCTGAACAACCCAATAGAGAATGGGTGTACATAGGTGAATGCTGCATATCAAAAACCCATGAATAACCCCTATGCACCCACATATTGTTGAAAATTATATCCTAAAGCCAATCATCTAGGTTATAGATGGTTGAACTGATTTATAAAATATATTTAAATTATTAATAAATATAATTATTATTGTAATATTTTCATCACTTTGTGCATCTTCCTGTAATGAACTCTTCTGTGATGAAGTCCTTAGGACTATTTAAACTCGACAAAGAAGGATTTATCGTTTAGTCCTTAAATATGTTCATAATCAAATGATTCATTGTTACCCAGGATGATAACGTATCAAGTGTAGGTCGTTGTGTGCCATAAGTGTTGGTTGTCCTCTTAACCAAGAAGTATGAAGATACTGTTATGGAATGCAGGTGAAGTGTATATATTTTACTAAACATGATCCAACTATGGAGCTCTCTACTGTTAAGAATTACTCGTGAGAGATATGGGTATAAGTATCCCTTAGACCTAAGATTATTACGGTGACTTGCAAGTGTTGGAGCAAGTGCATCACTGTATTTTAATTTAAAAAATCCTCGGTCGGAATGGTCCATATGATGGACACTGAATTTTGAAATATACTATTAATGAATTTTAGGATTGCTAGTAAATCCTAGATCATCTTTTGAGCATCGAGATCAAGGGGATGAATTATACGGTAACTGTATGCCATAGGTTCATCATTATTGCATTGCAACTTTTTGACCCATCCGGACGTCGGATACTATTGCTAGATGGTATATCGATTGGTATAGAAAATTAGTTTCTATACTACTGGCTTAGGATTCGAATCTATGGAGTCACATATAATAGAAGTTCCTACCTGATCTGATGGCTGATCAAGAGTCCCAATGGTCTAGGACTATGTGGTCAAGGGTCCTACTGACTGGGACTCTATGACCAAGAGTCCAACTAGACTGGGACTCTACCTTTATGGATCTCACTAGACTGAGACTCAGAGTCCTACTTATCTAGAACTCTCTGATCAAGAGTCCAACTGGTCTGGAACTTTATGATTGTAAGTTTCATTTATTTGGAACACTGAATTTAAGAGTTTCACTTGTTTGAAACTCTTCAAGAGTTTCATATTGATGGGACTCTATTGCCCAGACACCCACCAAATTTGGACTCTATATTTTTAGAGGATTAATTAGCAATTTGATTATTGATTAACTCAATTGGATTGAGTGATGAGGATTCGATCAAGTTTGATTAAATTTGATTCGATTGGATTTGGCCCAATCAGGTCATGAGATGACCTAATCGTTATGGAAGATTTGATTCTAATTTGATCAGGAGTTGGATCTAATTAATTTTTAATTTGATTAGAATTTTATTAGATTGGGTTAAGCCTAATTTGATTGGATTTAACCTGGTCTATTTGGTTTAAATTAATTGGTTTGGTTGAAACTAATTTGGACCAAGTCAAATAAAATTTGAATTCAAATTCTCCCTAGCACCCACCATATTTGACTTTTCCACCTTTTCCCATGCCCCATCTATTTTCTACATGAGTTTTTCTCAAATAGAAGAAAGGTTTCTGCACCCCCTCTCTCATCTCTCTTTGACCTAGTCCAAGGGTTGGACTAGTTTAAATTTAAGTTGAATTTTGAATTCAACTTAGATTGTTATTGGTTGAAACCCCCGAACCCACTCAATATTATCTCTTCTCCATGCCTCCCTGGATTATTATCACATATTTTTCTATATTTTTTAAAGTGGGCATGCAGAAGGAGAGTCCTTCTATGTGTCACCCTCCCAGATAGGTGTTGGAAGTGGATAGATTGACCACTTGAATTTTGAATTCAAGTGGTTGGTGCAACCTCTCAACCTCCCTTATCCCACTATGTTGCCTATTTTAAAAAGTATTTTTTAGATGGGCATTCATAGGTTAACATGAAGGATCAAAGAGGGGCATGGGAAGGTTTCTTAGAGATAGAATATCTGAGTGGGGCGCATCTTTTTGAGGTGGAAAAGTCAAACATTTATTTCTTGTGCCACTTTTCCTCCCTCATGCCACTCTCTTCATTTTTGTTTATTTTTGTTGCCCAACATAAAATTATAAGGTGTGAATGTAAGGTAGAGGGAGAGTTTCTCTACCCGTGAAAAATTATTTCATGAGAAAATTCAAAAAGGAGTGGGTGTGAGAGAGTTTTCAGGCATCAAGATTTTTGGTATGTGTAAAACCCTAGAGTTGAGACTCTGGATTTGGGAGGAGAGATCGAGTGCTGTGAGCATTGGATCACCACCACCAAATTTGAAACACCACTTCATCATCCTTCGAAACACATGTTTTGATTTTCTAGAGTATTTGAAAAATCAAAAATAAGATGATTGATTGGATCGATCATGATTAGCCATCGCAGGCCCCAGCGAGGAGCTAGCACTCTGATGGAGCTGATCAAGATCAGGAGCTTCGTGTGGACCAACCATAGAGGCCAGACGAGTGTGTAGCTATAGTGTAACACTAATGGCTTATTTTGGTGGATTTAGATCATGAAGATTAGCTACTCGCGCATAGGTATCGAGTTCTGAACTCAAATCGATTAGCAAATATGATTTGCTGATCGATCATATTTAAATTTTAAATTACATATTAGCATGTCTAGATTCTGAGTAGGATAATTGATTAGATCAATATATTCTATAGAATTAATATTAGATTAATTTTAGCTTTTGCTGTAATTAATTCAAAAAAAAAGTTTTGAAAAGCATGCCTAAACTCTATTCGATTTCCTTCAGTGGTATCAAAGCAAGGGTTGCTTGACATATTTTAATATGTAATTAGAAAAATTAAATGTCTACATATATGATATGTTTTAGATCTAGATAATTTAGTAATCAAGGATGAATGAGCCATCAAGCTGTCCGATCGTAAGGGACAAGTATGGTTTAAAGGCCATCTTCTCCCATTTAGTGAGGATCCCTTATGGTGGTAGGGGTGCCACCATGAACTCATTCATTAAGATGAACAGTGAAAGAATTTTTATGATTAAAATTATTTTAATTAAAAAGTTAAACATGAATGTATTTAGATTAGATCTAAAAGATAATTCATGATTTAATTTTTATTATGCTTGATTTTCTATTTGAAACTAGCAATAGGTTGCTATTTGAGAAATGAGCCAACTATTAGATGTGTGCCCTAGAAGCTAGATTGGCTAAATACTTCTAATACACTTCTAAGGATAATTTTATAATTTTAACTATAAATTAATAAAAAAAATATTTTCTATCATAGTGTGTATTTAAAAGTGTATGTAATACATCCTTTGAGTTAATGGTAATGATAATTCATATTTTTAAGAGTTGAAAATTTAAGACATGAATTTTCATAATTAACTCATAAACTGCTTTCGACCGTAGGATCATCATGAGGATGGTGATCGATCTGAAAGGTTGGTATACGATCACTTTCTTAAGATAGATGTATCTTGAGTCTATGGTATAGAGACATCGAAGCGAGAGTATAGATACTTGTTAGAGAACGAGGGCACTGAGCGTGACCACCTCGAGCAGTCATAAAGAAGTATACCTTCTCATCGATGACTGACTTGATGCTGTAGTGGTGTGTCTAGTTCTTTGAACTGAGGTGCATCAACAATTCACCTTGAGGGTGTTATAGTTTGACTACACTATAACTCAAACTCTCAGCCATTCAAAATCCTGAGGTGTATGTTGGCTACAACATGTTCATTGTAGGAATTGGATTACACTAATAAGAGATCTATGTACCTTGGTAGATGAGGAGCAGCTCTATGATAATTATAAGATTGAGTCCTTAAGCCCATGGCCATGGCAGAGTGAAGATGATAGAAAGAGTTTCTATTAGAGTTTCACATTGGACTCGAATTGAATGATTAATTTATATGACAGATATTGGGTTTGACGAGTTTACCTTAATCCTAATCTAGTCGGGGTTCAAGATAGAAGAATCCAATCATATAGGTAGCTACACTAAGAGGTTCATTTTCAGTTATGATGGATTGCCACCATATACTGCTAGGTATCATTGATAAATTTTGAGAGCAATTAGAATGATTTTGATAATCAATCATTCTAATTATATGAATAAAAAAAGTTCTGATCCATCGAAAGGTATTTCGATGATGGAGATTGCGATATATCTTATTATCATATGGAACTAAATCTAACTGGGTCATACAAACAAGAATTTGGGTCTGGATGTTATCAATTGAGCTAACCCAGTTTGATTGATTTAGATTAGATCCAATCAGGTTCAAGGTAATCGTGCTAGCACACGATTGAGCCTAATTTTCTCCTTACATAATCTTTCTGATTCATTGCAACTAAGTTAAATTTGATTCGATTCATTCTTGTATCTTGAATGAGTTTATTTTCATCTGACTAAAATCTATCCAAATCAGATTAATTGTAGAAATTAAATCCATTAATAGTGCAAATAGACTAGGTTCAAAAGTTGACCTATTTGAGAGAATTGAGGGTCACCTGATTAGATACTTTTAGAATTTTTTTTAAAAATTATTTTGATCAAAGTTTTGGTTATGTGATAGGACATAAGTTATACATTGGGTGTACCAAATTTTATGATTTTTAGAGGTGCCTAAACTGAGTTATAAATAGAGTTTGATTTGGATTAAACTCTTGAGGAAAGAGTCCTAAGCGTAGTGGACTCTTCCTTATCTACTCATGTCGACACCTTTTTGAAGACTTTTTGGTGTAAAAACTAGATGAGATCTAGTACTCTACATGAGAATAAGACCTAAACTCTCAATGATAAAAATAAAATAGTTATTTTGGTCAAATGGTACTCCTTTTGGCATTGGTATTTGATATAAATCCTTCTTATGCCAAGGCACTTCAATGCAAGTTTTATTTTTCACCTAAAAGGCTACCACCCATTCCATCTTCCACATCCTATCTGATCCTCTCTCTCCACTTCTTCTAAGTGCCAAAGGTTGGAAATAAATCTGAGAAGAAGATCCAATCAAAATTATGAAGAGTTCAGCATCTACACGATAGTGTTCATGAGACGGACAAACAGCCTTCTCAAATAGTTTTGAAGGTTCTTTAGATTAGATTCAAATCTGATCATTGGAAAAAAAATTCACAAGGAGAAGATGTCTAGATCCTACCTGAGTTGACATTGGTAGAGGCCAGGCATGTACGTGGCTCCTTCTAGAACCTCAGGATAGATCAGGATCATCGTAGGGTTGATTACCCAAAATAAGGTATGAAATTAAATTAGATTTAATTTTATTTTTAATTTTAATATTAGATCTTTAAATCAAATATGAGATGTTTCAGATCTAATTAGAATTATAAATTTTTTTTTAAAAAATATTTCTTTAGATCTAATCAGATTTGAATGATCCTGTGCAAAGAAAATAGGATTTTTCCTACAACTAATATCAGAGCTGCATTGGCAGTTCATCGGTTCTATTTTAGATCTAATTTAATTTTTATTTATGATTTAATATTGAAGAATTTTAGATGTCACATCAAATATGATTAGATCTAAAATTAAAAAACTAAAAATTTTATAATTTAGATCTATAATGTATGCGATGCATGACTAGATTAGGAATAGAATAGTTCTATGTGTAGTTTAGTATAATCATATTATTAAATTAATTAAATATAATTTTAGATCTAATTTATTTCTATTTTTTAATATTATAATTATTATAATCAGGTCTAAAAAATAGAAAATAAAATTTTTAATTTATTCATATGAGATATGAAAGATGCATGCTTAGACTAGTTATAGAATAGTTCTATAAAATATCTAAAATAGTTTTATTTGATGTGATCAATTTAAATTCTAATTTTTTAGATTATTATGAGATAATTTAGATCTAAAAATATGCATGTTTATTTAGATATACATGAGATGTATGCAAAATATGTATAAGTTAGATCATTAATTGTATATGATATATGATCTAGATTTGTATATGAGATATATGATATAGATCTAAAACTTTTTGTAGTATTGCATGTTCCTGATTAAGGCATTCTCTCTTGGCCGTCCAGTCATAAGAATGAAGAAGGATTTAAAGGCCCTCTCTTCCCATTCGATGGGGTGTTCTTATGATGTGTAGGGGTGTGCGTGTTCGTTCTTAATTAGAAATCCAAAACTTATTTTTCTGCAAAATCCTAGATCCTGAAAAATCCCTAGGATTTTATTGTGCATATTTTATTTATGTAACCCAAAACTTAATTAAGAATTAAGATTATAAAATTAATTAGATCTAAAAATTATGAATTTTTAGATTTAAGATATATTCATAAAATTAAATTCGAGCTATCCATAATTTTTAGATCTAAGACATATTCATAAAATTGGGTTCGGACTTAGGTAGCTCAATTAGGTCTAGTGGTTGATCAAATCGAATTAAGAGTTGGTTAGGTGGGATCAAAGAATGCTTAGATTTGATCAGTCCTAATAGGATTAAGTTTGGATCAAGATCAAATCATATTGAGATATGACTTGATCAAGTCAAGACCTAATTTGACTCTATGGTTCGAGCCTAGATTGTAAGCTAACCTAATTGATTCTGATTTAAAAATTTGGTGTCTAAGATAAGTCTGATAGATACGATTGATTGATTTTTAATTAGGAGCTACTCGATCTGAATGCTTTCTTATCGAGTTAATGGCATATTCCTTCCACCGATCTCACTTACCTGGCCATATCTGTTGACACAGTTCTGATCTGAGGTGGTCAATAATCCGAGCTAACCCATGCCACTAGGTTAGTCATAATTGTTATGACTATGATAAGTCTAGTTTAATGAGACCTAAATCAATTCTCCCTAAGAAAAGATTAAGTCTGAGGTCTTCCACCATTGTAGATGTGCGGGCCCTTTCTCGGGGTTGATTGTTCTCGGCTGGATACAGTGGCTCAGTTGCACCGGAAAGATGCAACCATGTCTATTAGGCATTGGATGCTATGGGCTGGAGGATGAGTTGGGCTCAATATTTTGGATACGGTGAGAGACTCCAATTAGAATCCAATCGTGCAAATGGTGGGTCTGACTTAACTAAGGAGTGGATCAATATTTCCGGATACATGGTGAGATTCATGAATTAGAGACCAAGTTTGGGTGCACCATGATTAGAGAATCATTGAACAAGAGTTGTTCACTCATTGGCTAACCCATCACCAATAACTGTTAGGTGAGGTGATGAGTCAGTTGGTGAGACCGCACCACCCACTAGAAATCATTAATCATGGAGATTTTTGCATCTCTACAGAGGGAGTGTAGGGATCCGAGAAAATAGTGGGAGCTAATTTGTTTAAAAATAAAATTTTTAAATAAATTGGTCAAGTCATAATTACAGTATCTAACTAGAATCTTTGACTCTCTACAGAAAAATGTCTGCATCCAACCCATTAGCACGTATCCTGGACACACATAGACTGACTGGACCCAATTATAAAGATTGGCTCAGGAACTACAAAATTATTTTGGGTTTCAAGAAGTTAACTCCATGTATTGGACCAGGATCCCTCCCACCTTACCAGCCCGTCCATCCACTGAACAGAGAGCGTCTCTGGAGAAAATGGATAGGACGAAGATAATAAGGCCAGATATTACATGTTGGGCTCGATGTCTGATGAGCTCCAGCGCCAACATGAAGATATCGGGACTGCTCGCCAAATGTTGGCTCACCTACAGGAGGATGTTTGGTGAACAGAGTCGTGCAGCCAAATATCAAGTCACTAAAATGACTGTTTTAAGGCTAAGATGCGTGATGGGCAGTCAGTCCAAGATCACTGTCTGATGAATGATCAAGGACTTAGGAAGAGCTTGAGAAGCTCGGTGTGAAGTTAGATCTTGGATCTGCAGAATGATATTAATTCTGCAATCCTTGACTGATGCATATGGGCAATTCATCATGAACTTACCACATGCATAAACTTCAGAAATTCCTTGGCCGAGCTTAATGAACATGCTGGTTACCGCTGAGCTTTCTATGAAAGGTTCTAAAGGCTCAGTTCTTGCTATGGAACGGACTTCTTCCAAAAGAAAGTCTTATGGAAAGAAAAAGAAGTCTGTGAAAAAGCAGAAAGGTGGAAGGATGGAAAGAAGAAGAAGGCAGAAGCCGAAGAAAAAGGCTGATAAAAAAAAAGTGTTTTCCATTGCAACAGCGACGGCCATTGGAAGCGGAACTGCCCTACTTACCTGGCCACCCTTGAAGAACAAGAAGGAAGGTCCTTCTGGAGGTATGCTCATTATTGAGTCTAACCTTACGGTTTCTTCTGCATCCAGTTGGGTGCTTGACTCTGGTTCTAGTGCTCACTTATGCACTTCTATGCAGGGTCTTGAGGATAGCAGGAGGCTGAGGGATGGAGACATGATCCTACGCATCGGTAATGGAGCAAGAGTTGCTGCTAGTAGCCATGGGAACATATCCCTCTTCGATTACCATCTGGTTTAGACTTAGTTTTAAAAGACTGTTATTATGTGCCTGCAGCTAGCAGGAATTTGATTTCTGTTTCATGCTTAGCACTAAGAAGGCTATGTGATTACCTTCTTTAAGGACCATTGTAACATTCTTTATGAAAGAAATAAAATTGCAAATGGTTTTCTTTATTAATGGTCTTTATCAGTTACATATTGATGTACCTATTTTCTAACTATCGAGCAAAACGTGAATGCCAAACGACCTAGGGATAGTCCAAATGATAGATATCTATGGCACCTGAGATTAGGTCATATAGCAGAAGATAGGATTAACAAATTGGAGAAAAATGGGCTATTGAGTCCATTGACTTTTGAGTCATATCCAACTTGTGAATCTTGTCTTCAAGGCAAAATGACCAAACTCCCTTTTGTTGGACATGGGGAGAAGGGCCACAGATCTCCTTGCCCTAGTACATACTGATGTGTGCGGCCCATTTGATGTGCCGGCTAGAGGCAATTTTGTCTACTTCATTACCTTTATCCGATGATCTGTCTAGGTATGGGTATGTGTATCTTATGAGACACAAGTCTGAAGCTTTTGAAAAGTTCAAAGAATTCAGACATGAAGTAGAAAAATAAACTGAAAAACCCATTAAGGTTCTTCGATCAGATCGAGGAGGTGAATACCTTAGTCCGGGAAATTCCTAGACTATCTTAAGGAAAAATGGCATAGTCTCTCAATGGACTCCACCAGGAACACCTCAACTCAACGGGGTTTCAGAATGGAGAAATCGGACTCTATTGGATATGGTTCGATCCATGATGAGCTTCACAGACCTCCCTGATTTTCTTTGGGGACACTCATTGTTAACTTCAATTTATCTACTGAATAGGGTTCCCTCTAAAACCGTTCCTACCACACCATATGAGATATGGCATGGTAAGAAACCAAGTCTGAGTCATCTCAGAATTTGGGGTTGTCCGGCTCATGTCAAAAGACAACAAGCGGACAAGTTAGAGTTTAGGTCCTTCAGAGCTCGATTCATAGGATATCCTAAAGAGTCATTAGGATACTATTTCTACATTCCAGAAGACCACAATGTGATTGTGAGTCGACATGCCATCTTTCTTGAAAAATAGTTTATTCAAGATAGCGGCATTGGAAAGCAGATTAAGCTTGATGAGAAAGTCTCACAAGTACAACGAGCTAAGGACCAATTGGAACCAAATCAGGTTGAGCCAATAAGAACACTACCTCCTCCACCTCGTAGATCGGAAAGAGTTTTCCATCCCCCTGAAAGATACTTAGGTATTATTTCAGAGGAAGTAGAGAAAATGTTCCTCATAGGTAATGGTGCTCATGGTGATGATCCCAAAACCTACAACGAGGCGATATCAGATATCGACTCCGAGAAATGGCTAGAGGCAATGCAGTCAGAAATTGACTCGATGCACTCAAACCAAGTCTGGACCTTGGTAGATCCACCAGAAGGTATAGTACCTATTGGGTGTAAATGGATCTTCAAGAGAAAGATTGGTGCAGATGGGAATGTGGAGACATTCAAGGCTAGACTAGTGGCAAAAGGTTATAGTCAATGCGAAGGCATTGACTATCAGGATACCTTTTCCCAGTGGCTATGCTAAAATCCATCCGCACATTGCTTGCCGTTGCAGCCTATTTCGATTATGAAATATGGCAAATGGATGTGAAAACGGCATTCTTAAATGGATATCTTGAGGAAGATATCTATATGGAACAGCCGCTAGGTTTCACATCCAGTGATACTGATCACAAGGTTTGCAAGCTGCAAAGGTCCATATATGGACTTAAGCAAGCATCTCGGAGCTGGAACACTCGTTTCAATGATGTGATCAAAAAGTTTGGTTTCATCAAAAATGAAGAGGAACCATGTGTCTTTCAAAAAGGTCAGTGGGAGCGCTGTTGTCTTCCTCGTATTGTACGTGGATGACATCCTCCTTATTGGGAATGATATTCCCATGTTGACACAGTCAAAATATGGTTGTCCAAGGAATTCTCCATGAAAGACCTAGGTGAAGCATCCTTTATTCTAGGAATTAAGGTCTATAGGGATAGACCGAATAGGATGCTAGGACTTTCACAGAAGATGTACATAGAGGAAGTACTAAAGAGGTTTAGTATGGAAAACTCTAAGAGGGGATTAATACCCTTCAGACATGGTATTCATCTTTCCAAGAAGATGTGCCCTAGCACACCTGAGGAAATAGAACGCATGAGCAAGATCCCTTATGCTTCTGCAATAGGGAGCCTCATGTATGCCATGCTATGTACACGACCTGATATAGCCCATGCTGTGAGTGTCACAAGCAGATATCAGTCAAATCCAGGTGAAGAACACTGGACTTCTGTGAAATGTATCCTTAAGTACTTGAGAAGAACTAAGGATATGATGTTGGTCTTTGGTAACGGAGAACTCCAAGTCCAGGGATACATAGACTCGGATTTCATGTCCGATATAGATGATCGAAAGTCGACATCTGGGAGTCTGTTTATGTGCAATGGTGGTGCTGTCAGCTGGAAGAGTTTCAAGCAAACCATGATAGCAGATTCCACCATGGAAGCAGAATATATCGCTGCATGCATCAGAGGCTGTGAAAGGAAGCATTCTGGTACAAAAAGTTTGCTGCAAGAAATTGGAGTAATGCCATCAGATGCCATTCCTCTATACTTGCAACAACAATGGCATGCCATAGCCCTTGCTAAGGAGCCGAGGTCTCACCAAAAATCCAAGCACATTGAATGCGTGATACCACCTCAATCCGCGATTACCTCGAGAAGGGTTACATCGAGGTCAAGAGAGTTGGCAACCACAGATAATGTGGCAGACCCGCTTACAAAGCCATTGGGCCAGCAGAAGATCGAAGCCCACCTTGAGAAGATGGGACTTAGACTTGTAGCCAATTGGCTTTAGGACAAGTGGGAAGATTGTTAGATATATGTGCCCTAGAAGCCAGAATTGGCTGACACTTGTAATACACTTCTAGGGGCAAAATTATAATTTTGACTATAAATTAATAAAATGGATTATTTTCTATCACATATGTGTATTTAGTGTCTCTATGATACATCCTTTGAGTTAATGGTAATGATAATTCATATTTTCAAGAGTTGAAAATTTAAGACATGAATAATCATTATTAACTCATAAAATGCTCCCGACCATAGGATCATCACGAGGATGGTGATTGATCCGGAAGGTTGGTGTACAATCGCTTCTCTTTAGTAGATGAGTCTTGAGTCTACGGTGTGGAGACACCGGAGTGAGAGTACAGGTACTCGTTAGAGAATGAGGGCACTGAGCGTGACCACCTCGAGTAGTCATTAGGAAGTCTACCTTCTCATCAATGACTGACTCGATGCTGCAGTGGTGTGTCTGGTTCTTTGACCTGAGATGCATCGGCAGTTCACCTTGAGGGTGTTATAGTTTGACTACACCATTACTCGGTCTCCTAGCCATTCGGAACCCTGAGGTGTATGTTGGCTATAGCATGTTCATTGTAGGAACTGGATTGCATCAAGATGGAATCTATCTACCTCGGTGGTAGAGGAGCAGCCCTATGATGATCATGAGAATCAAGTCCAGAAGCCCATGGCCATGGCAGAGTGAAATAATAGAAAGAGTTTCTATTTAGATTTTCACATCGGACTCGAATCGAATGATTACATCATATGATAGAGACTAGGGTTTGACGAGTTCACCTTAACCCTAATCTGATCGGGGCTCAAGATAGAAGAACTTAATCACACAGGTAGCTGCACCAAGAGGTTCGCATTCAGCTCTGATGGGTTGCCACCATATACTGCTAGGTGTCACTGGTGGATTTTGGGAGCAATTAGAATGATTTAGATGATCGATCATTCTAGCTGTTCGAATCAGAAGAGTTCTGATCCATCGAAAGGAGTTTCGATGATGTCGATGATAGAGATCATGACATATCCCATTACCATACAGAACTGAACCTAACTGGGTCACACAAATAAGGGTTTGAATCTGGTGATCATCAATTGAACTAATCCAGTTCAATTGATCTGAATGAGATTCAATTAGGTTCAAGAAAATCGTGCTAGCACTCGATTGAACCTAACGTTCTTCTTTTACTATCATAAATATTGTCCAACTGAGCCAAAGGAGTTTGTGCTCAATCAACCTTCACTTTGACTATCCAGGTTAGAAAAGGGTTGTCTTATTTTAAGAAAACCTACCATTTTTTGGTCACCTGCCATTTCTCAGTCCTTTGACTTTGGTCAAAAGTTGACCTTTGACTGGTCAAATGTTGACCTTATTGATGCTTTGAAAATTCTTTCCAAATTATGCATCCTATTTTGGAGAGCTGGTAGGGGGCTGAGTCCAACCCTTGGCTAAATTTTAGGAGGGCCAAGATGCCAGACCTAAGGTTATGATAGAGTTGGAGGATGCCTAAGGAGTCCCTGTTGGCAGTAGGACTCTCCATCTACTTTTTGGATTCCTTTTTGAGTCTTTTTCCTAAGAAACCAGACTTTGACTGGTCTTAGGCACCATCTAAGGAGGAATCCAAGGGACTCTAAAGTTCCCACCAATCAGATTTAGATCTGATTTCACAAATAGGTTGTGATTTTGGTCAAATGGGACTCCTTTTGGCATTGGTATTTGATATAAATCCTTCTCATGCCAAGGCACTTCAACGCAAGTTTTATTTTTCACCCAAAATGCTATCACCCATTCCATCTTCTACACACTCTCTAATCCTCTCACTTTCCTTCTTCTAAGTGCTAAAGGTTGGAAATAAATCTAAGAAGAAGATCTAATCAAAATTATGAAGAGTTCAGCATCTACGTGATGGTGTTCATGAGACGGACAAGCAGCCTTCTCAAATTATTTTGAAGATTCTTTAGATTAGATTCAAATCTGATCTTTGAAAAATAAGATTTAAAAGAAGAAGATGTCTAGATCCTACATAAGTGGACACCGATAGAGACCAGACACATACATGGCTCCTTCTAGAATCTCAGGATAGATCAAGGTCATCATAGAGTAGTCTAATTACCCAAAACAAGGTATGAAATTAAATTAGATTTAATTTTATTTTTAATTTTAATATCAAAACTTTAATATTAGATTTGAGATGTCTCAGATCTAATTAAGATCATAGAAAAAAATTTTAAAATATTTCTTCAGATCTAATCAGATTTGAACGATCCTATGCAAGAAAAATAGGATTTTTCCTATACAAACCCATTTCTAAAATGAGTTGACCCATTTAAAAAATAAAAATAAAATCTTTTAAAATTTAAAAATTATTTTTAAAATACTGAATCCCAATTCATTAGTCCAAAATTTAATTAGAAAAATTAAGTATTATTTATAGAATCTAGAATTATGAATTAAAGATTCTAAGACATAGTCATAAGACTGTGGGTTAAAAGGTTAGATGAATTAGGTCCATTAATTAGGTTAGATCAAAGAATAGTTAAAGAATAGATTAATCTAGAGTAATTAATCAAATTTAATTAAGTGTTAAATTAGATTAGATCAAGGACACTCTAGATTTAACTTCAATGGTTATAGTTGGACAAGTCCATGTCTTTAACTAGACCAAGATGGACTTGATTCATAACTACGCGGTTAAGTCCAAAATTACTCGATTGATCAGATTAAACTTAATTAAGTAGTTGGTGTCTAAGATAAGTTTGGCAGTTCAGATCAGTGGTTTTTAATTGAAAGCCACTCGCACTGATTCGATCTTTGATAAGTTAATGACATATTCCTTCCATTGATCTCACTTACCTGACCGATATGGTCGATTAGAATTTGATTAGATCACATGGTGAATCAAGCTAACCCATGTCAATAGAAATCAGTTTGACTGATTTCAATCAGTAAGACTGAATAGGGTGCCCATGGACCTAAATTGATCCTAGTCCTAACCTATTGACTTAGTGAAGTTAGTGGAAGGATTTGACTTGGTGAAGTCAGTAGGAAAAATTGGTTCATGTCTTCTTTTAAATCACAAGTAACCTAAATCCTCTAAATTATTAGGTCCTTAAAATGACTAAGTTAT
>QRFJ01003501.1:0-131529 GCA_006176705.1 Cocos nucifera | reverse complement strand
ATCAATAAAATGGGTTATTTTCTATCACATATGTGTATTTAGTGTCTGTGATACATCCTTTGAGTTAATGGTAATGATAATTCATATTTTCAAGAGTTGAAAATTTAAGACATGAATAATCATTATTAACTCATAAAATGCTCCCGACCATAGGATCATCACGAGGATGGTGATTGATCCGAAAGGTTGGTGTACAATCGCTTCTCTTTAGTAGATGAGTCTTGAGTCTACGGTGTGGAGACACCGGAGCGAGAGTACAGGTACTCGTTAGAGAACGAGGGCACTGAGCGTGACCACCTCGAGTAGTCATTAGGGAAGTCTACCTTCTCGTCAATGACTGACTCGATGCTGCAGTAGTGTGTCTGGTTCTTTGACCTGAGATGCATCGGCAGTTCACCTTGAGGGTGTTATAGTTTGACTACACCATTACTCGGTCTCCTAGCCATATGGAACCCTGAGGTGTATGTTGGCTATAGCATGTTCATTGTAGGAACTGGATTGCATCAAGATGGAATCTATCTACCTCGGTGGTAGAGGAGCAGCCCTATGATGATCATGAGAATCAAGTCCAGAAGCCCATGGCCATGGCAGAGTGAAATAATAGAAAGAGTTTCTATTTAGATTTTCACATTGGACTTGAATCGAATGATTACATCATATGACAGAGACTAGGGTTTGACGAGTTCACCTTAACCCTAATCTGATCGGGGCTCAAGATAGAAGAACTTAATCACACAGGTAGCTGCACCAAGAGGTTCGCATTCAGCTCTGATGGGTTGCCACCATATACTGCTAGGTGTCACTGGTGGATTTTGGGAGCAATTAGAATGATTTAGATGATCGATCATTCTAGCTGTTCGAATCAGAAGAGTTCTGATCCATCGAAAGGAGTTTCGATGATGTCGATGATAGAGATCATGACATATCCCATTACCATACAGAACTGAACCTAACTGGGTCACACAAACAAGGGTTTGAATCTGGTGATCATCAATTGAACTGATCTAGTTCAATTGATCTGAATGAGATTCAATTAGGTTCAAGGAAAATCGTGCTAGCACTCGATTGAACCTAACGTTCTTCTTTTACTATCATAAATAAGTTGTCCTGACTGAGCCAAAGGAGTTTGTGCTCAATCAGAGGCCTTCATATGGTCTGACTGGAGGTTGTCCAAGTCAGAAAAGGTTGTCTTATTTTGTAAGACATTACCTGCCATTTTTGGTCACCTGCCATTTCTTGTTCTTTGACTTTGGTCAAAAGTCTACCTTTGACTGGTCAAATGTTGACCATTGACACTTTGACTTTTGACCACATGTCATGCACCTATTGGAGAGCTGGTGGGGGCCTTGTCCCCCTGCCAGAACCTGGCAAGGAGGAGGGCGCACGCCACCCTTGGCGTGTGCCCAAGTTGGAGGCGCCTAGGAGTCCCTTGTTGGACAGGGACTCCATCTCCTTTTTGGATTCCAATTAGAGTTCTCCTAAGAACCAACTTTGACTGGTCTTAGGCACCCTCTAAGGAGGAATCCAGGGGACTCTATTCCCACCAATCAGATTTAGATCTGATTTCACAAAGGGTTGTGATTGGTTGGGAAGAAGAGGAGTTGGATCACAGCAGTCTATAAATAAGACCCTGCGCCCAACTCAATTGATTGAATGATTGAAAGAATCACAATTCCCCATGCCCCAAGGCTGCCTCTCCCCTCCTTCCTCCATGCCAAACCACCTTCTCCCCTCTCCTCTCCACGTCCAAAAGGAGTTTTGGATTTTTGGTTGGTGCGAATCCAGATCAAAGAAAGGCGACTGAAAGCTAGAAGGCTGCGCTGCTGCAAAGGACGAACTGCTGATCTTCAAAAGGAGTTTTGAAGATCCTCCAGATCAGATCCAGATCTAATTTTTGGAGATGTGATAGAGAAGAAGAGGATCTCTAGATCCAGCCTGAGTGGATACCGGTAGAGGCCAGGCACTTGCGTGGCTAGATCCAGAACCTTCCGCTGCATTACAGGATCATCAACGGGTAATAGGATTACCCAATCAAGGTAAATTAAATTTGATTTAATTTATCTAATTTTATTTTAATTTATTAAAATAATAAGAATTAGATCTAAAATATCTTAGATCTGATTAGATCAAAGAGAAAAATTTTTGAAATATATCTCTTGATCTGATCAGATCTGAACGAACCTGGATCCGGAAAAATCAGGATTTTCCTTCAACTGGTATCAGAGCCAAGGTTCTAAAAGTATTTAGATCTAATTTTAAATTTATTTTAATTAAAAAATAAGTGATTTTAGATGTCACATGAGATGTGATCAGATCTGAAAATCAGAAAAAATTAAAATTAAATGATTTGGATCTAAGATTAGAAAATATGCATGACTAGTTCTAAAATAGAATAGTTCTATAGAATAGTCTTGCATGTTTTTGAATTTAATTTGATTAAATCATATTTTAGATCTATTTATTTACTATTTTTTGATATTATAATGGTTATAATAACATCTAAAAAATAGTAAATAAAAATTATTTAATTTTAAATATCATATGAGATATGATTGATGCATGTCTAGACTAGTTGTAGAATAGTTCTACATAATTATCTAGATTAGAATTTATTTTGATTAGATCAATTTAAATCTAATTTTTTAGATTATTATGAGATAATTTAGATCTGAAAAATATGCATGATTCGATACATGAGATGTATGCAAAATATGCCATGATTAGATCTAATTTGTATATGAGATATATGATATAGATCTAAAACTATTTTGTAGTATTGCATGTTCCTGATTAAGGCGTTCCTCTTGGCCGTCCGGTCATAAGAATGAAGAAGGGTTTAAAGGCCCTCTCTTCCCATTCGATGGGGTGTTCTTATGATGTGTAGGGGTGCTGCGTGTTCGTCCTTAATCAGAAACCCAAAACTTACTTTCTGCAAAACCCTAGATCCTGAAACCCTAGGATTTATTGTGCATATTTTGTTTATGAACCCTACTTAATTAAAAATTAAGATTATGAAATATTAATTAGGTCTAAAATTGAGAATTTCAGATCTAAGACATATTCATAATACTGGGTTCGGGCTTGGGTAGCTCAATTAGGTCTAAGCGGTTGATCAAACCGAATCAAGAGTTGGTTAGATGGGATCAACAATGCTTAAATTGACCAGCCTAATAGGATTAAGTCTGGGTCAAGATCGAGTCACGATCAAGCAAGACCTAATTAGGCTCAGAGGTTAGAGTCTGGATTGTAGGCTAACCCAATTGGTTCTGGCACAACAATTTGGTGTCTAAGGTAAGTTTGGCACATACGACCGACTGGTTTTTAATTGGAAGCTACTCGACCTGAATGCATTCTTGTACGAGTTAATGGCATATTCCTTCCACCGGTCTCACTTACCTGGCCATATCTGTTGACACAGTTCTGATCTGAGGTGGTCAATAATCCGAGCTAACCCATGCCACTAGGTTAGTCATAATTGTTATGACTATGATAGTCTAGTTTAATGAGACCTGAATCAATTCTCCCTAAGAAAAGATTAAGTCTGAGGTCTTCCACCATTGTAGATGTGCGGGCCCTTCCCGGGGTTGATTGTTCTCGGCTGGATACAGTGGCTCAGTTGCACCGAAAAGATGCAACCATGTCTATTAGGCATTGGATGCTATGGGCTGGAGGATGAGTTGGGCTCAATATTTCGGATACGGTGAGAGACTCAATTAGGAATCCAGTCTATGCAAATGGTGGGTCTGACTTAACTAAGGAGTGGATCAATATTTTGGATACGGTGAGATTCATGAATTAGAGACCAAGTTTGGGTGCACCATGATTAGAGAATCATTGAACAAGAGTTGTTCACTCATTGGCTAACCCATCACCAATAACTGTTAGGTGAGGTGATGAGTCAGTTGGTGAGACCGCACCACCCACTAGAAATCATTAATCATGGAGATTTTTGCATCTCTACAGAGGGAGTGTAGGGATCCGAGAAAATAGTGGGAGCTAATTTGTTTAAAAATAAAATCCCTAAATAAATTGGTCAAGTCATAATTACAGTATCTAACTAGAATCTTTGACTCTCTACAGGAAAAATGTCTGCGTCCAACCCATTAGGCACGTATCCTGGACACACATAGACTGACTGGACCCAATTATAAAGATTGGCTCAGGAACTACAAAATTATTTTGGGTTCTGAGAAGTTAACCCATGTATTGGACCAGGACCCTCCCACCTTACCAGCCCGTCCATCCACTTGAACAGAGAGCGTCTCTGGAAAAATGGATAGACGAAGATAATAAGGCCAGATATTACATGTTGGGCTCGATGTCTGATGAGCTCCAGCGCCAACATGAAGATATCGGGACTGCTCGCCAAATGTTGGCTCACCTGCAGGAGATGTTTGGTGAACAGAGTCGCGCAGCCAAATATCAAGTCACGAAATGACTTTTTAAGGCTAAGATGCGTGATGGGCAGTCAGTCCAAGATCACTGTCTGACAATGATCAAGGACATGGAAGAGCTTGAGAAGCTCGGTGTGAAGTTAGACTTGGATCTGCAGAATGATATTATTCTGCAATCCTTGACTGATGCATATGGGCAATTCATCATGAATTACCACATGCATAAACTTCAAAATTCCTTGGCCGAATTAATGAATATGCTGGTTACCGCTGAGCTTTCTATGAAAGGTTCTAAAGGCTCAGTTCTTGCTATGGAACGGACTTCTTCCAAAAGAAAGTCTTATGGAAAGAAAAAGAAGTCTGTGAAAAAGCAGAAAGGTGGAAGGATCAAAGAAGAAGAAGGCAGAGCCGAAGAAGAAAGGCCGATGTCAAAGGAAAGTGTTTCCATTGCAACAGCGACGGCCATTGGAAGCGGAACTGCCCTACTTACCTGGCCACCCTGAAGAACAAGAAGGAAGGTCCTTCTGGAGGTATGCTCGTTATTGAGTCTAACCTTACGGTTTCTTCTGCATCCAGTTGGGTGCTTGACTCTGGTTCTAGTGCTCATCTGTGCACTTCCATGCAGGGTCTTGAGGATAGCAGGAGGCTGAGGGATGGAGACATGATCCTACGCATCGGTAATGGAGCAAGAGTTGCTGCAGTAGCCGTGGGAACATACCCTCTTCGATTACCATCTGGTTTAGACTTAGTTTTGAAAGACTGTTATTATGTGCCTGCAGCTAGCAGGAATTTGATTTCTGTTTCATGCTTAGCACAAGAAGGCTATGTGATTACCTTCTTTAAGGACCATTGTAACATTCTTTATGAAAGAAATAAAATTGCAAATGGTTTTCCTTATTAATGGTCTTTATCAGCTACATATTGATGTACCTGTTCTAACTATCGAGCAAAACGTGAATGCCAAACGACCTAGGGATAGTCCAAATGATAGATATCTATGGCACCTGAGATTAGGTCATATAGCAGAAGATAGGATCAACAAATTGGAGAAAAATGGGCTATTGAGTCCATTGACTTTCGAGTCATATCCAACTTGTGAATCTTGTCTTCAAGGCAAAATGACTAAACTCCCTTTTGTTGGACATGGGGAGAGGGCCACAGATCTCCTTGCCCTAGTACATACTGATGTGTGCGGCCCATTTGATGTGCCGGCTAGAGGCAATTTTGTCTACTTCATTACCTTTACCGATGATCTGTCTAGGTATGGGTATGTGTATCTTATGAGACACAAGTCTGAAGCTTTTGAAAAGTTCAAAGAATTCAGACATGAAGTAGAAAAACAAACTGGAAAAACCCATTAAGGTTCTTCGATCAGATCGAGGAGGTGAATACCTTAGCCGAGGAATTCCTAGACTATCTCAAGGAAAATGGCATAGTCTCTCAATGGACTCCACCAGGAACACCTCAACTCAACGGGGTTTCAGAATGGAGAAATCGGACTCTATTGGATATGGTTCGATCCATGATGAGCTTCACAGACCTCCCTGATTTTCTTTGGGGACACTTCATTGTTAACTTCAATTTATCTACTGAATAGGGTTCCCTCTAAAACCGTTCCTACCACACCGTATGAGATATGGCACGGTAAGAAACCAAGTCTGAGTCATCTCAGAATTTGGGGTTGTCCGGCTCATGTCAAAAGACAACAAGCGGACAAGTTAGAGTTTAGGTCCTTTAGAGCTCGATTCATAGGATATCCTAAAGAGTCATTAGGATACTATTTCTACATTCCAGAAGACCACAATGTGATTGTGAGTCGACATGCCATCTTTCTTGAAAAATAGTTTATTCAAGATAGCGGCATTGGAAAGCAGATTAAGCTTGATGAGAAAGTCTCACAAGTACAACGAGCTAAGGACCAATTGGAACCAAATCAGGTTGAGCCAATAAGAACACTACCTCCTCCACCTCGTAGATCGGAAAGAGTTTTCCATCCCCCTGAAAGATACTTAGGTATTATTTCAGAGGAAGTAGAGGAAAATGTTCCTCGTAGGTAATGGTGCTCATGGTGATGATCCCAAAACCTACAACGAGGCGATATCAGATATCGACTCCGAGAAATGGCTAGAGGCAATGCAGTCAGAAATTGACTCGATGCACTCAAACCAAGTCTGGACCTTGGTAGATCCACCAGAAGGTATAGTACCTATTGGGTGTAAATGGATCTTCAAGAGAAAGATTGGTGCAGATGGGAATGTGGAGACATTCAAGGCTAGACTAGTGGCAAAAGGTTATAGTCAACGCGAAGGCATTGACTATCAGGATACCTTTTCCCCAGTGGCTATGCTAAAATCCATCCGCACATTGCTTGCCGTTGCAGCCTATTTCGATTATGAAATATGGCAAATGGACGTGAAAACGGCATTCTTAAATGGATATCTTGAGGAAGATATCTATATGGAACAGCCGCTAGGTTTCACATCCAGTGATACTGATCACAAGGTTTGCAAGCTGCAAAGGTCCATATATGGACTTAAGCAAGCATCTCGGAGCTGGAACACTCGTTTCAATGATGTGATCAAAAAGTTTGGTTTCATCAAAAATGAAGAGGAACCATGTGTTTTCAAAAAGGGTCAGTGGGAGCGCTGTTGTCTTCCTCGTATTGTACGTGGATGACATCCTCCTTATTGGGAATGATATTCCCATGATTGACAACAGTCAAATTATGGTTGTCCAAGGAATTCTCCATGAAAGACCTAGGTGAAGCATCCTTTATTCTAGGAATTAAGGTCTATAGGGATAGACCGAATAGGATGCTAGGACTTTCACAGAAGATGTACATAGAGAAAGTACTAAAGAGGTTTAGTATGGAAAACTCTAAGAGGGGATTAATACCCTTCAGACATGGTATTCATCTTTCCAAGAAGATGTGCCCTAGCACACCTGAGGAAATAGAACGCATGAGCAAGATCCCTTATGCTTCTGCAATAGGGAGCCTCATGTATGCCATGCTATGTACACGACCTGATATAGCCCATGCTGTGAGTGTCACAAGCAGATATCAGTCAAATCCAGGTGAAGAACACTGGACTTCTGTGAAATGTATCCTTAAGTACTTGAGAAGAACTAAGGATATGATGTTGGTCTTTGGTAACGGAGAACTCCAAGTCCAGGGATACACAGACTCGGATTTCATGTCCGATATAGATGATCGAAAGTCGACATCTGGGAGTCTGTTTGTGTGCAATGGTGGTGCTGTCAGCTGGAAGAGTTCCAAGCAAACGGTGATAGCAGATTCCACCATGGAAGCAGAATATATCGCTGCATCAGAGGCTGCGAAGGAAGCATTCTGGTACAAGAAGTTTGCTGCAGAAATTGGAGTAATGCCATCAGATGCCATTCCTCTATACTGCGACAACAATGGCGCCATAGCCCTTGCTAAGGAGCCGAGGTCTCACCAGAAATCCAAGCATATTGAGCGGCGATACCACCTCATCCGCGATTACCTCGAGAAGGGTTACGTCGAGGTCAAGAGAGTCAACTCCACAGATAATGTGGCAGACCCACTTACAAAGCCGTTGGGCCAGCAGAAGATCGAAGCCCACCTTGAGAAGATGGGACTTAGACTTGTAGCCAATTGGCTTTAGGACAAGTGGGAGATTGTTAGATATATGTGCCCTAGAAGCCAGAATTGGCTGACACTTGTAATACACTTCTAGGGGCAAAATTATAATTTTGACTAATAATCAATAAAATGGGTTATTTTCTATCACATATGTGTATTTAGTGTCTGTGATACATCCTTTGAGTTAATGGTAATGATAATTCATATTTTCAAGAGTTGAAAATTTAAGACATGAATAATCATTATTAACTCATAAAATGCTCCCGACCATAGGATCATCACGAGGATGGTGATTGATCCGGAAGGTTGGTGTACAATCGCTTCTCTTTAGTAGATGAGTCTTGAGTCTACGGTGTGGAGACACCGGAGCGAGAGTACAGGTACTCGTTAGAGAACGAGGGCACTGAGCGTGACCACCTCGAGTAGTCATTAGGGAAGTCTACCTTCTCGTCAATGACTGACTCGATGCTGCAGTAGTGTGTCTGGTTCTTTGACCTGAGATGCATCGGCAGTTCACCTTGAGGGTGTTATAGTTTGACTACACCATTACTCGGTCTCCTAGCCATATGGAACCCTGAGGTGTATGTTGGCTATAGCATGTTCATTGTAGGAACTGGATTGCATCAAGATGGAATCTATCTACCTCGGTGGTAGAGGAGCAGCCCTATGATGAATCATGAGAATCAAGTCCAGAAGCCCATGGCCATGGTAGAGTGAAATAATAGAAAGAGTTTCTATTTAGATTTTCACATTGGACTCGAATCGAATGATTACATCATATGACAGAAACTAGGGTTTGACGAGTTCACCTTAACCCTAATCTGATCGGGGCTCAAGATAGAAGAACTTAATCACACAGGTAGCTGCACCAAGAGGTTCGCATTCAGCTCTGATGGGTTGCCACCATATACTGCTAGGTGTCACTGGTGGATTTTGGGAGCAATTAGAATGATTTAGATGATCGATCATTCTAGCTGTTCGAATCAGAAGAGTTCTGATCCATCGAAAGGAGTTTCGATGATGTCGATGATAGAGATCATGACATATCCCATTACCATACAGAACTGAACCTAACTGGGTCACACAAACAAGGGTTTGAATCTGGTGATCATCAATTGAACTGATCCAGTTCAATTGATCTGAATGAGATTCAATTAGGTTCAAGAAAATCGTGCTAGCACTCGATTGAACCTAACGTTCTTCTTTTGCTATCATAAATAAGTTGTCCTGACTGAGCCAAAGGAGTTTGTGCTCAATCAGAGGCCTTCATATGGTCTGACTGGAGGTTGTCCAAGTCAGAAAAGGTTGTCTTATTTTGTAAGACATTACCTGCCATTTTTGGTCACCTGCCATTTCTTGTTCTTTGACTTTGGTCAAAAGTCTACCTTTGACTGGTCAAATGTTGACCATTGATACTTTGACTTTTGACCACATGTCATGCACCTATTGGAGAGCTGGTGGGGGCCTGTCCCCCTGCCAGAACCTGGCAAGGAGGAGGGCGCACGCCACCCTTGGCGTGTGCCCAAGTTGGAGGCGCCTAGGAGTCCCTAGTTGGACAGGGACTCCATCTCCTTTTTGGATTCCAATTAGAGTTCTCCTAAGAACCAACTTTGACTGGTCTTAGGCACCCTCTAAGGAGGAATCCAGGGGACTCTATTCCCACCAATCAGATTTAGATCTGATTTCACAAAGGGTTGTGATTGGTTGGGAAGAAGAGGAGTTGGATCACAGACAGTCTATAAATAAGACCCTGCGCCCAACCCAGATGTGATTGGAAGTGATTGAAAGGAATCACAATTCCCCACGCCCAAGGCTGCCTCTCCCCTCTTCCTCCATGCCAAACCACCTTCTCCCCTTCCTCTCCACGTCCAAAAGGAGTTTTGGATTTTTGGTTGGTGCGATCCAGATCAAAGAAAGGCGATTGAAAGCTAGAAGGCTGCACTGCTGCAAAGGACGACTGCTGATCTTCAAAAGGAGTTTTGAAGATCCTCCAGATCAGATCCAGATCTAATTTTTGGAGACGTGATAGAGAAGAAGAGGATCTCTAGATCCAGCTCGAGTGGATACCGGTAGAGGCCAGGCACTTGCGTCGCTAGATCCAAAACCTTCCGCTGCATACTGGATCATCAACGGGTAATTGGATTACCCATATCAAGGTAAATTAAATTTGATTTAATTTATCTAGATTTTATTTAATTTCTAAAATAAAAATAATTAGATCTGAAATATCTTAGATCTGATCTAGATCAAAGAGAAAAATTTTGAAATATATCTCTTGATCTGATCAGATCTGAACGAACCTGATCCGGGAAATCAGGATTTTCCTTCATAATCTTCCTAGATCAAATCTAACATATTTATGATGATTGAAATGAGATTAAAATATTTTTAGTCTAATCATAAATCTCTTAGATCTAATCTAAAATTTTATGATCAATATTTTAGATTAGCACATACTAGGATAACCTATTCACTGTAAGGGATAAACCTTACAGCAGGACAACCTTATGGTAGTCCATGCAATCTAAAATATTTTATTTTAAGATTTAAAATTATTTTAAATCTATTAAATTATAAATAAAATTAGATCAAATCTAATAAATTTATGATTAGAGTCAGATCATCATGAACTAAGATAATTTTTTCACTATAAGGGATAAACCATACAGCAAGACAACCTTATGGCAGATCATGAGATTTGAATTCTTTCTTAATTTGAGATTTAATAATTAGATTATAAATTAGATCTAATCTAAGAAATAATCTAAACATGCACAAAAATCATGTAACAAGAATCTAGGCTCTGATACCAATTGAAGGAACCAGATCTAGGATTTCATGGGTAGATCTTGAAACTTTTTCAAGATAATGCAGTGGGAGACTCAAAGAAATTAAATATTTATTTAAATAAATATGCAAATAAATAGATCTCAGATCTATTACATGATCAAGGCATGATATTAAATCAAAAAATAAAATCAAATAAGAAAGAAAAGTTTGATCAAATCAACCTAGATCTATACTACATCAGATGCAGGTATGAAGTTAACTATTACCTGAGCAAGTTAGATGTTCTAACTTACTGATCCAAACTTGAGGATGAAATCATGAACTCCACATGCATCCGGCCTTTAGGAGTCATCCACACAAGCCCATGAACACGATCGAAGATCCTGATGTAGGAAATCAGCATAATATGCTAGCATTATGTTGATCTATCTTCGATGGTTGATCCGATGCTTTCTTCTTTAAAATTTGGACACTCCAAAATAGCAAAAGAAAATAGAAAGATTGGTGATGCTGTGACACCTCTCAAAAGCTTATAAAAAAGGGAGGAAGAGATTTGGAACAAAAACCCTAGAAGATGACCCTCATCTTCTTCTTTGTTCTTTTTCTAGACACCTTAATTTGTGTTTTCAATATCTCCACGACCTAGATGAATTATTCTCTGATTTCTCATCACCAAAGAGGCCTTTCAAATTCTGAAATCCATAAAATTTTCAGCCAAAAATACCCTTTAAATAAAGAGATATTTAGAGTCCAAGTTAGGTCAAAAACCTAGACTAGGAATGACCAAATAAGGGAAGTTGTTGGGGTGCCCAACTCTTGGGCGCCCCCTCCTTTTTCTCTGCAGCAAGGGGGACACACAAAAAAAATGTCCTCTTTTACAATGAAAATTAAAGAAAATAAGGAAGGATGGGTCGGCATACTTATGGGAAGAGATTTGGTTGACAAGGATTCTATCTCATAGAATCCTTAAGTTCCCTTTTGACTTGATCTTCCAACAAACTTCCATATGAGAAAAAGAAAAAGGAAGGGAGGCATGAGAAACCTTGGGCATGGAGATTATTCACGTAAGAACATAAAGAGAAAATGGTAGGACATGAGGATTAGGTGGCGCAAGGAATAGGGAGTCCTAGTCATACTAGGACTCTTATTTTGACTTGGTCAAACAAGATCTTTTAACCAAATAAAAACAAGAGTAAACCAACCCAATTAAATAAGACCCTAACCTATTTAAAGACTTAATTAAATTAGATTTAATTTTGATTTTATTTTCTAATCAAATTAGAAAATTGGGTTGACTCGAGTCCTAGTTAGACTAGGACTAGTTCTTCATTGCACTTGACTTATCCAATAGGCCAACTGGACTTGATCCAATTAAGCCCTAACTAAATCTAATTAAATCATATTTAATTAGACTTAATCTTAGCCTTCTGACTTAATCAAATTAAGTTAATTAGTAATCGAATTGCTAATCGATCTTCTTGTAACACTTGCACTAGGTTAAACACCAATCGTATTGATTGTTTAACACTAAAACGATTCTAAATCGCTAATCAACCATCCGATTGAAATATGAACTCTAATGTGTGTGATCTCATAGGTTCGAATCTAAGTCGATAGTACAGAAATAAATTTTTATACCAATCAAAGTGATCATCTAGCAATGATACCCGACGGTCGGATAGATCGAAAGGTGTAGAACACCATCCTTAGAACCCATGCGAATATAGTTTCCATATAATTCATCCCCTTGACCATAATGCTCATAGGACACCTCAAAGTTCAATTGTCAACTCTAATTAGGTTACCCATATTGTATTTTAAAATATCAAATCCATCTGATGGATTATCCTGGCCAAGGTTTTGCTATATTGAAATATAGTGATACATTCTTCTCCAGCTCTTGGAGTGATCAATTCTATCTTGATCACACTCCAACTTTGCAAGTACTTGACTGTGCCCAGAAATCTTTCGTTGCTGAATTAGAAATTTGGTTAATCTAGTACGAAAGAACAGTGAGTTTTTTGCAAGTCATTGAGGTTATCTCAGATCTAAGGTATACTTATACCTATATCCCATCAGAGATATTTTCGATAGCAGAATGCTCTAAAGTTGGTCATGTTCAATGATGATGTACCCATATATTTTTTCTATATGCCATACCGGTGTCTCCACACTCCTTGGTTAAAAGGATAACCAACCTATATGGCATATAGCGATCTATGCTCGATAGACGCTGTCATCCTAATTAACAGCCTATCATTTGTTCGTTAACAAATTTAAGGACTAATCGATAAATCCTCTCTTTATCGAAACTAAATAGTCCTAAGGAGTTCATCACAACAATGGAGTTCATTAGAAGATGTAAATTTAGGATGAAAAAAATTCTAAAATATTTTTATTAATTAATAAATTAATTATAATATCTCAACCATTAATAGGCTAATAATTGACTTTGGGACATAATTTTCAATAGAGATACTAGATTATAACCTAATACAAAGATGACTAAACTAAAATCTAGTAGAGATCATGGCTGGAAGCATCTAAATCAGATGAGAAATCAGAGATGTGATGGGATATGACAGGGTCAAATCTAGGAGCATGTCCTCGACCACATCTATCTCGACCATGGGTGTAGGTGCGGGCTCAAGCAGCTGGATAAGACAACTCAGGAGGCTTAGAGAAAGTGGGCTAAGCAAGAAGAGCAATCCTGATAGTGTCTAAATGATCCAGTGCTCTCGATATGGACTAAGTGATGGCACCAATCTGTGTAGATATAGAGTCTCACTGGAATCTCTGAATGCTCTCCTTAGGAAGTCAAAACCATCCTCCAGAACACCTTAGAGTTTGGCTGCCTCAGCAGTAAGATCTGATATCTCTGAAATGTCCTCTCTCATCTAGGGATGAGCTAGATCAAAAACCTTCCTTTGCAAATCTAAAACTCTACCTATCAATCTTAAAACATATCCCTCGAGGTCCTCAAGCCATGCAAACTGAGCAGTAAGAAACTGGAAGATAGTAGATACATGTGGAATCATAGACTGATCAGAAGATGGGACGAAGTGAGTACTCTCCTCCTGAGTGGTACTAGCTATCTATTGAGATAAACGACTTGCAATCCTCTAAGATAGGATATCGATAATTGGCTGAATCAACTGGTCAGTGATCCTCCTAATCTGATCATCAGTGAATCTAACATCTATGTTTCTGCTCCTCGATGGTGCCACATCTGCATCTTTCCTCACCAACTCTGAGGGACTAGTCTCATGATCAGATGCAAACTAAAAGTTAGGAGATCCTCTATGATCATGAGGAGGTAAAGATGGTCCCTCGTCCTCAGCTCTCTCTACATCCTCAGCACCTTTGGACCAACCGCCATCAATCTTTGAAAAATCCATATGATGTAGTGTGTGGCAGTTGATGGTATCGGTGTGAGATAATCTGGCAACTAGCTCTCCTTAAAAACTAACTCCAAACCTTCTAAACACTAATGAGATGGCCATACCATAGGGTTGATGTGCCTTAGACCTATTCAAGGTCTCATCATTTCTATCATTAAATTAGGGAGGTTAAAGGAGGTCTCTGTATTCACATGAAACGTGATACATATGTCCCTACTAGATAATAAATCATGCCTGCCACTCCTAGGGACAAATAAGTTAGTAACCATGGTGTATAACACTCTCATTTCAGCAAAAAGAATCTTGGCCTCTAATTTATTCAAATTTTCTCAAATTCTCTCCCCAAGATGGCTCTCAGTCCTTCTTCTTTATGGGTTAGTTCTATTTTCTTGTAACCCTTACATGATAATCTTAGAATTTCCTCCAGATGAACTGGATCAAGAGTAACCTCAGTATCTTTAACAATAGATTTTACTGTTCCATTGAAGTGTGCTAAATTTAGGTAAAACTCTCTAACCAATTCCACATATGTAGCTTCTTTTAACTTACAAAAGTAATCCCATCCTTGCTTTTTAATTTTTAACACAAATGAAAATCCTTCTTTATCAAAGAAACTAAAATCAACATTCTTTCCTGGTTCAACCTTTCTATCAGACAAAGGAACCTTATTTGGTGTAAGAGAAGACTGTGAAGATCATCTAGAGGTAGAGGTTGGACCAGGAGAGGGCTCTGGTGCTGTTCTTTTCTGACGGGCTTCTTCCTCTAAGCAATGGACCGACTTCCTTCTTTGCGGCAATTTCATCTAGGGTTGCCATTCTAACCAATAGAAGTCTTAATCCCACTCAATAGTGTCAAAGAAAAGTGGAATGGAAAATATTTGAGAAGAAGAGGAAGAGTTTTCAGGGAGATAGATGATGATGGATTTTAGGGTAAGGGTTTGCTAGGATTCTTCAATCCGCTCAAATAGAAAAGAAAGTAAGAAATTTGACTCCTTAAGAAAAGATTTTGAGGAGGGGTTTAGGTAGGAAAGGGGATTTTTAGCGATTTGATTGATTGAGGAAGTTGAGAGGGAGAGAGCTTTTGTTCGATTGAATGAAAGAAAATAAAAAAAGATGGTGAGGTCATCCTTTTCAGCCAAAAGAAAACCCAAATAAGAAGCCACCCGATGGGTTAAGTGCAACAAAGACCAAAATGCCCATGAGTCACCCTCTTGGTCGACCCATCGCACCGAAAAATATGAAAAAAAAGATGAAAAAATTTTGAAAAAAAAAAATTTTAAGGATTGAAATTTCATTCATGAGAATGATCAAGGAAGGTTAGATTTGAACTTTTTGAGATAAAAAATTTGAGATATAGGCTTAAGATAAAGATTAATGTCATTTTTGATAGATTTAAGCTTGAAATCATAAAGAAGTTTAGGCTAGGAGATCAAGAATTCCTAATTCTCTTCTAGTCTCATAGAATTTATCTTTACTTAAGGCCTTAGTAAAAATATCAGCCAATTGATTTTCAGTATAAACATAATCAAGAATTATGTCATTATTTTGAACATGCTCTCTTATGAAATGATGTCTTATTTTAATGTATTTTGATCTAGAGTTTTGGATTGGATTCTTAGTTAGATTTATGGCACTAGTATTATCACATCTTATGAAAGTTTTGTTTAGTTTGATGCCAAAATCTTCAAGTTGTTCCTTAATCCACAAGATTTGTGCATAGCAACTTTCGGTTGTAATGTATTCGACCTCGATCGTAGACAATGCTACCAAATATTGCTTCTTGCTAAACCAAGAGATTAAGTTAACTCCTTGAAATTGGCAAGTTCCAATAGTTCTTTTTCCATCTAATTTACATCCAACAAAGTCTACATCTGAATATCCAATTAAATCGATTGATAAATTCTTAGAGTACCACGAACCTATAGATTGAGTTCCTTTTAGGTATTTAAGTATTCTTTTTATAGCATTTAAATATGATTCTTTTGGATTAGATTGAAATTGTGCACATAAACAAACATTAAACATGATATCTGATCTACTAGCAATTAAATATAATAAAAAACCAATCATGCCTCTATAAAATTTTTGATCAACACTTTTACCTTCTTCAACCTTGTCAAGCTTATATGATGGACTCATGGGGGTACCAATTGCATTGGAGCTCTCCATCCTAAATCTCTTGAGTAGTTCTCTTATGTACTTGCTTTGAGTGATGGAGATTACTTCTTTCGTTTGTTTGATTTGATGTCCAAGGAAGAATGTTAGTTCATCCATTATGCTCATCTCGAACTCCCTCTGCATGAGCTTAGCAAAATCTTGATATAAAATTTCATTAGTAGATCCAAATATAATGTCATCAACATATATTTCTATTACTAGGATGTCATCATGATCTCTTTTAATGAAAAGGGTTGTATCTATATTTTCTCTTGAAAATCCATTATTAAGCAAGAATTTACTTAGTCTTTCATACCAAGCCCTAGGTGCTTATTTTAAACTATATAATTCTTTATTTAATCTAAAAACATAATTTGGAAAAGCATAATTTTCAAAATCAGGAGGTTGTTCTACATAAACTTCATCGACAATTTATCCATTTAGAAAAGTACTTTTAACATCCATTTGAAATAGCTTGAAATTCATAAAGCATGCATAAGCGAGTAAAAGTCTAATTGCTTCTAGCTAGCAATAGGTGCAATGGTTTTATCAAAATCAATTCCCTCTTTTTGATTATAATCCTTTGCAACTAAACTTGCTTTATTCCTAATTATATTTTCACTTTCATCCAATTTATTTCTATACCCATTTTGTATCAATTATTGGATAATATTTAGGTCTTGATACTAAGTTCCATACATTATTTCTTTCGAATTGATTAAGTTCCTCTTGCATTGCATTTATTCAATTATAATCTTTTTCGACTTCATCAATGGTTTTGGGTTCAAAATGAGAAACAAATACAAAATAATTATGTGCATCTCTAAGTGAAGAGCGAGTTCTTATCCCATATGTAGGATCACCAATAATTAATTCTTTGGGATGATTGTGAACATACCTCCATTCTTTTGGAAGATCATTTATACCTTGAGGTTGTTCTTGTTGTCCTTCATCCTCAATTTCTTGCTTATCTTCATTGATTTTATTTTGAATTGTTGAATCCTTTAGGATGATCTCCTTCATTCCTTCTATAAGAGGATCTGCATCATCAATACCCTCACTCTTTCTTGATGGAAGATCATTAGTCTCATCAAAAACAACATGTATTAACTCCTCTACTACTAAGGTTCTTTTGTTAAAAATTCTAAAAGCTTTACTAGAAGAGGAGTAACCAAGAAAAGTAGCTTCATCGGATTTTGCATCAAATTTATCTAGTTTTTCTTTACCATTGTTCAAAACAAAATATTGGCAACCAAAAACATGAAAATATGCAATGTTAGGTTTTCTTCCTTTCCAAAGCTCATAAGATGTTTTCTTTAAAATTAGTCTAATTAGGGCATTGTTTAAGATATAACATGCTATATTAATTGCTTTCATCCAAAAGTATATTGGAAGGTTGCTTTCACATAGCATAGTACGTGCCATTTCTTCTAGAGTTCTATTTCTTCTTTCTACTATATTTTGTTGGGGTGTCCAAGGTACTGAAAAATTATGACTAATTTCTTTTTCATCATAAATTTTTTTAAAATCTTGATTTTTAAATTTGGTTCCATGATCATTTCGAATGGTTTGAATTAAAATTTTTTTTTTCATTAGTAACTTTTCGATAAAACTTTGTGAAAATGTAAAAAGTTTCATCTTTGTGTGCTAAAAAGAAAATCCATGTAAAACGTGAGTAGTCATTGATAATTATAAAACCATAATATTTTTCACCTAAGCTTGTTATTCTTGCAGGACCAAACAAATCCATGTGCAAAAGATTCAATGGCCTAGAAGTTGAAATAATGTTCTTAGATTTGAATGAAATTCTTATTTGTTTACCTAGTTGGCATGCATCATAAATTTTATCTTGTTCAAAGTTTAATTTTAGTCAACCAGTAACTAATTCCTTTTTGATAAGCTTTGAAAGTGAATGCATACTAATATGTGCGAGCCTACGATGCCAAAGCCAACTAGTCTCATTAATTTTGGCATTCATAGCTATTAAACATTGCATATTTATCATAGAAAGATCATTCAAATCTACCATATAAACATTACCATGTCTATGACCAACAAACTTAATGCCATCATCATTGGAACTAGTTACAATGCACTGTGAAGATTCAAAAATAATTTTATAACCCTTGTCATAAAGTTGACTAATACTTAAGAGATTGTGTTTTAAACCATCTACTAGTGAAACATTTTCAGTATCCTTGGAGGGAGTGATACCGACATAACCTATACCAATGATCCTTCCTTTGCCATTGTCTCCAAATGTGACCATCCCTTCATTTTTAGCATCAAGCGTGATGAATTGGAACTTATCATCGATCATGTGTCTTGAGCATCTGCTGTCAAGATACTATCTTCGATTTTCTTCTTTAGATGCAAGACACACCTTCATGCAAAATCAAGTTCTTACTCTAGGTACCCGATTTTTCTTGGATCTTTTAAGGTTAGTCACAATGGTTCCTTTTGGAACCCATATTTTCTTTACATTTAAATTGTTAGAAAAGCATGTACAAGATTTGTGTCATAGTTTACCACATTTGAAGCAAGTAATATTTAAAAATTTGTTGCTTTGTGAATTTACAAAAATATTTTTTAGAAATTTTTATTTTCTTAGGGAGTTATAGCCTAGACCGGCCCTATCATAGCAGCCTTTTGATTTTTAAGAATCATATGAAGTTTATTTAAACTCAAAGTAAAATTTTCAACTATCGATTTTAAATTACCAATTTTATTTTTTAAATTTAGATTTTTTTGAGTTAAGACTAGTTTTTCACTTAGGATAGTTTCATTTTCTTTTAGCAAGACTTGATTTTTTAATTTTAGTTTTTTGTTTTTAGTTCCTAACTTCTTTAAATCATCTACTAAATCATAGAAGGCTTCTTGAAGTTCTTTGAATATAAATTCATTTGAGATTTCAGTACTTACCTCATTCTCATATGCCATAAGGCATAGGTTGGCTTGCTCATGAGCTTCTTCCTCTTTGGAGCTTGAGTCGTCACTATCACTCCATGTTGCCACCATAGCCTTTTTCTTATATTTCTTGGAAACCTTTTTAAGTTGAGGACAATCAAACTTAAAGTGCCCCAACTTCTTACATTCATAGCAAATAAGGAGATGCTCCCTATCCTTTTCCTTGCTATGCTCCCCTTTGGTAGGTAGCCTCTTCCTCATCCCTTGTTTTCTCTTCAAAAATCTCTTGAACTTTCTTATGATGAGGGCTATTTCTTTATCTTGTTCTTCATCTTCCATTTCATCAGATTCCTCATCTTGTTAAGTGGTGGATTTAAGGGCTATTGTCTTCTTTTTCTTGACATCTTCTTCTTGATGTTGTTTCATGCTTAGCTCATGCATCATTAGTGATCCTAGAAGCTCCTCCAAGGGTAAAACATTTAGATCTTTGGCTTCTTGAATTGTAGCCACTTTGGCCTCTCATGTCCGTGGCAAAGGTCTAAGAATCTTCCACACAAGATCACTGTTAGAATAAGACTTGCCAAGACTTTTAAGACCATTTATAATATCCATAAATCTGTTAAACATTATAGTTATTTACTCATCATGCTTCATTTTAAAAAGTTCATATTTATGCATAAGCATGTTAATTTTTGACTCAACTTAATTAGTGCCTTCATGAGTTACTTCTAAGCTATCCTATATTTTCTTAGTCGACATGCATGTTGAAATATGATTAAATTCATTAGCATCTAGAGCATAATATAAAATATTCATGGCTCTTGCATTGAGTTGAGCTATTTTCTTATCAATCTCATCCTATTCCTTTTCAGATTTGATTGATTTCTCACCATCAATTATCTTAGTGGGTGTGTGTAGTCCATTAACTATGATACTCTACATATCATAATCAAGTGCTTGTATGAAAATTTTTATCCGAGCTTTCCAATAGGTATAGTTTGTTCCATTGAAAAGTGGAGGTCGGTTTGTGGATTGCCCCTCGACTAGGAAAATACTAACTTGGGTTGCCATAGATCTTTGGCTCTTTGATGGTTAAATCAAAATAGGGCTAGAGCATCGGGCTCTAATACCAATTGTTTCCTAGCTATGCAACCCAAAAGGGGGAGTGAATTGGGTTTTTATAATTTTAAAGCTAATTTAAATATATCAAGATTGAATGATGATATGCAAGACGTGTGAAGAGATTTAGATTAGAAAAAAAATATAAAAGATTAGAGAGCAAGAATTTAACAAACTAAAGAAAGAAAGATAGCAAGCACACCACAAACAAGCAAGATTTATAGTGGTTCGGTGCTTCTCTTGCACCTACATCCACTCCCCAAGCTCCTACATGGGAATTAAAAATTACTAACCGTATTCAAACTAAATACACCGATGGAAACATCTAACCCTAGCTATCCCAAGCTAGAACACTTATTTTTTGGGTACAATCCTATTTAAGGTTAGGATCAACCTTCCCAAGTTTTGAAACCCTCCCAAACATGAATCAAAATAGTGAAGCAGAGTAAAAGATTTAGTGACAATCAAATATAAATTTAGCTCCCTTTGTGAGCAAATAAAACCTTAAGAACACTTTTCACAATAATGGAGGAAGCTTCTCTAATTTCTCTCAAGATTGTTGGAGATTTGAAAGAGCTCTTGAGTGGTAGGTGAACTTTTGAAGATGGCTTCTTTGCTTGAAGATGACTTTTGCTTAGGGATGAAATTGAATCACACCAATCTCTTATGTTTTTTTCTATTTAAAGCCTTTTAAATCTTTAATAGGTGGAGGAGAGAATGTTGGGAAAGATTTGTAGCCATTGGACATATTAAAGAAACCATTAAAACTAGCCAAAATAAGAAAAAAATAGTCATTGTAGAAAAATTTTCGTTGTAGGGGTCGACTCATGGCACAGGGGTCGACTCATGGATCGGCTCATGGCACTAGGGTCGACCTCGAGGTCGATCTTTGAGATAAAATTCAGAAAAATAGTCATTCATTATTTTTAGCCTTTAGAACAGCAAAGGTCGATCCTGGGGTCGACCCTTGGCATAGGGACAACATGCCAAACAGCCCTTTTCAATAGAGGATGACCTACGGGTCGATCCTTTTGCTTCAAACTTGATTTTCTCCCAAAATAAGCATCCAGAAATTATAGGACTACCTCCAAAAGGTTAGAAATCTTCTATACTTGCTCTTGAGGCTCTCAGATTAAAACTTGATAAAATTATGATTTTGCCCCTAAAAATAAAAAGTTTTTCTTCAATCCAAATTCATTAGTAATCCCCTCAAATGCTTTGTAATCATCAAAATCAATTCTTGGAGCAACAGAAATTCATGGTGATGATCCCAAAATCTATCATGAGGTAATATCAGATATCGACTTTGAAAAATGATTAGAGGCAATAAGGTTAGAAATTGACTCAATACATTCGAACCAAGTCTGGACTTTGGTAGTTCCACTAGAAAGTATAGTACCTATTGCGTGTAAATGGATCTTCAAGAGAAAGATAGGTGCTGATGAAAATGTAGAGACATTCAAAGCAAGGCTCGTAGTGCAAGGGTATAGTCAACGTGAAGGAATTGACTATCAGGATACTTTTTTGCCAGTAGCCATGCTCAAATCCATCCATATATTACTTGCTGTTATAGCCTATTTCGATTATAAAATATGGCAAATGGACATGAAAATGATATTCTTAAATGGATATCTTAAGGAAGATATATCTATATGGAACAGTCGCTGGGTTTCACATCCAGTGATAATGATCACAAGATATGCAAGCTGCGAAGGTCCATATACGGACTTAAGCAAGCATCTTGGAGCTGGAATGCTCATTTCAATAAAGTAATCAAATCATTTGAATTCATCAAGAATGAGGAGGAGCTCTATATTTTCAAAAAGGTCAGTGGGAGTGCCGTTGTCTTTCTAGTACTATACGCGGATGACATCCTTCTAATTATGAATGATATTTTTATGTTGACTACAGTCAAAATATGGTTATCTAAGAAATTTTCTATAAAAGATCTAGGAGAAGCATCCTTTATTCTTTGAATTAAGGTCAATAGGGATAGACCAAAAAGGATGCTGGGTCTCTCACAAAAAATATACATAGAGGAGGTGCTAAAAAGGTATAGCATGGAAAACATCAAGAGAAGATTGGTGCCCTTTAGACATGACATTCATCTCTCCAAGAAGTTGTGCCCTAGCACACCTGAGGAGATTGAATGCATGAGCAAGATCTCTTATGCTTCAACAATAGGAAGCCTCACATATGCCATGCTATGTACACAACTTAATATTGCCCATGCTGTGAGTGTCACAAGCAGATATTAGTCGAATCCAGATGAAGAGTACTGGATTTCTATGAAATGTATCCTTACATACTTGAGAAGGACTAAGGATACGTTTCTAGTTTTTGGTAATGGGGAACTTCAGGTCTAGGGGTATACAGACTCGGATTTTATGTCTGATATAGATGATCGAAAGTCGACATCTGAAAGTCTATTTATTTATAATGATGGAGCTATCAGTTGGAAGAGTTTGAAGTAGATGGTGATAGCAGACTCCACCATGGAAGCAGAGTACATCACTGCATCAAAAGCTGCAAAGGAGGCATTCTGATATAAGAAGTTTGCCATAGACCTTGCAGTGATGCCATCAGATGCTGTCACTCTATACTGTGACAATAGTGGTGCCATAGTCCTAGCTAAAGAGTCAAGGTCTCATCAGAAATTCAAGCACATCGAGCGGCGATATCACCTCATCCATAATTACCTCAAGAAGGGATATGTCAAGGTCAAGAGAGTTAACACTGCAAACAATGCGGCTAATCCATTGACAAAGTCATTGAGCCAGTAGAAGATCGAAGCCCATCTTGAGAAGATGTGACTTAGATTTGTAGCCAATTAGCTTTAGATCAAGTGGAAGTTTATTAGATGTGTGTCCTAGAAGCCAGATTGGCTAAACACTTGTAATACACTTCTAAGGATAATTTTATAATTTTGACTATAAATTAATAAAAGAATTATTTTCTAGCATAGTATATATTTAAAGTGTCTGTGATACATCCTTTGAGTTAAGGGTAATGGCAATTCATATTTTCAAGAGTTGAAAATTTAAGACATGAATTCTCATAATTAACTAATAAATTGCTCTTGATCGTAGAAACATCACGAGGATGGTGACCAATCTGGAAGGTTGGTGTATGATTGCTTTCTTAGGATATATGTGTCTTGAGTCTATGGTGTAGAGACACTAGAGTAAGAGTACAGATACTCATTAGAGAATGAGGGAACTGAGCGTGACCATCTCAAGCAATCATAAGTCTACCTTCTTGTCGATGACTGGGTCGATGTTGTAGTGGTGTGTCTGATTCTTTGACCTAAGGTGCATCAACAATTCACCTTAAGAATATTATAATTTGACTACACCATAACTCGATCTCCTAGCCATTCAAAATCCTAAGGTATATGTTGGTTGTAGCATATTCATTGTAAGAATTGGATTGTACCAATAGGAGATATATCTACCTCGGTAAATGAGGAGTAGCCTTATGATAATCATGACCCTAATCCTGTCGGGGCTCAAGATAGAAAAAGCCAATCACACAGATAACTGCACTGAGAGGTTTACATTTAGTTCTGATGGATTGCCACCATATACTGCTAGGTGTCACTGGTGGATTTTGAGCACAATTAGAATGATTTTGATGATCGATCATTCTAATTGTATGAATCAAAAAAGTTCTGGTCCATCGAAAGGTGTTTCGATGATGTCGATAATAGAGATCGCAACATGTCTCATTACCATATGAAATTGAATCTAATTGGATCATACAAATAAGAGTTTGGGTCTAGATGTCATCAATTGAGCTAACCCAATTTGATTGATTTGGATAAGATCCAATCAGGTTCAAGGTAATTGTGCTAGCACACGATTGAGCCTGACTTTCTCCCTTCTATAATCTTTCTGACTAGTCACAACTAAATTAAATTTGATTTGACTCATTCTTGTATCTTAAATGGATTTAATTTCATCTGATTGAAATCTATCCAGATTAGATTAATTATAGAAATTAAATCCATTCATGTTGAAATTGGACTAGGGTCAAAAGTTGACCTTATTGAAAGAACTGAGGGTCACCTGATCAGAGGCTTCTAGAAAATTCTCTGAAAATAATTTTGCTCTGATTTTTGGATATGTGATTGAGCTCAAGTCATAGGGTGAGCCCAATTTTATGATTTTTTTTGTGGCCCCTAGATTGGATTTCCAATAGAGTTTGATTTGGATCAAACTCTTGAAGGGAGGAGTAACATGCACCATGGACTTCTCCTTATTCTTTCTTCTTGCCAACTTGGGAGGAGTTTGGGTGACAAAACTAGATAAATATTAGGTGGGCGATGTGGGTTATCAGATTGGAGTCCTAGATAATCAAGCAAATGAGTTGCTTGATCATTTAGCAGTCTAGATGGTGCAAGGATCTTATATAAAAACACCTATGCATAAGGCCTTTGTAGAATTCTGATTGCCACATCCATATGCTACCGGGCCTTCCATCTTCTACATCCCCTCTGATCCTCTCTCTCCCCTTCTTCTACATGCCAAATGTTGGGCATAAATCAGATAAGAAAATCCAATCTAATTTGTGAAGTGTTCAACATCTACGCGACGGTGTTCGTGAGATGGACAAGCTGCCTTCAGAAGTTATTTTGAAGGTTCTTTAAATCAGATTCAGATCTAATCTTTGAAAAAAAGATTCATGGGAGAAGACATCCAGATCTTGCTCGAGTGGATACCGGTAGAGGCCAGGCGCATGCGTGGCTCCTTCTAAAAACCTCAAAAAAGATCAAGATCATCATAGGTTAATCAGATTATCCAAACAAGATAAGAAATTAAATTAGATTTAATTTTATTTTTAATTTTTAATATCAAATCACTATGATCAGATCTAAGAACTCTTAGATCTGATTGGATAGTTTAGAAATTTTTTACAAAAATCCATCTCAGATTTGATCAGATCTGCACGATCCTATGGTGAAAAATGAGATTTTTCCTTCAAGTGCCTCCCTTAAGCCCAAGGAGGGTGGCGCCCCATCACAGATCTAGATTGGTAGATTGGTGGTTTGCTACCCTTAGAGAAGGTCAAAGGTCTCCTCAGGTCCATGCTACAGATCAGGGGCTTCTGCAACATGGTATCTGGGCTAGGTGATTCCATGGTGATGCGCCAATAATTTGGTGTTAGAGCCTAATGGTGCGTGGAAGCGAAGGAGAAGTCACACAAGATAAAATCAAAAATCTGCATAAGTATTCCATGGTATGTGTCAGATCTACCTTTGTTATTGCTCTGGTTTGGCCAACCGGAAGTAGTGGGTTGAAGATCGAGACCGAGAGGATTAACGAAAAGAGTATTTTTCAGGATAGAAGATTTGGATGTATAATTTTTTGATCGATCATGGTTGGAGAGACCCGGGTGTATGACAGGTGATAGGGTTCTCTTGGAAGATCGACAATATGGGACTGTTTGGCAGATGAAGAGAGGTTTTTCAAGGGATAATGGTCAAAGGAGAGCTGAAGAAGCCACTATACATCCTTCGATTATAGGAAGATGGGAGAAGTAGTTGGGGATGCATTCGGTAGTTCGACTGGAGCATAGATTTGTGAAGCCTTGGATGTGATGGAGATGGATGATCCATGGAGGTCCGGTAGGTCAAGGCTGGATGGTTGATCTTATATCAGGTTACTTCTGCAGGAGCACTAGGGAGAGTATTCAGGTGGAGGATGGTTTGTATATATAGCAAGAGAGGACCCGGATACCTATGAGGAGGCAGTGTTGAAATGAGGTAGGGAGCATTGGAGTGCTACAGTAGTGCTTTCCTTAAGGCACGGGACAAAGAGAAGCTTGGTGGTGCAGCAGTCGAGGGAGGTATCTCAGCAAAAAGTATCAGGAGGCATCTCAAGAAGATCGGAAGCATGTCTCATGGAGAGCATGGGAGTCTCAGGAGCCTCAGGATGAGATAGGTGGGTCTGAGCCTAGGACAGGGTTTGAGCTATAGTTCCTCCTAATGCAACTAAAGTGATGGCTGGTGCAGGGGTAGAAGAAGAGAAGGCTAGGGTGGAATTTCCTATGATTCAGTCGCTAGATTAAGAGGAGTTGGATGAGCTCTTGGTGGTTTCGGAGGAGCCAGCGTGGTGCAATGCATTCGAGATAGTTTCGAAGGGGTACGCGGAGTGCGGAGGATCCGATGGAGCAACAACTATGTTCGAGATATAGCGGCAGGCTCAGTAGTGCAGCATTGAGTGGTTGGCCTTTGGTGATTCAATTATAGAGTCAGGATAATCTATGGCATCAGGTGGACTTGGTTTCAAGTGGAGCACTAGGCAGAGGTGGCTTCACCGATGGAGATGTGACATGAGTTCAAAGCGAAGGAGTGCAGGAGGACCAATATCCTAGCACCAATATTGGAGATGCACAATTTCAGATGGAGCAGCACGTGCAGGAAGGACTGGCAATATTTTGAGGACATCATGTTAGGATATGCAACGAGTGTTGGTACAAGAACGCTATCGAATCTGAAGGAAAGTCCAGGATAATTGATGAAGCTACCAAGTAGAAGGGTTCCTACAATTTTCAGAGTGGTGTATAGGTACAAGCCAAGATCTTTAGCGGTGGAGGCGGTCATACCAAAGATCTCCAAGGATGATAACAGCTGAAGAGGATTGGCGGAGGTGATGTTTGCACAAGAGGCTGTCAAGGTGTGCAGCAATAATGGAATCATGTAGGAGGGCATTGCCAAGGGTTTGCCAAGACTTAGGGCACCAAGGTGTTAGATATATGTGCCCTAGAAGCTAGAATTTGGCTGACACTTGTAATACACTTCTAAAGGCAAAATTGTAATTTTGACTAAAATCAATAAAATAGGTTATTTTCTATCACATATGTGTATTTAGTGTCTGTGATATATCCTTTGAGTTAATGGTAATGATAATTCATATTTTTAAGAGTTGAAAATTTAAGACATGAATAATGATTATTAACTCATAAAATGCTCTCGACCATAGGATCATCACGAGGATGGTGATTGATCCAAAAGATTGGTGTACAATCGCTTCTCTTTAGTAGATGAGTCTTGAGTCTACGGTATGAAGACACCGGAGCGAGAGTATAGGTACTCGTTAGAGAACGAGAGCACTGAGCATGACCACCTCGAGTAGTCATTAGGAAGTCTACCTTCTCGTCAATGACTAACTCGATGTTGTAGTGGTGTGTCTGGATCTTTGACCTGAGATGCATCGGCAGTTCACCTTGAGGGTGTTATAGTTTGACTATACTATAACTCGATCTCCTAGCCATACAGAATCCTGAGGTGTATGTTGGCTATAGCATGTTCATTTTAGAAACTGGATTGCATCAAGATGGAATCTATCAACCTCGATGGTAGAGGAGCAGCCCTATGATGATCATGAGAATCAAGTCCATAAGCCCATGGCCATGGTAGAGTGAAATAATATAAAGAGTTTCTATTTAAGTTTTCACATCGGACTTGAATCGAATGATTACATCATATGACAGAGACTAGGGTTTGATGAGTTCACCTAAACCCTAATCTAATCGAGGCTCAAGATAGAAGAACTTAATCACACAGGTAGCTGCACCAAGAGGTTCGCATTCAGCTCTAATTGGTTGCCACCATATACTGCTAGGTGTCACTGGTGGATTCTGGGAGCAATTAGAATGATTTAGATGATCGATCATTCTAGCTGTTCGAATCAAAAGAGTTCTGATCCATCGAAAGGAGTTTCGATGATGTCGATGATAGAGATCATGACCTATCCCATTACCATATAGAATTGAACCTAACTGGGTCACACAAATAAGGGTTTGAATCTCGTGATCATTAATTGAACTAATCCAGTTCAATTGATCTGAATGAGATTCAATTAGGTTCAAAGAAATCGTGCTAGCACTCGATTGAACCTAACGTTCTTCTTTTACTATCATAAATAGTTGTCCTTACTGAGCCAAAGGAGTTTGTGCTAAATAAGAGGCCTTCACTTGGTCTGACGGGAGCCTGTCCAGGTTAGAAAAGGGTTGTCTCATTTTGTAAGATAATACCTGCCATTTTTGGTCACCTGCCATTTCTCGTCCATTGACTTTGGTCAAAAGTTGACTTTTGACTAGTCAATATTGACCGTTGATACTTTGACTTCTATCCACGTGTCATACACCTATTGGAGAGCTGGTTGGGGCCTGTCCCCCTGCCAAAACCTAGCAAGGAGGAGGGCGCACGCCACCCTTGACATGTGCCCAAGCTAGAGGCGCCCAGGAGTCCCTGTTAGACAAGGACTCCATCTCCTTTTTGGATTTTGATTAGAGTTCTCCTAAGAACCAAGTTTGACTGGTCTTAGGGACCTTCTAAGGAGGAATCCAAGGGACTCTATTTCCACCAATCAGATTTAGATCTGATTTCACAAAGGGTTGTGATTGGTTGGGACGAAGAAGAGTTAGATCATGCATAGTTTATAAATAAGACCCTGCGCCCAACTCAAAAAGTATTGGAAAAGGAAATAAAATTCCCACGCCCCAAGGCAGCCTCTGATGCGGGAGCATCCGAGACTACTGATCAATCCTTAAGTCCTGAGCAGATTCCTTCGGCAAAACAAACACTATCGGTACTTATTCATGCCAAGACTAACTTCGGTTACAACTTGCTTCGATGGGTTAAGGAATGATGATACCAATATCAAAATTCGTTGCTGATCGATGATATATCAAAGGGGAGTTATTCAGGATAAGTTCCATAGTGATTTAATGCTCTTTGGAAGTAGATATTTGCTAGTTGTTGTTGGTGGACGAATTTTGAAGGCTGAAGAGAAAAGACTCCTAGTCCCCATGTCATTTATTGCATTCCCTAGTTCCTAGACCTTTAATGCTATTTCAGTTTTGTTTAGTCTTTAATGTTTGGGTAGTTCCCATGTTGTTTTCAATTCTGAGTCTAATATCTATATAATGAGACATATTCTCATTTTGTACGCAGACTGGTTGAATGAATGAAAATTCCTCTTTGTGAGTTGAATTATTATCTCGATTCTTTATCCAACGTCGTTGGTGGTGAATCAAACAGTTCTTTATCCTTGGCCGATGGAATTTCCTTTAAGCCTTGGTGGTGAACTGCAACTATCTCGGTCCTTCATCCTTGGCTGGTGGCTTGTGCCTTTAGGCTTAGGTGATAAACCTTCCATATCCTTGAGTTACACACATCCCCACAAACACAGTGCCTCATCCAATTCCTCCCAGAATCGCTCACTCCACAGAGCTTATTTGTGGAAACTCAAAACACAAAAGTTCTAGATCTATGAGTCCTTGATCTGTCACTTTTAGAATCGGGTCAATCCGACCTGTATTGAGGAAGTTACGCCCATTTTCCCGAAATCACGCAATCCTGAAATTTTCTGTTCGGAGTCACTCGCCCATGCACGCATCAAGTTGGTATCAGAGCTCAAGGTTGAACTTATCTTGAGTGATTCCTTTGTAATGTTATCTTCTACTTATCATGGGTGACGAACAAGTTCCACGAGGCTTGACTTTGGAGCAAGCGCACGACCTAAGGCGAGATCGTGCTATAGAAAATCTCCAAAGGCAAATGGAGCGAGTTCTCAATCTCCTAGAGAACCCGGCAAGACAAGAGCAACCAGCAAGGCGTCCCGATGTTCAGCGACACCATGATAAAGAAGAAGAGGATCTCCAGATCCAGCCTAAGTAGATATCGAAAGAGGCCAGGCACTTGCGTGGCTAGATCAGAACCTTCCACTGCTTATAGGATCATCAACGGGTAATAGGATTACCCTACATCAAGGTAAATTAAATTAAATTTAATTTATTTAGATTTTATTTTTATTACTAGAATAATAAGGATCAGATCTAAAATATTCCAGATCTGATTAGGATCAAAAATTTTTTTTTTTAAAATTTATCTCTTGATCTGATCAGATCTGAACGAACCTGGTCCGGAAAATCAGGATTTTCCTTCAACTGGTATCAGAGCCTAGGTTCTAAAAGTGTTTAGATCTGATTTTAAATTTATTATAATTAAAAAATAAGTGATTTCAGATATCACATGAGATGTGATCAGATTTGAAATCAGAAAAAATTAAAATTAAATGATTTGGATCTAAGATTAGAAAATATGCATGACTAGTTCTAAAATGGAATAGTTCTATAGAATAGTCTTGCATGTTTTCAGTTTATTATAATTAAATCATATGTTAGATCTATTTATTTACTATTTTTTAATATTATAATTATTATAATAACATCTAAAAAATAGCAAATAAAAATTATTTAATTTTAAACATCATATGAGATATGATTGATGCATGTCTAGACTAGTTGTAGAATAGTTCTACATAGTTGCCTAGATTAGAATTTATTTTGATAAGATCAATTTAAATCTAATTTTTTAGATTATTATGAGATAATTTAGATTTGAAAACATGCATGATTCGATACATGAGATGTATGCAAAATATGCCATGATTAGATCTAATTTGTATATGAGATATATGATGATATAGATCTAAAACTGCTTTGTAGTATTACATGTTCCTGATTAAGGCATTCCTCTTGGCCATCCGATCATAAGAATGAAGAAGGATTTAAAGGCCCTCTCCTCTCATCCGATGGGATGTTCTTATGTTGTGTAGGGGTGCTGCACGTTCATCCTAAATCAGAAATCTAAAACTTACTTTTTGCAAAACCCTAGATCCTGAAATCCTAGGATTTATTGTGCATATTTTGTTTATGAATCCTACTTAATTAAAAATTAAGATTATGAAATATTAATTAGGTCTAAAATTGAGAATTTCATATCTAAGACATATTCATAATACTGGGTTTGGGCTTGGATAGCTCAATTAGTTCTAAGCAGTTCATCAAACCGAATCAAGAGTTGGTTAGATGGGATCAACAATGCTTAAATTGACCAGCCTAATAGGATTAAGTCTAGGTCAAGATCAAGTCACGATCAAGCAAGACCTAATTAGGCTCAGAGGTTAGAGTCTAGATTGTAGGCTAACCCAATTGGTTCTGGCTCAATAATTTGTCTAAGGTAAGTTTGGCACATACGACCGACTGGTTTTTAATTGGGAGCTACTCGACCTGAATGCGTTCTTGTATGAGTTAATGGCATATCCCTTCCACCGGTCTCACTTACCTGGCCATATATCTGTTAACCCAGTTCTGATTTGAGGTGGTCAATAATCCGAGCTAACCCATGCCACTAGGTTAGTCATAATTGTTATGACTATGACAAGTCTAGTTTAATGAGACCTGAATCAATTCTCCCTAAGAAAAGATTAAGTCTGAGGTCTTCCACCATTGTAGATGTGCGGGCCCTTCTCAGGGTTGATTGTTCTCGACTGGATACGGTGGCTCAGTTGCATTGGAAAGATGCAACCATGTCTATTAGGCATTGGATGCTATGGGCTGGAGGATGAGTTGGGCTCAATATTTTGGATACGGTGAGAGACTCAATTAGGAATCCAGTCTGTGCAAATGGTAGGGTCTGACTTAACTAAGGAGTGGATCAATATTTCGGATACGGTGAGATTCATGAATTAGAGACTAAGTTTGGGTGCACCATGATTAGAGAATCATTGAACAAGAGTTGTTCACTCATTGGCTAACCCATCACCAATAACTGTTAGGTGAGGTGATGAGTCAGTTGGTGAGACCGCACCACCCACTAGAAATCATTAATCATGGAGATTTTTGCATCTCTACAGAGGGAGTGTAGGAATCCAAGAAAATAGTGAGAGCTAATTTGTTTAAAAATAAAATCCTTAAACAAATTGGTCAAGTCATAATTACAGTATCTAACTAGAATCTTTGACTCTCTATAGGAAAATGTCTGCATCCAACCCATTAGCACGTATCCTGGACACACATAGACTGACCGGACCTAATTATAAAGATTGGCTAAGGAACTATAAAATTATTTTGGGTTCCGAGAAGTTAACCCATGTATTGGACCAGGACCCTCCCACCTTACCAGCCCGTCCATCCACTGAATAGAGAGCGTCTCTGAAAAAATGGATAGACGAAGATAATAAGGCCAGATATTACATGTTGGGCTCGATGTCTGATGAGCTCCAGCACCAACATGAAGATATCAGGACTGCTCGCCAAATGTTGGCTCACCTGCAGGAGATGTTTGGTGAACAGAGTCGCGCAGCCAAATATCAAGTCACGAAACGACCTTTTTAAGGCTAAGATGCGTGATGGGCAGTCAGTCCAAGATCACTGTCTGATGATGATCAAGGACATGGAAGAGCTTGAGAAGCTCAATGTGAAGTTAGACTTGGATCTGCAGAACGATATTATTATGCAATCCTTGACTGATGCATATGGGCAATTCATCATGAATTACCACATGCATAAACTTCAAAATTCCTTGGCCGAATTAATGAATATGCTGGTCACCCCGCTGAGCTTTCTATGAAAGGTTCTAAAGGCTCAGTTCTTGCTATGGAACGGACTTCTTCCAAAAGAAAGTCTTATGGAAAGAAAAAGAAGTCTGTGAAAAAGCAGAAGGTGGAAGGAGGAAAGAAGAAGGCAGAGCCAAAGATGAAAGCTGCTGCCAAAGGAAAGTATTTTCATTGCAACAGCGATGGTCACTGGAAGCGGAACTGCCCTACTTACCTGGCCATCCTGAAGAACAAGAAGGAAGGTCCTTCTGGAGGTATGCTCGTTATTGAGTCTAACCTTACGATTTCTTCTGCATCCAGTTGGGTGCTTGACTCTAATTCTAGTGCTAATCTGTGCACTTCCATGCAGGGTCTTGAGGATAGCAGGAGGCTGAGGGATGGAGACATGATCCTAAGCGTCGGTAATGGAGCAAGAGTTGCTGTAGTGGCGGTGGAAACATACCCTCTTCGATTACCATCTGGTTTAAACTTAGTTTTGAAAGACTATTATTATGTGCCTATAGCTAGCAGAAATTTGATTTCTGTTTCATGCTTAGCACTAGAAGGCTATGTGATTACCTTCTTTAAGGACCATTATAACATTCTTTATGAAAGAAATAAAATTGCAAATGGTTTACTTATTAACGATCTTTATCAGCTACATATTGATGTACCTGTTCTAACTATCGAGCAAAACATGAATGCCAAACGACCTAGGGATAGTCCAAACAATAGATATCTATGGCACCTGAGATTAGGTCATATAGCAGAAGATAGGATTAACAAATTGGAGAAAAATGGGCTATTGAGTCCATTGACTTCCGAGTCATATCCAACTTGTGAATCTTGTCTCCAAGGCAAAATGACCAAACTTCCTTTTGTAGGACATGGGGAGAGGGCCACAGATCTCCTTGCCCTAGTACATACTGATGTGTGCGGCCCATTTGATGTGCCGGCTAGAGGCAATTTTGTCTACTTCATTACCTTTACCGATGATCTGTCTAGGTATGGGTATATGTATCTTATGAGACAGAAGTCCGAAGCTTTTGAAAAGTTCAAAGAATTCAGACATGAAGTAGAAAAACAAACTGAAAAACTCATTAAGGTTCTTCGATCAGATTGAGGAGGTGAATACCTTAGCCGAAATTCCTAAACTATCTCAAGGAAATGGCATAGTCTCTCAATGGACTCCACCAGGAACACCTCAACTCAACGGAGTTTCAGAATGGAGAAATCGGACCCTATTAGATATGGTCCGATCCATGATGAGCTTCACAGACCTTCTTGATTTTTTTTAGGGACATTCATTGTTAACTTCAATTTATCTACTAAATAGGGTTCCCTCTAAAACCGTTCCTACCACACCATATGAGATATGGCATGGTAAGAAACCAAGTCTGAGTCATCTCAGAATTTGGGGTTGTCCAACTCATGTCAAAAGACAACAAGCGGACAAGTTAGATTTTAGGTCCTTCAGAGCTCGATTCATAGGATATCCTAAAGAGTCATTAGGATACTATTTCTACATTCCAGAAGACCACAATGTGATTGTGAGTCGACATGCCATCTTTCTTGAAAAATAGTTTATTCAAGATAGCGGCATTGGAAAGCAGATTAAGCTTGATGAGAAAGTCTCATAAGTACAATGAGCTAAGGACCAATTGGAACCAAATCAGGTTGAGCCAATAAGAACACTACCTCCTTCACCTCGTAGATCGAAAAAAGTTTTTCGTCCCCCTGAAAGATACTTAGGTATTATTTCAGAGAAAGTAGAGAAAATGTTCCTCGTAGGTAATGGTGCTCATGGTGATGATCCCAAAACCTACAATGAGGTGATATCAGATATCGACTCTGAGAAATGGCTAGAGGCAATGCAGTCAAAAATTCACTCGATGCACTCAAACCAAGTCTGAACTTTGGTAGATCCACTAGAAGGTATAGTACCTATTGGGTGTAAATGGATCTTCAAGAGAAAGATTGGTGTAGATGGGAATGTATAGACATTCAAGGCTAGACTAGTGGCAAAAGGTTATAGTCAATGCGAAGGCATTGACTATCAGGATACCTTTTCCCTAGTGGCTATGCTAAAATCCGTCCACACATTGCTTGCCGTTGTAGCCTATTTCGGTTATGAATTATGGCAAATGGATGTGAAAACGGCATTCTTGAATGGATATCTTGAGGAAGATATCTATATGGAACAGCCGCTAGGTTTCACATTCAGTGATACTGATCACAAGGTTTGCAAGCTGCAAAGATCCATATATGGACTTAAGCAAGCATCTCGGAGCTGGAACACTCATTTCAATGATGTGATCAAAATGTTTGGTTTCATCAAAAATAAAGAGGAACCGTGTGTCTTCAAAAAGGTCAGTGGGAGTGCTGTTGTCTTCCTTGTACTTTATGTGGATGACATCCTCATTGAAAATGATATTTCCATGATGATGACAGTCAAATTACGGTTGTCGAAGAAATTCTCCATGAAAGACCTAGGTGAAGCATCCTTTATTCTAGGAATTAAGGTCTATAGGGATAGACCGAATAGAATGCTAGGACTTTCACAGAAGATGTACATAAAGGAAGTACTAAAGAGGTTTAGTATGAAAAACTCTAAGAGGGGATTAATATCCTTCAGAAATGATATTCATCTTTCCAAGAAGATGTGCCCTAGCACTCCTGAGGAAATAAAATGCATGAGCAGGATCCCTTATGCTTCTGCAATAGGGAGCCTCATGTATGCCATGCTATGTACACGACCTGATATAGCCCATGCTGTGAGTGTCATAAGCAGATATCAGTCAAATCCAGGTGAAGAACACTGGATTTCTATGAAATGTATCCTTAAGTACTTAAGAAGAACTAAGGATATGATGTTGGTCTTTGGTAATGGAGAACTCCAGGTCTAGGGATACACAGACTCGGATTTCATATCCGATATAGATGATGGAAAGTCAACATCTGGAGGTCTGTTTGTGTGCAGTGGTGGTGCTGTCAGCTGGAAGAGTTCCAAACAAATCGTGATAGCAGATTCCACCATGAAAGCTGAATATATTGCTACATCAGAGGCTGCGAAGGAAGCATTCTCGTACAAGAAGTTTGCTGCAGAAATCGAAGTAGTGCCATCAAATGCCATTCCTCTATACTGCGACAACAATGGCACCATAGCCCTTGCTAAGGAACTAGATTGCATCAAGAATGAATCTATCTACCTCGGTGGTAGAGCAGCAGCCCTATGATGATCATGAGAATCAAGTCCAGAAGCCCATGGCCATGGCAGAGTGAAATAATAGAAAGAGTTTCTATTTAGGTTTTCACATCGGACTTGAATTGAATGATTACATCATATGACAGAGACTAGGGTTTGATGAGTTCACCTAAATCCTAATCTGATCGAGGCTCAAGATAGAAGAACTTAATCACATAGGTAGCTGCACCAAGAGATTCGTATTCAGCTCTGATGGGTTGCCACCATGTACTGCTAGATGTCACTGGTGGATTTTGGGAGCAATTAGAATGATTTAGATGATCGATCATTCTAGCTGTTCGAATCAGAAGAGTTCTGATCCATCGAAAGGAGTTTCGGTGATGTCGATGATAAAGTTCATGATATATCCGATTACCATATAGAACTGAACCTAACTGGATCACTCAAACAAGGTTTTGAATCTGGTGATCATCAATTGAACTAATCCAGTTCAATTGATCTGAATGAGATTCAATTAGGTTCAAGGAAATCATGCTTGCACTCGATTGAACCTAACGTTCTTCTTTTACTATCATAAATAGTTGTCCTTACTGAGCCAATCAGAGGTCTTCACTTGGTCTGACTAGAGCCTGTCCAGGTCAGAAAAGGGTTGTCTTATTTTGTAAGACAATAGTTGCCATTTTTGGTCACCTGCCATTTCTCGTCCTTTTACTTTGGTCAAAAGTTGACCTTTGACTGGTCAAATGTTGACCACTAACACTTTGACTTCTGTCCATGTGTCACGCACCTATTAGAGAGCTGGTGGGGGACTATCCCCCGCCAAAACCTGGCAAGAATGAGGGCGCACGCCACCGTTGGCGTGTGCCCAAGCTGGAGGCGTCCAGAAGTCCCTGTTAGATAGGAACTCCATCTACTTTTTGGATTCCAATTAGAGTTCTCCTAAGAACCAAGTTTGACTGGTCTTAGGCACCATCTAAGGAGGAATCCAAGGGACTCTATTCCCACCAATCAGATTTAGATCTGATTTTAGAAAGGGTTGTGATTGGTTGGAAAAAAGAGGAGTTGGATCACGCATAGTCTATAAATACGACCCTACGCCCAACTCAAAAAGCATTGAAAAAGGAATTGAAATTCCCACGCCCCAAGGCTGCCTCTCCTCTCCTCCTCCAAGCCAAGTCCACCTTCTCCCTCTCCTCTGCATGCCCAAAGGAGTTTGGGATCTTAGTTGGTGCAATCCAGATGAGAGAAAGGTGACAGAAAGCTAGAAGGCTGCACTGCTGCAAAGGATAACTGCTGATCTCAAAAGGTGTTTTGAAGATCCTTCAGATCTGATTTTTGGAGACGTAATAGAAGAGAAGAGGATCTCTAGATCCAACCTGAGTGGATATCGGTAGAGGCCAGGCACTTGCATGGCTAGATTTAGAACCTTCCACTGCTTGCAGGATCATCAACGGGTAATAGGATTACCCTACATCAAGGTAAATTAAATTAAATTAAATTTATTTAGATTTTATTTTTATTATTAGAATAATAAGAATTAAATCTGAAACATTCCAGATTAGATTAGGATCAAAGAAAAATTTTTTTGAAATATATCTCTTGATCCGATCAGATCTGAACGAACCTGGTCTGGGAAATCAGGATTTTCCTTCAACTGGTATCAGAGCCCAAGTTCTAAAAGTGTTTAGATCTGATTTTAAATTTATTCTAATTAGAAAATAAGTGATTTCAGATGTCACATAAGATGTGATCAGATCTTAAATGAGAAAAAATTAAAATTAAATAATTTAGATCTAAGATTAGAAAATATGCATGACTAGTTCTAAAATAGAGTAGTTCTATAGAATAGTCTTACATGTTTTTAATTTAATATGATTAAATTATATTTTAGATCTATTTATTTACTATTTTTTGATATATAATTATTATAATAACATCTAAAAAGTAGCAAATAAAATTATTTAATTTTAAACATCATATGAGATATGATTGATGCATGTCTAGACTAGTTGTAGAATAGTTCTACAAAGTTGCCTAGATTAGAGTTTATTTTTATAAGATCAATTTAAATCTAATTTTTTAGATTATTATGAGATAATTTAGATCTGAAAACATGCATGATTCGATACATGAGAAGTATGCAGAATATGCCATGGTTAGATCTAATTTGTATATGAGATATATGATATAGATCTAAAACTGTTTTGTAGTATTACATGTTCCTGATTAAGATGTTCCTCTTGGCCGTTTGGTCATAAGAACGAAGAAGGGTTTAAAGGCCCTCTCCTTCCATCCGATGGGGTGTTCTTATGACGTGTAGGGGTGCTGTGCGTTCGTCCGTAATCAGAAACCCGAAACTTTCTGCAAAACCCTAAATCCGGAAACCCTAGAATTTATTATGCATATTTTGTTTATGAGCCCTACTTAATTAAGAATTAATATTATGAAATATTAATTAGGTCTAAAATTGAGAATTTTAGATCTAAGACATATTCATAATACTGGGTTTGGGCTTGGATAGCTTAATTAGGTCTAAGCGGTTGATCAAACCGAATCAAGAGTTGGTTAGATCCAGAACCTTCCGCTGCTTACAGGATCATCAACGGATAATAGGATTACCCTACATCAAGTTAAATTAAATTTGATTTAATTTATTTAAATTTTATTTTTATTATTAGAATAATAAGGATCAGATCTGAAACATCCCAAATTTGATTAGGATCAAAGAGAAAAATTTTTGAAATATATCTCTTGATCCAATCAGATCTGAACGAACCTGATCTGAAAAATTAGGATTTCCCTTCACAAGGTGGAGATTGTTAGGATTTGTCATGCTCCCAAGTCTTGAAAGGCCACAAGAGGAGCCAGGGTGTTAGCTTCGAGAGTCTAGGATGGGTGTGTGTCCTAGGGTTAGGACAGGAGTTATCTTAGGTAAATGCCGCATGTCGCCCTACACGGGCTTGAGGTTTAGGTGTGAGGACTTTGAGTGGCATGGTAGGTGCTCCGAAGACCTGAGATATAAGGTAGAGCAAAGGACCAAAGCCAGAAGAAGAATCAGTCAAGGCAAGAGGCTAACAAACAGGCAATCTGGCTTGGATACGCAGTCGAGCTAGCTCAGGGTGCAGTCGAGCCAACTGTCTCAGGCAAATAGAAGATAGATTTTGGGTGATATGCAGTCGAGCTAGCTCGGCTCCTAACAGAGTCAGCTCGGCAGTGGCAAATAGAACTAGACGGGATTTTCTATTTGGGTCTTAAGGCCTGGTCCAATAAGATCTTAAGGGAGCTAACTCATGTATGGATCGGGTTTAGATCCAGGAGATGAGAGCATAGAAGACATGGGTGTATATGGGTTTGGTGAGTACTTTCATGTATTAGGTTAGCCAAGAAAGTTTTTGTCAGACCTAATATCTATGTATAAATATAGAGGATGTATTAGAATTTTATAACATGGATTGAATACAGATCTTTTCTCCCTCAATCTCTCTTCTCTCTAGAGTTTCCATCCCAAGGGGGGCACCTCCCTCAAGCACAAGAAGGGAGGCACCCCATCATAGATCAAGAATGGTAGATTGGTGGTTTGCTGCCCTTAGAGAATGTCAAAGGTCTCCTTAGATCCATGCTAAAGATTAGGGGCTTCCACAACATGGTAACAGGGCTAGGTGACGCCATGATGATGCACTAATAGTATCAAGGTCAGCGGAGTGCTGCATGCCCTTCTTTCAAGTACTCAAGTAGCCTAAGAACTTCAATTGGACTCTCAAGTGTCAGCGTGCCCTTGAAGAATTGAAGAGCTATCTTAGTTCACCCCCACTACTAGCCAAATCTGAACTTGGAGAAGAGCTGTTCTTATACCTCACCGTATCTCCCATAGCTATTAGAGCTGTACTGGTCAGGGAAGAAGCTAAAGTTTAGAAGCTGATCTACTATATAAGCAGAGTCTTGAGGGATGTAGAAACAAGGTATACCAAATTAAAAAAACTAACCTATGCCTTGTCGATTATAGCAAGGAAACTCCGTCCTTATTTTTAGGGGTACACAATTACTCTCCTCACTAATCAACCCATTAAGGTAGTTCTTCATCGGCCTGATACCTCCGGTAGAGTGGCAAAGTGGGTGATTGAGCTGACCAAATTTGCCATTCATTTCCAACTTTGGCTGTCCATTAAAGCTCAAATAGTGGCCGACTTCATAGTGGAATGCACTATTCCGAACGAGACTAAACCAAATTACCAAGAAATTTATATCCCCGGCTCCCCTAAAGAGAAGGTTGATCTTCCAAAAAACTTTTGGGTACTGTATGTTGATGGTTCATCCAATGCTTCTAAGGTAGGCATTAGCTTGATCCTCATCAATCTAGAAGGAGTTATAATGGAGTATGAATTACGCTTTGACTTCCCCGCCACTAATAATGGAGCAGAGTATGAAGCCCTATTTGCCAAACTAAGGATAGCCAAAGAACTGAAAGAATAATATTTGAAGGTTTATAGTGACTCTTAGTTGGTGGTAGAATAAGTCAGTAACTCGTTTGAAGCCCGAGAAGAAAGTATGAAAAAGTACCTAGAATGAGTGAAGAGTTTTAGTTTGGTCTTTGACAATTTTGACATCTAGCGAATCCTCAGGGTGGAGAACACAAGAGCCGACCTCCTCTTTAGGTTAGCCACCTTAGCCCCAAATGAACTACCAAGAGAAGTCCTGCAGCACCCAAGTTCGGAAGAGCCTTAGACAATGATGCAAGTTGATCATGAGCCTGGCTGGATCGACCCATTGATTGCTTATCTCAAGGAAGGAACTCTCTCCAAAGATCGTAAAGAAGCTCAAAAATTAAGAAATCAAGCTTTCCGCTATATTTTATATGAAAATAGGTTGTATAAGAGGTTTTACTCATTACCACTGCTCAAGTGTCTCCGACCTTCAAAAGCCAACTATGCCTTGAGAGAGGTTCACAAAGAAATTTATGAAAATCATATGGGAGCAAGATATTGTCACATAAGTTACTCCATCAATGATACTATTGGCCAACAATGCATCATGATGCAATGGATTATGTGAGAAAGTATGACAGGTGCCAAAGAAACATAAACGTTCAGAGATAGCCAACTTCGCAGTTCACACCACTAGGCGCCTCCTAGCCAATTGCACAATGGAGAATGGATATACTTGGACCTTTTCCCATGGCATCTGGGTAGTGAAAGTTCCTATTGGTGGCAGTACATTATTTCACTAAGCGGGTTGAAGTCGAACCACTGATGAAGATTGCTGAAGTCAAAGTGTAGGACTTCATCTGGAAGTTAATTATTTGCAGGTTTGGTCTACCTCGGACACCAATCATTGATAATGGGCATCAGTTCATAGGTGCGAAGTTCACTGAGTTCTGCAATGATCTGAATATATCTTACCACTTCACATCAGTGCTCATCCATAAGAAAATGGTGAGGTAGAAGTAATTAATAGAACTTTGCTTCAAGGGATAAAGGCTAGGCTGAAAAAAGCAAAAGAAACCTGGATGGATGAACACATACTTTGGGCTTACAAAACCACTCAAAGGTTGCCAAAAAGAGAAACCCCTTTTGCATTAGCTTTTAGGATAGAGGCAGTCATCCCTGTCAAGTTTGAACTTCCTTCAGCATGAGTTGAAGCTTTTAGTGAGCAGAACAATTCTCAAGACCTTAGGGCAAATCTTGATTTGTTACAAGAAAAGTGAGAGAAAGCTCGAATCCAAATGGTAGCCTACTAGTAGAAAGTAGCCCGCTACTACAACTCAAGAGTTAGAAGCAAGACATTCCGAGTAGGAGATCTGGCGCTTTGGCTAGCTGATGTTTCACAACCTCAAAATTAAGGAAAGCTTGCACAAAACTGGGAAGGCCCCTATGAAGTCATAAAAGTCCTCCGACCGAAAATATATTACTTAAAGGAGCTCGAAGGGCCAACGCTCCCACGACCTTGGAACTCGAGAAACATGAGAATGTATTATCAATAAGCTTTTCCTAATAAAACTTTCTTATTTTTAATACCCTTGTTTTTTGTTGCAAAGTTATATAATGGCAGGGAATAACTTAACCAAAGTAGAAGACCTTCGATTGTTTAAGAAGGAGGAATTGAGAGGGCCCTTTTATGCCCGGTAACCTTATCAAGAATAGCAGAAGAACCTCATCCTGACAAAAATGAATGCTAACCATATTAGAAACAGAAGGAGAATCTCGATCTAATGTAGATAAAGACCTCTAGTTATTTAAGATAGGAGGAGATGAGAGGCCCTAACAACAGTCCTTTTGTACCCCAACAATTTTGTTAGGGACAGGAGGAGGACCTCATCCTGATAGGAGGATAAAAAAAAGGCCAACCATGTCAGGAGCAGTAGAACCTCATCCTGACATGAATGAAGACCTTTAGTTATTTAAGATAAGAGGAGGGGAGAGGTCCTAACAATGGCCCTTTCATGCCCTTACAACTTTATTAGGGACAAGAGGAGAACCTCGCCCTAATAAAGGTAAAGACCAACCCTATCAAGAATAGGAGGAGAACCTCATCCTGACAGGAGGACAAGAAAAAGGCCAACCATGTTAGGAGTAGGAGGAGAACCTGTTGGAACCAGATCTAGGATTTCAGGACTAGATCTTCAAACTTTTCAAGATCAAGTAGCAGAAGATAAAAAATTAATCAAAATTAATTTTATATATCAAAAAAATGCACTAGATCTAAGATCTATTATATGATCATGTCATGTTATTAAATCAAAAATTAAAATCTAAAGAAGAAACTAAAATATGTTGATTAGATCAACATGTATATACACTACATCTAATGCAGGTATGAAAACAATAGATCAAATCTATTACCTTTGCAAGTTAGATGTTCTAACTTATTGATCCAGGATTGAGGATGAAGTTGTGAGTCATACATGCATCTGCCTCTAAGAGTCATCCACACGAGCCCACGTTCACGATCAGAAGTCCTGATATAGGAAATCAACATAGTATGCTGGTACTATGCTGATCCTTCTTTGATGGTCGATCAGATATCTCTTTCCTCTGAATCTAGACTCTTCTAAAGAGGAGAAGGAGAAGAGGAGGTTTTAGATGTGAGGTACTCTCAGAAAATTTAAAGAAAGAGGAAGGAAAGAGGTGAACATAGCAATCCTAGAAGAAGACCCTCTTCTTCTTCTTCTCTTTGTTCTCACCTAGACACCTAGTTTGGTGTCTATGGAACCCCAATGCCCAAATAGTCTTTCTCCCTAATTTTTGCACACCCCAAAGCACTCCCAATGGTTTATATTCTAGAAAAAATTCAGGCCAAAATTCATCCTAAATATAAAAGAAAATAGGAGTCCTTGTCTAGGACAAAAATTAGACAAGGAAAGACCAAAATAGGCAAGTCAAGGGGCGCCCAACTCTTGGGTGCCCTCTCCAAAATTTTTTGGTGTGGAACCTCATGAGAAAGTTACCCAAAACCTTCCCTTCTTTGCCATGAGAATCAGAGAAAAAATAGGGATGAGGGTGACCCACTTGGAAGGAAAAGTTTTGGTTTTTCAAAACACTATCTCATAGAATTTGAAACCAAAACCAATTCCTACTTTGACTTGGTCCACTACCTAACTTCCATATGAGAAAGAGAGGAGAGGAGGGAGTGCATGAGAAGGCTGGGAGAAAGTTATTTGTCACACAAAATAAGAGAGAAAGAGGGAGTGGGGCATGAGGGGCTAAGGTGGCACAAGGTGGAATCCTAGTCTTACTAGGATTCCATCTATGACTTGGTCAAAGTGGTTTCTCAAACAAAATTAAATCAAAGTCAAATCAACCAAATTAAATTAGACTCTAACCTTATTAAAATTTAAATTAAATTAAATTAAATTATATTTAATTTATATTTAATTTTTTAATCAAATTAGAAAATTGGGTTGACCCGAGTCCTAGTTGAACTAGGACTAGTTCTTCCTTGCACGTGGCTTATCTAATAAGCCAATTGGACTTGATCCAATTAAGCCCAAACTAAATCTAATTAAATCATATTTAATTAGACTTAATCTCAGTCCTTTGGCTTAATCAAATTAAGCAAATTAGCAATCTAATTGCTAATCGATCCTCCTGCAACACTTGCACAAGATTAAACATCAACCATATTGATTATTTAATCCTAAAATGATTCTTAATCATTGATCAACCATTCGATTAGATCATAAGCTCTAATGTGTGTGACCTCATTGGTTCAAACCTAAGTTCATAGTATAGAAATAAAATTTTATACCAATCGAAGTAATCATCTATCAATGGTACCCGATGGTCGGATAGGTCAAATGGGTTGAGCAACATCCTTAGAACCTATACGGATATAGTTTCCATATAATTCATCTCTTGACCAAAATACTCGTAGGACATCTCATAGTTCAACTGTCAACTCTAATTAGATTGTCCACATTCTATTTCAAAATATCAAATCCATCTGATAGATTATCTTAGCCAAGATTTTGCTATATTGAAATATAGTGATATATTTTTCTCCAACTCTTAGAGTGGTCAATTCCATCTTGATCACACTTTGACTTTGCAAGTACTTGACTATGCCTAGAAGCCTTTCATTATTGAATTAAAAATTTAATTAGTTTGGTACCAAAGCATAGTGAGTTTCTTGCAAGTCACTAAGGTGATCTCAGGTCTAAGAGATACTTATATCTATATCCTATTAGTGATATTCTCGATAACAGAATGTCTGGAGTTGGTCATATTCAATGATGATGTACCCATACATCTCACCTGTATGTCATACCAATGTCTCGACACTTCTTGGTTAAGAGGACAACAACCTATATGTCATACAGCGACCTATGCTCGATAGATGCTGTCATCCTAACTAACAGCCTATCATTTGGTCGTAAATAGATTTAAGGAATAATTGATAAATCTTAACTTTTTTGAAGCTAAATAGTTTGAAGAACTTTATCACAATAATAAAGTTCATTAAAAGATGAATACTTTATTATAAAAAATATCAAAAATATATTTTATTCTTTAATAAATCTATTACAAATACAATGTAGCACAATCATCAACAAATTGACGATTGACTTTAGGATACATTTTTCAACAACTCCAACTTATCTTAAAGCTGTCCGGCATAGTATCTAATATCCATCTTCAACTTATGGTTGTTGAACTTCTTTATCGCTAGGACTTTAGTGAAGGTGTCGGCTAGGTTGTCCTTTTCATCGATCTTCTAAAAGTCGACGTCACCTCGATCCACGATCTTCTAGACTAGGTGGTAGCGACGGATATGCTTCATCCACTGGTGTGCCTTTGGTTCCTTCACTGGAGCTATGGCACCAGTGCTGTTGCAGTAAAGCAGGACCGGACCATCTAGGAAGGGTTCTACTCTAAGCTCGATGATATACTTCCTCAGCCACACAACTTTCTTTACAGCATCTAATGTTGTGATGTACTCTGCTTTGCAAATAAAGTCTGCCACAGTATGCTGCTTGAAACTCTTCTAGTAAATAGCTCGACCATTTAGAGTAAAGATATATCCCAACATGCTTCTGCTATCATCATGGTCAGATTGAAAGCTAGAGTCTATAAACCCCATAAGTTTTAGATCTGACTTGCCATAAACCAACCATTGGTCCTTAATATTTCTTAAATACTTAAGCATGGTTTTAACCACTTTCTAGTAATTTTCTCTAGGATTAGACTGGTATCTACTCACTACTCCTAGTGAGTATGCCACGTCTAGTCTCGTATATGTCATGACGTACATGATAGATCCCACTATCGAAGCATATGGGACTCTACTCATATGCTCTCTCTCTTCAAGAGTTGTCGGACAATCCTTCTTAGAGAGGGAAATTCTATGATCTATCAGGAGATAGCCCTTTTTGGAATTCTCCATGCCGAATCTCTTCAGCACAGTATCTATGTATATGGACTGGGATAACCTAAGCATCCTTTTAGATCTATCCCTATAGATCTTCATCCCTAGGATATAGGATGCTTCACCCAAGTTCTTCATAGAGAACTATGATGACAACTAGACTTTTATTCTCTATAGTGCAGGGATGTCATTTTCAATTAAGGGAATGTCATCCACGTACAAGATAAGAAATACAACTACTGGACCATTTTTCCATTTATAAATGCAGGGCTCTTCTTCATTCTTAACAAAGCCATATGTTTTGATCATCTTATCAAAATATATGTTCCAACGTCGAGATGCCTGCTTCATTCCATAAATGAATCTCTGAAGCTTGCACACCTTGGACTCATCTATGGATATGAACCTCTCAGGTTGTGTCATATACATCTCTTCGGTAAGCTTTCCATTTAGGAAAGCTATCTTCACATCCATCTATCAGATCTCATAGTTCAGATGGGCAGCTATTACAAGCATTATTCGAATGAATTTGAGCATTGCCAAAGAGAAGAACGTCTCATCATAGTTAATACTATAACATTGACGATATCTCTTGGCAACCAGATGGGCTTTATAGGTCTCCACCTTTCCATTTGTGCCCCTTTTTCTTTTGAAGACCCATTTACACCCAATGGATTTAACCCTTTTGGGTGGGTCAACCAATGTCCACACATCGATGAGCTTCATAAACTCTATTTTGGATTTCATGGCCTTAAGCCATTTCTCAGAATCGGATCTCTACATAGCATTCATATAAGTGATTGGATTCCTCATCATCCTCATCGAGTTCAATGGGATCACCATCCCGGATCGAGAAACTATAGTATCTGTCTGAAAGATGTGATACTCTACTAGATCATCTTAATGATATAGGTACACTAGGCTCCAAATCTAATCAAATCAAATTTGATTTAGGTTCGGCTATAGGTGTCGATTTTTCTACTTGTTGAACTTTGTCAAGTTCAACCTTAGAGGCAATAGTTTCTTCACCAAGAAATTTCTTTTCTAAAAAGATTGCCTTAAGGCTGATGAATACCTTTTATTCTTCGGTGTGATAGAAATAGTAACCTTTACTTTCTTTGTGATATCCTATAAATGTACACTTACCAGACCAGGGTCCAAGCTTATCTATATACAAACATTTGACATAGGCCGGACAACCCCAAACCCGTAGGTGAGAGGGTGTAGGCCTACGCACAATCCATATCTCATATGGAGTCTTTGCGACATATTTACTTGGTACATTGTTCAATATATAACATGCAGTCTTAAAAGTGTAACCCCAAAATAAAATCGGCAGACTAGAAAATCCCATCATAGATCGGACCATGTCTAACAAGGTTTGATTTTTTCTTTTCGATACACCATTATGCTGTGATGTTTCTGAAGAAGTCCACTTTGAGAGATTCTCATTCTCTCCTAGATATGTCAAGAACTCATTGGATAGATATTTACACTCCTTGATCTGATTGAAGAGTTTTAATACTCTTTTCAGTTTATTTTTCTACTTCACTTCAGAATCTTTTGAACATTTTAAATGAATCTGACTTATGTTTCATTAGATAAACATATACCTGAATAGATCATTTATAAAAGTAATGAAGTAGAAGTATCCACCTCTGGCAGCTGTGCTCATTGGTCTACATACATCAACATGTACTAAACCTAAGAGCTTAGTAGCTCTCTCACCTTTTTCAGTAAAAGGTGACTTGGTCATTTTGCCAAGAAGGCAAGATTCATAGGTTCAAAGTGATTTATAATCATTGACTTCGAGAATTTTCTCTTGAGTTAATCTATTTATCCTGTTCTTATTTACATGATCTAGCCTATAGTGCCATAGGTAGATATCACAGACATTATCTCTAGGGTGTTTTCTAGAAGTGTACATTATACTTACAGGCTGTGATCAAATATAAATATCATTTCTTTGTTGTTCTTGCATTATAATCTTCCTTTATAGATAAATGATAACTATCTTTGGCCAAAAGGTCAATAAAGATTATATTCATAAAAAAGGAAGGACAATAATGACATTCATTTAAAGAAATGATATTAGTATTGAGAATAAGTTGAACTATTTTCATAGCTAGAACTAGAATAGAGACCTTCCATCTCCAACATTCAGCAATCGCTCATTATTTTCAAATCCTCTACTAATTTGACGTTCTTGTAATATATTGCAAATATGGACTAGACTTCTGGTATCTAATACCTAAGTAGAAGTGTCACAAATAGAAAAATTATAAGGTGTTATCATATAACATCCTTGATCAGCAACTACTTGCTCATCTCTCTTTTTTAGCCTATTGGGGTCATGGGAATCAAGATACCGAGGACAATTCCTCTTTCAATGCCCCTACTTGTTATAGTAAAAGCATTCTGTTTGATCTAGGTTATTCTTGGATCTTATGTTTAAACTGGGAATAGAAGCCTCAGCACGAACCACTTCATGCTGCTCAACAATATTCAACTTTTGATACTTATTATCAAAGTTGGGTTCCATAAGTTTATCACAATCTAACAGTGAATGGAGCAACTGTGGTTAGGGTTTAACTGCATAAAGGAGAACCAAAAGCCTAATTAGTAATTGATTCATTAAACCTAAAGATTTGGACTTTAATCAAAAGATTTCTTCCACTATTTTATTCAAACTGGTAGCCTCTACCTCTCTAATTTGAGGAATTATCTTAATTTCTTGGTAGGTACTATAATCCACATAGACTTCACACTAGCCCAACTATAGTTGATCAACCCATGTACATCTAAGAATAGGTTCATAAATAATTATTTTTCCAAATAATTTCTAGTAATTTAATTTTATCCCAGGTTTCTTTTCAGTAGGCTAGGGCCTTCACTGAATGTTTCGATTAGATCCAACCATTTACGTGATCATACTAGGTCCATCTAACTAATAAATGATTAAGACCAACTATTGTTCGTCAATCTAACCATCATTTAGAGAGTTGTAGCCAAGAAATCATATTATGAATGATAATTTAATTAGTAGATAAGCACCAGGCCTATGGGCCTCCAATGATTATCTAACTAATGGACCCATTATCATCCACTTAATAGGAGGCTATGATCTAGTTATCATAATAACTATCTCAGTTTAGGAACCCAAAAATTTTAGCGGATTTAGTTTGAAGAAGGAAGGTTAGATGAACCAACTTATCATAATCCTTCCACTGACTTCACCAAGTCAGCTTAAGGGAGACCATTAATAGGCTGGCCTAGGAGCATCTAAATCAGTCATACTGATTTACTTAGCTGACATGGGTCAGCTTGAATAGTCAAGTGATCTGATCAAAACATAATTTTACCAAGAGGCCAGGTAAGTTCGATCAGTGGGAGGATCTGCCAAAGCTTGCCTTAGACGCCATAAAAAATGGTCAGCAGGCTGCCAATTAAAGACCACTGATCGAGTTTATCATAGACACAAATTGGTTTAATTAGTCTTGATTAGATCAACTTAATAGTTTATACTAGACCGCATAGCCAATAATCAAGTCCATCTTGGATCTTCTTAAAGACATGGACTTGACCAACTGCAACTATTGTAATTAATCTAGAGAATTCTTGACCTAATCTAAGATAATAATTGATTAGATTTAGTCAATTATCTAATTATGTCCATTCTTTAATCTAATCTTAGGTCTAATTCAATTAATGAACCTAATCTCCACAAACCCATTTAACCTAATGTGTTATGATTTGTATCTTAGGATCTTCAATTCACAATCCTAGATCCTAATCAAACAACTTCTTAATTATTAATTAAGTTTTGGACTGAGGATTGGGGTTCAGCTTTTCTTAAATAATTTTTATGTTTATAAAATATTTTTATAACATGATTTATCAACCAAGTTGCATGTTTGATTCATAATCAATATGCAAGTAACATAAACATGAATCTACTTTAGGTGTAATCTAAATAGATTCATGTAATTGAAATAATTTCAACTTTAATCAATCATAAATTTTTCTAGACCATATCTAACATATTTATAATGATTAAAATTAGATTAAAATATTTTAAATCAGGTCATAAAATTTTTTAGATCTAATCTAAAATTTTATGATTAATATTTTGGATCATCACATACTAGGACAATCTCTCCACTGTAAGGGGTAAATCTTATAGCAAGATAACCTTATAATCACTCCATACAATCTAAAATATTTTTTAGATCTAAAATTATTTTAAATCTAATAAATTATAAATAAAATTAGATCATATCTAATAAATTTATGATTAAAGATAGATCTATATGAATTAGGACAATCTCTCTACTGTAAAGGATAAACCTTACAACAGGATAACCTTAAAATCAGTTCGTTTGATTATTATTTTTAATTTTAAATTTAATAAATATATTATAAAATAGATCTAATAAATAGATTATAAAATAGATCTAATTCAAAAAATAATCTAAACATGCATACATAATCATGTAATAATCAACCTAGGCTCTGATACCAATTGTTGGAACCAGATCTAGGGTTTAAGGGCTAGATTTTGAAACTTTTTCAAGATCAGACAGCAAAAGATAAAAAATTAATCAAAATTAATTTTAAATATTAAAAATATATCCTAGATCTAAGATCTATCACATGATCATGGTATGTTATTAAATCAAAAATTAAAATCTAAAGAAGAAACTAAAACATGTTGATCACATCAACATGTATATACACAATATCTAATGTTGGTATGAAAACAATAAATCAGATCTATTATCTATGCAAGTTAGACATTCTAACTTGCTGATCTAGGCTTGAGGATGAAGTTGTGAGCCATACATGCATCCAACCTCTAGGAGTCATCCACACGAGTCCATGATCATGATCAGAAGTTCTGATGTAGGAAATCAGCATAGTATGCTGTACTGTGCTGGTCCTTCTTTGATAATCAATCAGATGCCTCCTTTTTCTAGATTTGGACTCTTCCAAAAAGAAGAAGGAGAAGAGGAGGTTTTATATGTGAGACATTCTTAGAAATCTCAAAGAAAGAGGAAGGGAAGAGGTGAACACAGCAACCCTAGAAGAAGACCCTCTTCTTCTTCTCTTTGCTCTCACCTAGACACCTACTTTGGTGTCTATGGAACCCCAATGCCCAAATACTCTTTCTTCCTGATTTTCACACACCCCAAAGCTTTCTTAATGGTCTATATTCATAAAAATTTTAGACTAAAATTTATCCTAAATATAAAGAAAAAGAGGAGTTCTTGTCTAGGTTAAAAACTAGACAAGAAAAGACCAAGATAGGCAAATCAAGGGGCGCCCAACTCTTGGGCACCCTCTCCAGAATTTTTTGGCATGGAACCTCATAAGAAAGTTGCCTAAAATCTTCTCTTTTTTTCATGAGAATCATAGAAAAAATAGGGAGGAGGGTGACACACTTGGGTGGAAGAGTTTTGGCTTTTCAAAACACTATCTCATAGGATTTGAAACCAAAACCAATTCCTACTTTGACTTGGTCCGCTACCTAACTTCCATATGAGAAAGAGAGGAGAGGAGGATGTGCATGAGAAGACTGGGAGAAAGATATTTGCCGCACAAAATAAGAGAGAAAGAGGACATGGGGCATGATGGAATAAGGTGGCGCAAGGTGGAATCCAAGTCTTACTAGGATTCCATCTATGACTTGGTCAAAGTAGTTTCTCAAACCTAATTAAATCAAAATCAAGTTAACCAAATTAAATTAGGTCCTAATCTAATTAAAAATTTAATTAAATTAGATTTAATTTTTTAATCAAATTAGAAATTTGGGTTGACCCGAGTCCTAGTTGAACTAAGACTAGTTCTTCCTTGCACGTGGCTTATCTAATAAGTCAATTGAACTTGATCCAATCAAATCCAAACTAAATCTAATTTAATTATATTTAATTAAACTTAATCTCAACCATCTGATTTAATTAAATTATATCAACTAGCAATCTAATTGCTAATCAATCCTCCTGTAATACTTGCACTCGGTTAAATATCAATCGTATTGACTGTTTAATCCTTGAATGATTCTTAATCGTTGATCAACCATCCAATTAGATCATAAGCACTAATGTGTGTGACCTCATTGATTCGAACCTAAGCTGGTAGCATAGAAATAGATTTCTATGTCAATCGAAGTAACCATTTAGCAATGGTACCCAATGGCCAGATAGATCGAATGTGTAGAATAATATCCTTAAAATCCATGCGTATATAGTTTCTATATAATTCATCCCTTAACCAAAATGCTTGTAGAATACCACAGAGTTCAACTATCAACTCTGATCAGGTTGACCACATTGTATTTCAAAATATCAAATCCATCTGATGGATTATCCTAGCCAAGGTTTTGCTATATTGAAATACAGTGATATATTTTTCTCCAACTCTTGGAGTGATCAATTCCATCTTGATCATACTCTGACTTCACAAGTACTTGATCGTGCCCAGAAGCCTTCCATTACTGAATTTAAAATTTAGTTAGTTTGATATCAAAGCATAGTGAGTTGCTTGCAAGTCACTGAGATGATCTCAGGTCTAAGGGACACTTATATCTATATCCCATCAAAGATATTCTCAACAGTAGAATGCTTTGGAGTTGGTCATGTTCAACGATGATATACATATATCTCAGCTGTATGCCATACTAGTGTCTCCACACTTCTTGCTTAGGAGGACAATCGACCTATTTGGCATACAGTGACTTATGCTCGATAGATGTTGTCATCCTAATTAACAGCCTATCATTTGATTGTGAATAGATTTAAGAACTAGTCGATAAATTCTCTCTTTATCAAAGCTAAATAGTCCTAAGGACTTCATCACAATAATAGAGTTCATTAGAAGATAAATACTTTATGATGAAAACTATCCAAAATATATTTTATTATTAATAAATTAATTACAAATATAATGTAGCACAATCATCAATAGATTGATGATTAGCTTTGAGATACATTTTTCAATAGAACTTCATCCTAAAATGAATAAATACCTTCGATTATTTAAGACAAGAGAAGGGGAGAGGCCCTTACAATGGCCTTTTTGTGCCCTAGTAACCTTACCAGGAATAGGAGTAGACCTCATCCTGATAAAGGTGAATGCTAATAACATTAGGAACAAGAGAAAAATCTCATCCTAACATGGATAATGACCTTCGATTATTTAAGATAGGAGGAGAAAAGAGGCCCTAACAACAGCCCTTTCATGCTGCTACGACTTTGTTAGGGACAGGAGGAGGACCTCGTCCTAACAAAGATAAAGACCAATTCCATCAGAAATAGGAGGAGGACCTCATCCTGACAGGAGGACAAGAAAAAAGCCAACTATGTCAGAAATAGGAGGAAAATCTCATCCTGGCATGAATGAAGTCCTTCAATTATTTAAGATAGAAGGGGAAAGACCCTAACAGTAGTCCTTTTTTGCCCCTATGACCTAATCCTAATAAAAAAAAAAAGAAAAAAAAGAGAGAGAAGAAGAGACCAACTGGGTCAGGAACAAGAGGATAAGCTCATCCTAATATAGATAAAGATCTCCAATTATTTAAGATAGGAAGGATGCATTTTAATGACCATTTTGATAAGAGATAAGGTGAAGAAAATAACGAAGTCACCAGATGTCAAACCCATGCAAGACAAAGAGATAATTGAAGAAAACATTATTCTATTTAAGCCGAAGTTCATTATAAAATAAAGGTCCTTGAGACCAATTACAAAAAAAAGAGGAGAAAGGGAGACAAGTTCTATTCGGGGTCGGACTTCGAGTTGCGAACTCCAACTATTGCAAGGGACAGTTTCAAACCTTCAACCTCCTCCTCGAGTCTCTATCGAGCTACTAAACTCTCCCTCAGCATCCTCTCCCACCTGCATGACTCCTCTTCTGTCTCCCTTAGCCTCTTCCTTAGAATTGTAGATTCAGCTTCGGCATCCTTCATGATGTCCTTCTGGTATGCCATTTGAATCTTCAATTCACACAGCTTGACTTTATCTTTTTTGTGTGTGGTGAACAGGCTCTCCAAGATGCCTCTCAAGAAAAGAATCTCTTGTGATTCCCTACTTAAACCGACTTGAGCTCTATTCAATAATTGCTGCCAAAGTGTAGCAATCTCACCATCAGCCTTTTCGAGTCTATGCTGAAGGTCTGCAACTTGATCACACCAACCTCATCGATAATCGTTATATGAGTCTTTGACTACTTGTAACTGGTCCTGTAACTCGAAAAACCTTTTTGACCAATCCCAGTCGTACTCAGTCTGGTTGGTGGATCATGCTCCCCTTGAGTGTTTGGATCTTCTCCTGTATGGTCTTCAGCTCGATTTCCAAAGAGCTTGCCTTGGCGGTCAAAGTCCAAGCTTTGTTGCTACTGAACTTGTTCGCCCATTTTAATTCTTTGGTTAAATGGTGTTTGTTATTGATATAATCCATAAAGTCCTTCTTGTGCACTTGTCGTAAGCGAGTAACATCAATCACCAACTCTAAATAAATTTTCCTCAACTTCTTAAGCTCATCTTCCATCCTTTCTAACTTTTTCTTTAAATGATGAACTTCTTTTTTTAGGTTTCTAATTATGGACCTTAGAGGAACACCCTGAGATAGTGGTTTAGCCTCGGCTAGAGATGATAGGTCAAAGCATTGATCGCTAGAAGGATTCTGACTGACACACACCATAGCACAAGTATAAAGAGAAGAAACATATTTTCATTGCTCAAAATGATTTGTATATATTGAAAGGAAAAAAAAAGAGAAAGGTACAACTAATAAAAATTCTCGACCTCAGGAGGAACAGCGATAAATGCGGTCAGAGTGTTCTCTGCCGCCTCTAGCTCCTGAGCAGGTTCAAGCATTGAAGCAGTAGTTTTAGGAACTTTGGAGGCAGGTTCAGCAGTAGGAGAAGCAGCACTGGCATCTGCACTAGTGTTGGAGGGACCCGCTTCTTCGTTAGGATCATCTGTCAAAAGGTTGGGGTCCACATCCAAAAAGTTCTTTGCAACTCTCCTCATACAGATCTCGAATCCCTTCAGAAAAGCCTCTTTGGCGAAGGCAATCTTGATATCCTCCATAGCCATAGAGGACTTGAAGGCCTTGATGGCCCTCTCCTTCTCGGTGCTGATCTCCTCTTCCATCTTCTTCTTCTTCTGCTCAATGAGGGCCAAAGTGGTCTTCAATCCTGTCACTGCTTCCTCTTCCTTTTGCAGCACCTCTCGAAGGTGCTCGACCTCGACAGATTGAACCTCCAAAGCCACTTTCAAATAATCGACTTCATCTTGAACCCTCTCAGTCTTTGCTTGGGCCTCCTGAAGGGCTCTGGAAGCCTCAACCTAGCAAAGGTTTGCTACCTTTGAATGGGCGAATAGATAATGCCCCAAATGCAAAATGGAAGTTAGATCAGAATTTCAAAAGTACATTTTGTATTCAATCAAAGTCAAAAAAGATCGATTACCTCAAGATAGGCAGCGAAAGACTCGTCGAACCTTCTGCATTCTCCATCAGAACCATCTTGTCGATGATATGTGGGAGGATGCTGCCCTCTATCAAAGATTGGACCACCTCCTGATCGTCCAAAAAATCTTGCCCCTGGCTGGAGCTCTCGCTGCTAGAGCATTCGACTGTTCTCCCGACCCTCTTGGCGATAGTGTTTTTATCCTTCCTCTTCTTCTTCTCCATAACCTCCCCATGCTGAGGAGGTGCAGGAGGGGTGGCTTCATCAAGAATGATTGGGCTCGACACCACCACGATGGATTCATGGATAGGTGCTCTTGGATCGGCACGGTCGAGGTTGGCTCTCTGACATGAGCCTTCTTTGATGGCTCCCCGGTAGAACTGTCCTTCCTCTTGAGAGACTTGATCTTCTTGGACAAATGGTTGCATTCTTTCGGAGTGATCTCTACTGGATTAAGGGGATTGAGATCGAGGTTAAATATTGTTTGGTCATACAGAAGCCCATAAATCAAAGGAGCCTAATAGTTCTTCATTCTGTTGGTCGAGTCCCAATCTTCTCTCTCAAGCCCAAGAGCTCGCTGGGCCAAATTCCTAATATCCCCCTAGGAAGGAAGTCCTAATTCTATGGAGGGACATGAAACAAAGAAAAATTTCTCTTTCCAGTTGTAAATGGAAGAAGGGGCGCCCTTAAGCAACCCCTTCTTGCCAAACTAGGGAGACATATACCACCAATTTTTAGCGATAGGATGATATTTAAAAGTAAAGAAGTTGCAGAACAAAGAAAGGGTAGGTCGGACATCGGACATGATGCACAAAGAAAGAAATCCTATAATGAATCTGAACTATTCATCCTAGATTGATTTTGTTGACAACAAAGCATTTGAGTATAGATTATTAAATTACTAACATTATTAATGAGGATGTGTAGTTGTAAATTTCACGAACTCACAAACTCCAAGTATTTTCATTCATCTAAATGAAAATTCATTATTCAAGATGTTAGAAAAGATATTTCAGATTGGATACACCTCTTAAGAGATTTTATTGAAGGTTAAATCAAGACAAATGGCAAGTGTAGTCTACAAAGGAATTTAGAGAAAAAAGGATCACAAAATATTTTTAGCATGCATGGCACGCAAACTGGGCCGATCTAGTCTCAATGGAAGCAAAAGATAAAAACGACAACAAGCAGAATTTTTTGTGACATAGGAGACTGAGCCGACCCAATGACAACCAGACCAACCCAGTTAGAAAAGTAGCCATCCCAGTCTTAAAAAATAGAAAATGATAGAAATAGGTATTTCAGGATCACTGAGACTAAGCCGATCCAGCTAAAAATTGAGCCGACCCAATTTGGACTGAGCTAACCCAATTAAAATCTGAGCTAGCCCAATACCTATAATGGCTAGTTTTCAGTTTCGTAGCTTTTTCACTCTACACATCTTTCAATAGCTATTTTCGATCTTTCAATGGCCCGCTCCAGCCTTGGCAACCCAAGTTTCATCTATAGCTATAGTGGATGCGGAGAAATTCAACCTGCTCGTCCAGCATGTTCGTGGCCTCATGGAGGCGATGCAGGCGGTGCAGGCCATGCACCGGTAGGCCCCAACATCGACTCAACCAATGTGGGATTCTCTAAAGCCCTGTGGTCCGATCTAGGAATGGCCAACTTGGGCTACCCGGCCTTCGATCCCCGAAATGGGGGAAGCAGGGGAGGGAGGGCCCCTGCTCGGACCATGACTCGACCTATGGGGAAGCTTCACACCCATTCTACCAAAAAATCTTAGAAATCAAAGACCGTAAAGATCTCTTTGATCAAAGGCTCTTAGAAATGTGCCAACGGATCGAAGAACTCCATCACACTCCCTCCTCACATGGGTCATGCCCTTTGGGCTAAAAAATATAGGGGCAATGTACCAGCATTTGGTCAATAAGATGTTCAAGGAGTAGATCGACCACAATATGGAGGTATACGTGGATGATATGCTCATCAAAAATTGAGCATCAATAGACCATCTCGCCAACCTTAAAGAGACCTTCGGTGCACTTAGGAAGCACAAGATGAAACTGAACCCGACCTAGTACACCTTTGGCGTGACCTCAGAAAAGTTTCTGGGGTTCATGGTGTTGAGGTGCGAGAGGAAAGTATGGTGAGATACCTTAAGAAGGTGAAGGATTTGACTCCAGCCTTCGACAGTTTCAACATTCGATAGATTCCAAGGGCAAAAAATGTAGGAGACGATCTTCTCTCCAAGTTGGCCACTTCAGCCCCAACCGAGCTGCCCAAAGAAGTATTCTTAGAGACTCCGAAGTGCCCAACCCTAGAGGAATCCCAAGTCATTCTGCAGACGACATTTGAGTCAAGCTAGATTGACCCATTGGTCGCCTACCTCAAGAAGGGGGTCCTTCCTCATGATCCGAAAGAAGATCAGAAACTTAGGAATCAGGCCTCCCGCTACATTTTGTATGAAGGCAGGTTGTACAAGAGGTTATACTTGCTCCTGCTGCTGAGATGTCTCTGACCTTCAGAGGCTAACCTTGCATTGTGGGAGGTGCACGAGGGACTCTGTGGAAGTCACGTAGGAGCTAGGTCCCTATCGCAAAAACTACTTCGGCAAGGATACTATTGATCGACCTTGTTTCACGATTCCATGGAGTATGTGAAGAAGTGCGACCGTTGTCAGAAGAATGCAAACATAAAAAGATAGCCGGCCTCCAAGCTTGCTCCGCTAAGTGCACCTTGGCCATTTGCGCAATGGGGAATGGACATACTTGGCATGTTCTCGATGGCATCCGAGCAGCGGAAGTTCCTCTTGGTTGCGATCGACTATTTCACCAAGTGGGTTGAAGCCGAACCACTAGCGAAGATTATCGAGGCCAAGGTGCAGAACTTCATCTGAAAATTGCTAGTCTGTCGATTTGGTCTGCAGTTGAACCCTCATAACTAACAATGGGTGATAGTTCGCTCGGGCGAGGTTCATCGAGTTCTATGAAGAATTAAACATCTCCCACCGCTTCACATTGGTGGCTCACCCGTAGGCCAATGGAGAAGCTAAGGTGACCAACCGGATCCTACTGTAAGGCATCAAGACGAGGCTCGACAGAGCAAAGAGGGCCGGGGTGAACGAACTCTACCACGTCCTCTGGGCGTACCGAATTATACAAAGGATGCCGACCAGGGAAACACCATTCGCCTTAGCCTTTGGCATGGAGGCAGTCATCCCGATCAAACTTAAGCTCTCATCTGCACGAGTCGTGGCCTTCAACGAGCAGCACAACCCATAGGACTTCAGAGTTAACCTCGACCTACTGGAAGAAAAAAGGGTGGAAGCCCGCATCCGGATGGCAGCCTACAGACGAAAGGTGGCTCGGTACTACAACTCCAGAGTTAGAAGCAAGACATTCAGATTAGGGGACTTAGTGCTCCGACAAGTCACCATCTCTCAGCCTCAGAGCCAGGCGAAGCTCACCCCTTATTGGGAAGGCCCATATGAAGTGGTGGAGGTCATTCGGCCTGGTACTTATCACCTGAAGGAGCTTGGAGGGATGATGCTTCCACGACCTTGGAACTCAGAAAACCTAATGATGTATTACCAATAATCTTCCTTCAATAAAACTCCTTCATTTTAGCATTATTATTTCCTGGTGCAAGAATTACATGATGATAGGAAAAAAAAGGCCCAAAGTGGCCATACCAAAAATAGGAGTAGAACCTTGTCTTAAGATGAAGCGAGTCGAAGTCCTTCAACCACGGCCGTAGGAGATAAGATCTCCCCCGAGGGTCCGTACTAACCTCGACTGTAGGAGATAAGATCTCCCCCGAGGCAACCTCGATCGTAGGAGATAAGATCTCCCCCGAGCAACCAGGATAACCTTCGCTGCTGGAGATAAGATCTCCCAAGCGCCCGTATCAACCTCAGCCATAAGAGATAAGATCTCCCCCGAGCGCCCGTATCAACCTCGTATGCAAAAGATAAGATCTCCCCTGGGGCAACCTCGACCGTAGGAGATGAGATCTCCCCCAAGCGATCAGACCAACCTCGGTTGTAGGAGATAAGATCTCCTCCGAGCATCCGTATCATCCCGACTGCAGGAGATAAGATCTCCCCGAGGCAACCTCGATCGTAGGAGATGAGATCTCCCCCGACGATCAGGCCAACCTCGATTGTAGGAGATAAGATCTCCCCTGAGCGTCCGTATCAATCTCGACTACAAGAGATAATATCTCTTTCAAGGCAACCTCGGCTGCAGGAGATAAGATCTCTCCTGAGGCAACCTCGATCGATCTCTCTCGAGCGCTCATATCAACCTCGGCTGTAGGAGATAAGATCACTCTCGAGGTAACCTCGATTGCAAGAGATGTGATCTCCCTCAAGCGACCGGGCCAACCACAATTGTAGGAGATAAGATCTCCCCCAAGCGCTCGTATCAACCTCGACTGTAGGAGATAAGATCTTCCCTAAGACAACCTCAACCGTAGGAGATAAGATCTCTCCCGAGTGACCGGACCAACCTTAGTTGTAGGAGATAAGATATCCCCCAAGTGCCCGTATCAATCTCGGCTGTAGGAGATAAGATCTTTCCTGAGGCAACCTTGGCCACAGGAGATAAGATCTCTCCCAAGTGATCGGGCCAACCTCAGCTGCTGGACATAAGATCTCCCCCGGAGCGCCCGTATCAACCTCGATCATAGGAGATGAGATCTCTCCCGAGCTGACCTCGATTGCAGGAGATAAGATCTCTACTGAGCACCCGTATCAACCTTGGCTTTAGAAGATAAGATCTCCCTCGATGCAACCTCAACCATAGGAGATAAGATCTCCCCCGAGTGCCCGTATCAACCTCGGCTGTAGGAGATAAGATCTCCCCCAATGCAACCTCGGCTGTAGGAGATAAGATCTCCTCCAAGCGACTGGACCAACCTCGACTGCTGAAGATAAGATCTTCTTCGAGCGTCCGTATCAACCTCAACCATAGGAGATGAGATCTTCCCGAACTAACCTCGGCTGCTGGAGATATGATCCCCCGAGCTTCGAGTTCAATGGGTGCGGAGCCCGGGAAAGGACTTCAGTAGTCACCTATTTTGGTACTTCCTTTGAATTTCAAACTCGAGAGTGGGGGGACTGTTGTTAGGGATAAACTCTGCTTCCACCAAAGTCCAGTTGGATGCTCAGCTGACAATGCAACTGCTAGTCACAAAAAAGCTTCAGCGGATGAGCCTTAGCCGAGCTCCTTAGCGGCCGAGCTCCTTTCGAACTCATTCAGTCGGTCGAACTTCTCTAAGAGCCGGATTCCTCCTAGACATCTCCTTCGGTCGGACTTCTATGGGAGCTGAACTCCTTCCAGACTCCTCCAACAATCGAGCTTCTATGGAAGTCAAACTTCTTCCGAACTTCTTCAGTAGTCGGGCTTCTACGGAAGTCGAACTCCTTCAGGACTCCTCCAGTCGAGGTTTTATGGAAGCCAAACTTCTTACAGACTATTCCTTCATATGGATTCCTACAAACGATCCCACTATTGAATGGTTACAATTGTCATGATAATTATGATTGTCATTTATCAAGACAACACGATCGGCATTTATCAAGTCAATCACAATCGGCATTTATCAGGACGATTACGATAGTCATTAATCAAGACAGTTACAACAAGCTCCGCCTATAAAAAGAGATCCTCGAGATACGTTTTTTCTAAGCTATCCTCTCCTTCTCTAAACTCTATCGAACTCCACATTGAGGACTCCATTTTTATTGGCCAGAGCTAACTTAACCATTGGAGGGTCCTACCGGAGCCACTCCCACCAGCTTCGTACAGGATTTTGTTTTGCAGGTCACCAGCAGTAACCTCGTCCTCCTCCACTCCAGCTCGATCCAACGTCAACCAAATTCTGCACCAATATTTTTAATTTTTGATTTAATATTATATCTTGATCATATAATAAATCTTAGGTCTAGAGTATTTTTATATTTATTTAAATAAATATTTAATTTATTTAAGTCTTCTACTGTATGATCTTAAAAAAATTTCAAGATCTACCCGTGAAACCCTAGATTTAGTTTCTTCAATTGGTATCAGAGCCTACATTCTTATTACATGATTTTCTTGAGCATGTTTAGATTATTTATTAGATTAGATCTAATTTATAATCTAATTATTAAATGTAAAATTAAAAATTTAGATCTCACAAACTACCATAAGGTTGTCCTGCTGTAAGGTTTATCCCTTGCAATGAAAAGGTTGTCCTAGTTCATGATGATCTATTCTTAATCATAAATTAATTAAATTTTATCTAATTTTATTTATGATTTAATAGAAATAAAAATAGTTTTAAATCTAAAAATAAAATTTTTAGATTGCACAGACTGCTATACGATTTTCCTACTATAAGGTTTATCTCTTACAGTGAAAAGATTATCTTAGTATATGCTGATCTAAAACATTGATCATAAAAGTTTAAATAAGATCTAAGAGATTTTATGATTTGATTAAAAAGTATCTTAATCTGATTTTAATCATCATAAATATGTTAGATTTGATCTAAGTTGATATATGATTGATTGGTGTTGAAATTATTTCAATTACATGAACCTATTTAGATTAGATCTAAAGTAGATTCATATTTATGTTGCTTGCATTTTGATTATGAATCAAACATGCAACTTGATTGATAGAGCCATATTGTAAAAATATTTTATAAACATAAAATCATTTTTGAAAAGCCGAACCCCAACCCTCAATCTAAAAGTTAATTAAGAATTAAGAAGTTGTTTGATTAGGATCTAGGATTGTAAATTGAAGATCCTAAGACACGAATCATAACACATTGGGTTAAATGGATTAGTAGGGATTAGGTCCATTAATTGGGTTAGACCTTGGGTTAGATTAAAGAATGGACTTAATTAGAGAATTGACTAAATCTAATCAATTGTTGTCTTAGATTAGATCAAGGATTCTCTAGATCAATTATAATAGTTATAGTTGGTGAAGTCCATGACTTTAATGAAACTCAAGATGGACTTGATTCTTGACCACGAGGTCTAGCATGAACTATTGGGTTGATCTAATAGAAACTAATTAAACTAGTTGGTATCTAAGGTAAACTAGACTGGTAGTCTTTAATTGGCAGCCTGCTTATCTAGCCATTTTAGATAGTGTCTAAGGAAAGCTTTGGCAGACCCTCCCACTAATCGAACTTACCTAGCCTCTTAGTGAAATTATGTTTTGATCGGATCACTTGACTATTCGAGCTGACCCATGTTAGCTAGGTAAATCAGTATGACTGATTTAGGTGCTCCTTGACCAGCCTATTAATGCTCTCCCTTAAGCTGACTTGATGAAGTCAGTGGGAGAATCATGATAATCTGGTTCATTTGATCCTCTTCCTCTAAATCAAATCAATTAAATCTTCTAAAATTATTAGATCCATAAAATAAAATAGTTATGATGATAACTAGATCATAGCCTTCCATTAAGTGAATGATAATGGGTCCATTAGTTGGACAATCATTGGAGGCCCATAGGCCTGGTGCTTATCCGCTAATAGAATTATCATTCATAATATGATTTCTTGGATGCGTCTCTCTAAATGATGGTTAGGTTGACCAACCATAGTTGGACTTAATCATTCATTAGTTAGATGGACCAAGTATGATCATGTTAATGGTTGGACCTAATCAAAACTTTCAGTGGAGGTCCTAGCCTATTGAAAAGATACTTGGGGCAAAATTAAATTACTAGAAATTATTTGAAGAGTAATTGGTTATGAACCTATCCTTAGATGTACATGGGTTGACCAACCATAGTTGGGCTTGTATACTGCAGTCTATGTAGATTCTAGTATTTACTAAGAAATTAGGATAATTTCTCGAATTAGAGGTAGAGGCTGCCAGTTTGAATAAAATAGTGGGAAACCTTTTGATTAAAGTCCAAATCTTTAGGTTTAATGAATTAATTACTAATTAAACTTTTGGTTCTCCTTTATGTAGTTAAACCCAAACCACAGTTGCTCCATTCACTGTTAGACAGTGATTAATTTATGGGACCCAACTTCGATAATAAGTATCGAAAGTTGAATGTTGTTCAGTAGTATAAAGTGGTTCGTGCTGGGGCCTCTATGTCCAATTTAAACATAAGATTCAAGAATAACCTAGATTTGGTAGAGTGCTCCCATTGTAAGAAGTAGGGGCATTGGAAGAGGAATTATCCTCAGCATCGTGATTCCCACGACCATAATAAGCTAAATAAGAGAGATGAGCAAGTAGTTACTAATCAAGAATGTTATATGATAACACCTTATAATTTCTCTATTTGTGATACTTCTACTTGGGTATTGGATATCGAAAGTCTAGTCTATATTTACAATACATTGCAAGGAATTCAAATTTGTAGAAGATTTGAGAATAACGAGTGAATCCTGAATGTTGGAGATGGAAGGTCTGTTCCAATTCTAGCTATGAAAATAGTTCAACTTATTCTCAATACTAATATTATTTCTTTAAACGAATGTCATTATTGTCCTTCCTTTCTAATGAATATAATCTCTGTTAGCCTTTTGGCCAAAGATGGTTATCATTTGTCTATAAAGAGAGATTATTGTGATATTATTATGAATAATATTACAATAATGCAAGGACAATAAAGAAATGGTATTTATATTTTATCACAGTCTGTGTGTGTAATATATACTTCCAAAAAATAGTCTAGATTAGATAATGTCTCTGATATCTACCTATGGCACTATACACTAGATCACATTAACAAGAATAGGATAAATAAGTTGACCCAAGAGGAAATCCTCGAAGTTGGTGATTATGAATCACTTCCAACCTATGAGTCCTGTCTTCTTGAAAAAATGACCAAGTCACCTTTTATTGGAAAAGGTAAGAGAGCTACTGAGCTCTTAGTTCTAGTATATACTGATGTATGTGGACCAATGAGTACTGATGCTAGAGATGGATATTTCTACTTCATCACTTTTATAGATGATCTATCCAGGTATGGATATGCTTATCTGATGAAACATAAGTCGGATTCATTTGAAATATTCAAAAGATTCCGAAGTGAAGTAGAAAAACAAACTAAAAAAGTATTGAAACTCTTCGATCAAATCGAGGAGGTGAATATCTATCCAGTGAATTCTTGACATATCTTGGAGAGAATGGGATTCTCTCACAATGGACTCCTCCTGGCATACCAAAGCATAATGGTATATCGAAAAGAAGAAATCGAACCTTGTTGGACATGGTTCGATCCATGATGGGGTTTGCTAGTTTGTCAGTTTCATTTTGGAGTTATGCTCTTGAGACTGTTTGTTATATATTGGATAATGTACCGAGTAAATCTATCATAAAGACTTCATATGAGATATGGACTGGATGTAGGCTTACACTCTCAGCTGTAGGTTTGGGATTGTCCGGCCTATGTCAAATATTTGCATACAGATAAGCTTAGACCGTGATCTAATAAGTGTGTGTTTATAGGGTATCCCAAAAAAGGTAAGGATTACTATTTCTACCATGCTGAAAAGTAAAATGTGTTCATCAGCCTTAAGGCAATCCTTTTAGAAAATGAGTTTCTTGATGAAGGAACTGTTGTCTCTAAGATTGAACTTGATGAAGTTCAACATGTAGAAAAATCGACACCTATAGCTGAATCTAAGTCGGATTTGATTAGATCAGATCTAGAGCCTAGTGTACCTACACCATTAAGACGATCTAGTTGAGTATCGTATCATCCAGGCATATACTATAGTTTTTTGGTCCTAGATGGAGATCCCATCAAACTCGATGAGAACAACAAGGATCTTTTCACCTATATGGATGCTATACAAAGACCTGATTTTGAGAAATGGCTTAAGGCCAAGAAGTCCAAAATGGAGTCCATGAAGGTCACTGATGTGTGGACATTGGTTGACCAATCCAAAGGGGTTAAACCCATTGGGTGCAAATGGGTCTTCAAAATGAAAAGGGGTGCAAATGGAAAGGTCGAGACTTATAAAGCCTATCTAGTTGCCAAGGGTTATTATCAACGTTATGGTACTGACTATGACCAGATATTTTTTTCTATGGCAATGCTCAAATCTATTTAGATTATGCTTGCGATTGCTGCCCATCTGGACTATGAGATCTGGCAGATAGATGTGAAGACAAATTTCTGAATGGAGAGTTGATTGAAGAGGTGTATATGATACAACCTGAGGGATTCACATCCATAGATGAGTCCAAGGTGTGCAGGCTTCAGAGATCCATTTATGGACTGAAGCAGGCATCTCAGAGTTGGAACATGTATTTTGATAAGGTGATCAAAACATATGGCTTCGTTAAGAATGGAGAAGAATCCTGTATTTACAAATGGATAAATGGTCCAGCAGTAGTATTTTCTATCTTGTACGTGATGATATTCTCTTAATTGAAAATAATATCCCCATGCTACAGAAAATAAAAGTCTGATTATCATCATAATTCTTCATAAAGGACTTGGATGAAGCATCCTACATTTTAGGGATGAAGATCTATCGGGATAGATCTAAAAGGATGCTTGGGTTATCCCAATCTATGTACATAGATATTGTGCTGAAGAGGTTTAGCATGGAGAATTTCAAAAGGGCTATCTTCTGATAGGCCATGAAATTTCTCTCTCTAAGAAGGATTGTTCGACAACTCCTAAAGAGAGAGAGCATATGAGTAGAGTCCCATATGCTTTGATAGTGAAATCTATCATGTATGCCATGAGATGTATGAGACCAGACGTGGCATACTCACTAAAAGTAGTGAGTAGATACCAATCTGATCCTAGAAAAAATCACTGAAAAGTGGTTAAAGCCATACTTAAGTATTTGAGAAATACTAAGGACTAATGGTTGGTATATGGCGAGTCAAATCTAAAACTTATGAGGTTTACAGACTCCAACTTTTAATCTAACCATGATGACAGTAGAAGCATGTCGAGATACATCTTTACTCTAAATGGTGGAGCTATCTGCTGGAAGAGTTCCAAGCAGCATATAGTGGCAGACTCTGTTTGTGAAGCAGAGTATATCGCAGCATCAGATGCTGTGAAGAAAGCTGTGTGACTGAGAAAATTTATCATCGAGCTCGGAGTAGCACTCTTCCTTGATAGTCCAGTCCTGCTCTACTATGACAATACTGATGCCATTGCTCAAGCAAAAGAACCAAAGGCACACCAATGAACAAAGCAAATTCTATGCTGCTTCCACCTAGTCCGAGAGATCATGGATAGAGGTGACATCGATCTTCAAAAAACCGATAGAAAGAAGATCTTGGCCGACCCCTTCACTAATGCCTTGGTGATAAAGAAGTTCTACAACCACAAATCGAAGATGGGTATTAGATACTATGCCGAGTGGCTTTAGGATAAGTGGGAGTTGTTGGAAAATGTGTCCCAAAGCCAATTATCAACCCTATTGATGGTTTAGCTACATTGTATCTGTAATTGATTCATTAATAAATAAAATATATTTTTGATATTTTTCATCATAAAGTATTCATCTTCTAAAGAACTCCATTATTGTGATGAAGTCCTTAGGACTATTTAGCTTCGATAAAGAGAGGATTTATCAATTAGTCCTTAAATTTATTCATGACCAAATGATAGGCTGCTAATTAGAATGACAGCATAGATCAGTATGCCATATAGGTTGGTTATCCTCTTAACCAAGAAGTGTGGAGATACTGATATTGCATACTGATGAGATGTATGGATACATCATCATTGAACGTGACCAACTCTAGAGCATTCTACCATCGAGAATATCTCTGATGGGATATAGGTATAAGTATCCCTTAGACCTATGATTGCCTTAGTGACTTGCAAGCAACTCACTGTGCCTTGGTATCGGACTAAATGAATTTCTAATTTAGTAACAGAAAGCTTCTAGGCACAATCAAGTACTTATGAAGTCAGAGTGTGATCAAGATGGAATTGACTACTCCAATATAGTTGGAGAAGAATTTATCACTATATTTCAACATAGCAAAATTTTGGCCAGGATAATCCATCAGATGTATTTAATATTTTGAAATATAATATGGACAACTAGATTAGAGTTGATAGTTGAACTCTGAACCCATTAAGATTCTTCGATCAGATCGAAGAGGTGAATACCTTAGCCGAAAATTCCTAGACTATCTCAAGAAAAATGGCATAGTCTCTCAATGGACTCCACCAGGAACACCTCAACTCAACGGGATTTCAGAACGGAGAAATCGGACGCTATTGGATATGGTTCGATCCATGATAAGCTTCACAGACCTCTCTGATTTTCTTTGGGGACATTCATTGTTAACTTCAATTTATCTACTAAATAGGGTTTCCTCTAAGACCGTTCCTACCACACCGTACGAGATATGGCATGGTAAGAAACCAAGTCTGAGTCATCTCAGAATTTGGGGTTGTCCGGCTCATGTCAAAAGACAACAAGCAGACAAGTTAGAGTTTAGGTCCTTCAGAGCTCGATTCATAGGATATCCTAAAGAGTCATTAGGATACTATTTCTACATTCCAGAAGACCATGATGTGTTTGTGAGTCGACATACCATCTTTCTTGAAAAATAGTTTATTCAAGATAGCGGCATTGGAAAGCAGATCAAGCTTGATGAGAAAGTCTCATAAGTACAATGAGCTAAGGACCAATTGTAACTAAATCAGGTTGAGCCAATAAGAACACTACCTCCTCCACCTCGTAGATCAGAAAGAGTTTCCTGTCCTCCTGAAAGATACTTAGGTATTATTTCAGAGAAAGTAGAGAAAATGTTCCTCGTAGGTAATGGTGCTCATGGTGATGATCCCAAAACCTACAATGAGGCGATATCAGATATTGACTCCGAGAAATGGCTAGAGGCAATGCAGTCAGAAATTGACTCGATGCACTCAAACCAAGTCTGGACCTTGGTAGATCCACCAGAAGGTATAGTACCTATTGGGTGTAAATGGATCTTCAAGAGAAAGATTGGTGCAGATGGGAATGTGGAGACATTTAAGGCTAGACTAGTGGCAAAAGGTTATAGTCAATGTGAAGGCATTGACTATCAGGATACCTTTTCCCCAGTGGCTATGCTAAAATCCATCCGCACATTGCTTGCCATTGCAGCCTATTTCGATTATGAAATATAGCAAATGGACGTGAAAATGGCATTCTTGAACGGATATCTTGAGGAAGATATCTATATGGAACAGCCGTTAGATTTCACATCTAGTGATACTGATTACAAGGTTTGCAAATGGCAAAGGTCCATATATGGACTTAAGCAAGCATCTCGGAGCTGGAACACTCATTTTAACGATGTAATCAAAATGTTTGGTTTCATCAAAAATAAAGAGGAACCGTGTGTCTTCAAAAAGATCAGTAGGAGCGCTGTTGTCTTCCTCGTATTGTACATGGATAACATTCTCCTTATTGGGAATGATATTCCTATGATGACAACTATCAAATTATGGTTGTCCAAGGAATTCTCCATGAAAGACCTAGGTGAAGCATCCTTTATTCTAGGAATTAAGGTCTATAAGGATAGACCGAATAGAAAGCTAGGACTTTCACAGAAGTTGTACATAGAGAACGTACTAAAGAGGTTTAGTATGGAAAACTCTAAGAGGGGATTAATATCCTTCAGACATGGTATTCATCTTTCCAAGAAGATGTGCCCTAGCACACCTGAGGAAATAGAACGCATGAGCAAGATCCCTTATGCTTCTACAATAGGGAGCCTCATGTATGCCATGCTATGTACATGACCTGATATTACCCATGCTGTGAGTGTCACAAGCAGATATCAGTCAAATCTAGGTGAAGAACATTGGACTTCTATGAAATGTATCCTTAAGTACTTGAGAAGAACTAAGGATATGATGTTGGCCTTTGGTAACGGAGAACTCCAAGTCCAGGGATACACAGACTCGGATTTCATGTCCGATATAGATGATCGAAAGTCGACATCTGGAAGTCTGTTTGTGTGCAATGGTGATGCTGTCAGTTGGAAGAGTTCCAAGCAAACTGTGATAGTAGATTCCACCATGGAAGCAGAATATATTGCTGCATCAGAGGCTGCGAAGGAAGCATTCTGGTACAAGAAGTTTGCTATAGAAATTAGAGTAATGCCATCAGATGCCATTCCTTTGTACTGCGACAACAATGGCACCATAGCCCTTGCTAAGGAGCCAAGGTCTCACCAGAAATCCAAGCACATTGAGCGATGATACCACCTCATCCGTGATTATCTCGAGAAGGGTTACGTCGAGGTCAGGAGAGTCAACTCCATAGATAATGTGGCAGACCCACTTACGAAGCCTTTGGGCCAGCAGAAGATCGAAGCCCACCTTGAGAAGATGGGACTTAGACTTGTAGCCAATTGGCTTTAAGACAAGTGGAAGATTATTAGATATATGTGCCCTAGAAGCCAGAATTGGCTGACACTTGTAATGCACTTCTAGGGGCAAAATTATAATTTTGACTAATATCAATAAAATAGGTTATTTTCTATCACATATGTGTATTTAGTGTCTGTGATACATCCTTTGAGTTAATGGTACTGATAATTCATATTTTCAAGAGTTGAAAATTTAAGATATGAATAATCATTATTAACTCATAAAATGCTCCCGACCATAGGATCATCACGAGGATAGTGATTGATCTGGAAGGTTGGTATACAATCGCTTCTCTTTAGTAGATGAGTCTTGAGTCTACGGTGTGGAGACACCAGAGCGAGAGTACAAGTACTTGTTAGAGAACGAGAGCACTGAGCGTGACCACCTCGAGTAGTCATTAGGAAGTCTACCTTCTCTTCAATGACTAACTCGATGCTGTAGTAGTGTATCTGGTTCTTTGACTTGAGGTGCATCGGTAGTTCAAGTTGAGGGTGTTATAGTTTGACTACACCATTACTCGATCTCCTAGCCATATGGAACCCTGAGGTGTATGTTGGCTATAGCATGTTCATTATAGGAACTGGATAGCATCAAGATAGAATCTATCTACCTCAGTGGTAGAGGAGCAGCCCTATGATGACCATGAGAATCAAGTCTAGAAGCCCATGGCCACGTTAGAGTGAAATAACAGAAAGAGTTTCTATTTAGGTTTTCATATTGGACTTGAATCGAATGATTACATCATATGACAGATACTAGGGTTTGACGAGTTCACCTTAACCCTAATTTGTTCGGGGCTCAAGATAGAAGAACTTAATCACACAAGTAGCTGCACCAAGAGGTTTGCATTCAGCTCTAATGGGTTGCCACCATATACTGCTAAGTATCACTAGTGGATTTTGGGAGCAATTAGAATGATTTACATGACCGATCATTCTAGCTGTTCAAGTCAGAAGAGTTCTGATCCATCGAAAGGAGTTTCGATGATGTCCATGATAAAGATCATGACATATTCCATTACCATACAGAACTGAACCTAACTGGGTCACACAAATAAGAGTTTGAATATGGTGAATATCAGTTGAACTGATCTAGTTCAATTGATCTGGATGAGATTCAATTAGGTTCAAGGAAATCGTGCTAGCACTCGATTGAACCTAACGTTCTTCTTTTGCTATCACAAATAAGTTGTCCTGACTAAGCCAAAGGAATTTATGCTCAATCAGAGGCCTTCATTGCTAGATATATGTACCGTAGAAGCCAGAATTGGCTGACACTTGTAATACACTCTAGGGGCAAAATTATAATTTTGACTATAATGAAAAAATGGGTTATTTTCTATCACATATGTGTATTTAGTGTCTGTGATACATCCGTTGAGTTAATGGTAATGATGATTCATATTTTCAAGAGTTGAAAATTTAAGACATGAATAATCATTATTAACTCATAAAATGCTTCCGACCATAGGACCATCACGAGGATGGTGATTGATCCGGAAGGTTGGTGTACAATCGCTTCTCTTTAGTAGATGAGTCTTGAGTCTATGGTGTGGAGACACCGGAACGAGAGTATAGATACTCGTTAGAGAATGAGGGCACTGAGCGTTTCCTTCTTGAGTAGTCATTCGGAAGTCTACCTTCTCGTCAATGACTGACTCGATGCTGCAGTAGTGTGTCTGGTTCTTTGACCTGAGGTGCATCAACAGTTCACCTTGAGGGTGTTATAGTTTGACTACACCATTACTCGATCTCCTAGCCATATGGAACCCTGAGGTGTATGTTGGCTATAGCATGTTCATTGTAGGAACTGGATGGCATCAAGATGGAATCTATCTACCTCAGTGGTAGAGGAGCAGAATCAAGTCCAAAAGTCCATGGCCATGGCAGACTGAAATAATAGAAAGAGTTTCTATTTAGATTTTCACATCGGACGCAAATCGAATGATTACATCATATGATAGAGACTAGGGTTTGACGAGTTTACCTTAACCCTAATCTGATCAGGGCTCAAGATAGAAGAACTTAATCACGCAGGTAGCTGCACCAAGAGGTTCGCATTCAGCTCTGATGGGGTTGCCACCATATACTGCTAGGTGTCACTGGTGGATTTTGGGAGCAATTAGAATGATTTAGATGATCGATCATTCTAGCTGTTTGAATCAGAAGAGTTTTGATCCATCGAAAGGAGTTTCGATAATGTCGATGATAGAGATCATGACATATCTCATTACTATACAGAACTGAACCTAACTGGATCACACAAACAATGGTTTGAATCTAGTGATCATCAATTGAACTGGTCTAGTTCAATTGATCTGAATGAGATTCAATTAAGTTCAAGGAAATCGTGCTAGCACTCGATTGAACCTAATGTTCTTCTTTTGCTATCATAAATTAGTTGTCCTAACTGAGCCAAAGGAGTTTATGCTCAATCAGAGGCCTTCATATAGTCTGACTGGAGGTTGTCTAAGTTAGAAAATGTTGTCTTATTTTGTAAGACATTACCTACCATTTTTGGTCATCTGCCATTTCTTATTCTTTGACTATGGTCAAAAGTCTACCTTTGACTGGTCAAATGTTGACCATTGACACTTTGACTTTTGACCACATGTCATGCACCTATTGGAGAGCTAGTGGGGTACTGTCCCCCTGCTAGAACCTGGCAAGGAAGAGGGCGTGCGCCTAGGAGTCCTTGTTGGGCAAGGACTCCATCTCCTTTTTGGATTCCAATTAGAGTTCTCCTAAGAATCAACTTTGACTGATCTTAGGCGCCCTCTAAGGAGGAATCCAGGGGACTCTATTCCCACCAATCAGATTTAGATCTGATTTCATAAAGAGTTGTGATTGGTTGGGAAGAAGAGAAGTTGGATCACAAACAGTCTATAAATAAGACCCTGCGCCCAACCCAAATTATGATTGGAAGTGATTGTAAGTTTGAGAAAGCCCACGCCCCAAGGCTGCCTCTCCCTTCTTCCTCCATGCCAAACTCACCTTCTCCCTCTCCTCTCCACGTCCAAAAGAAGTTTTGGACCTTGGTTGGTGCAATCCAGATCAAAGAAAGATGACTAAAAGCTAGAAGGCTGCGCTGCTACAAAGGACGACTGCTGATCTTCAAAAGGAGTTTTGAAGATCCTCCAGATCAGATCCAGATCTAATTTTTGGAGGCATGATAGAGAAGAAGAGGATCTCCAAATCTAGCCTGAGTGGATACTGGTAGAGGCTAGGCGCTTGCGTGGCTAGATCCAGAACCTTCCACTGCAAACAGCATCATCAACGGATAATAGGATTATCCAAATCAAGTAAAATTAAATTTGATTTAATTTATCTTTATTTTATTTTATTTATTAAAATAATAAAAATCAGATCTGAAATATCCCAAATCTGATATAGATCAAAGAGAAAAATTTTTGAAATATATCTCTTGATCTGATCAAATCTGAACGAACCTAGACCGAGAAATCAGGATTTCCCTTCAACTGATATCAGAGCCAAGGTTCTAAATTAGTTAGATCTGATTTTAAATTTATTTTAATTAGAAAATAAGTGATTTTAGATGTCACATGAGATATGATCAGATCTAAAATCAGAAAAAATTAAAATTAAATGATTTGGATCTAAGATTAGGAAATATGCATGACTAGTTCTAAAATAGAATAGTTCTATAGAATAGTCTTGCATGTTTTTGATTTAATCTGATTAATATTTTAGATCTTTTTATTTACTATTTTTTGATGTTATAAGTGTTATAATAACATCTGAAAAACTGCAAATAAAATTATTTAATTTTAACATCATATGAGATATGATTGATGCATGTCTAGACTAGTTGTAGAATAGTTCTACATAGTTGTCTAGATTAGAATTTATTTTGATTAGATCAATTTAAATCTAATTTTTTAGATTATTATGAGATAATTTAGATCTGAAAACATGCATGATTCGATACATGAGATGTATGCAAAATATGCCATGTTTAGATCTGATTTGTATATGAGATATAATGATATAGATCTAAAACTGTTTTGTAGTATTTGCAGTTTCTGATTAAGCCGTTCCTCTTGGCTGTCCGGTCATAAGAACGAAGAAGGGTTTAAAGGCCCTCTCTTCCCATTCGATGGGATGTTCTTATGATGTGTAGGGGTGCTGCGTGTTCGTTCTTTAATCAGAACCTAAAACTTACTTTCTGCAAAATCCTAGATCCTGAAACCCTAGGATTTATTGTGCATATTTTGTTTATGAACCCTACTTAATTAAAAAATTAAGATTATGAAAAATCAATTAGGTCTAAAATTGAGAATTTCAGATCTAAGACATATTCATAATACTGGGTTCGGGCTTGGGTAGATCAATTAGGTCTAAGCGGTTGATCAAACCGAATCAAGAGTTAGTTAGAGGGGATCAGCAATGCTTAAATTGACCGGCCTAATAGGATTAAGTCTGGGTCAAGATCGAGTCAAGATCAAGCAAGACCTAATTAGGCTCAGAGGTTAGAGTCTGGATTGTAGGCTAACCCAATTGGTTCTGGCTCAACAATTTGGTGTCTAAGGTAAGTTTGGCACATACGACCGATTGATTTTTAATTAGAAACTACTCGACCTGAATGCGTTCTTGTACGAGTTAATGGCATATTCCTTCCACTGATCTCACTTACCTAGTCATATCTGTTGACACAGTTATGATCTGAGGTGGTCATAATTGTTATGACCATGCCACTAGGTTAGTCATAATTGTTATGACTATGACAAGTCTAGTTTAATGAGACCTGAATCAATTCTCCCTAAGAAAAGATTAAGTCTGAGGTCTTCCATCATTGTAGACGTGCGGGCCCTTCCCGGGGTTGATTGTTCTCGACTGGATACAGTGGCTCAGTTGCACCGGAAAGATGCAACCATGTCTATTAGGCATTGGATGCTATGGGTTGGAGGATGAGTTGGGCTCAATATTTTGGATATGGTGAGAGACTCAATTAGGAACCCAGTCTATGCAAATGGTGGTCTGACTTAACTGAGGGTGGATCAATATTCCGAGATACGGTGAGATTCATGAATTAGAGACCAAGTTTGGGTGCACCCATGATTAGAGAATCAATTGAACAAAAGTTGTTTCACTCATTGGCTAATCCATCACCAATAACTGTTAAGGTGAGGTGATGAGTCAGTTGGTGAGAACCGCACCACCCACTAGAAATCATTAATCATAAAGATTTTCGCATCTCTATAGAGGGAGTGTAGGGATCCGAGAAAATAGTGGGAGCTAATTTATTTAAAAATAAAATCCCTAAATAAATTGGTCAAGTCATAATTATGGTATCTAACTAGAATCTTTGACTCTCTATAGAAAAAATATCTGCGTCCAACCCATTGGCACGTATCCTGGACAAACATGGACTGACAGACCAATTATAAAGATTGGGGCTCAGGAACTACAAAATAGTTTTGGATTCCGAAGGAAGTTAACCCATGTACTGGTCAGGACCCTCCACCTTACCAAGCCCATCCATCCATTAGAACCAGAGAGCGTCTCTGGAGAAATGGATAGACGAAGATATAAGGCCAGATATTAAAAGTTGGGCTCGATGTCTGATGAGCTCCAGCGCAACATGAGGATATTGGGAGTGCTCGCCAAATGTTAGCTCACCTGCAGGAGATGTTTGGTGAAAAGATCGCGCAGTCAAGTATTAAGTCACGAAATGATTTTCTTTTTAAGGCTAAAGAATGCGTGATGGACAAGTCAGTCCAAGCATCACTGTCTGACATGATCAAAGGACAGTGAGAGCTTGAGAAGCTCGGTGTGAAGTTAGACTTGGATCTGCAGAATGATATTATTCTGCAATCCTTGACTGATGCATATGGGCAATTCATCATGAATTACCACATGCATAAACTTCAAAATTCCTTGGCCGAATTAATGAATATGCTGGTTACCGCTGAGCTTTCTATGAAAGGTTCTAAAGGCTCAGTTCTTGCTATGGAATGGACTTCTTATGGAAAGAAAAAAGAAGTCTGTGAAAAAGCAAGAAGGTGGAAGGATCAAAGAAGAAGAAGGCAGAGCCGAAGAAGAAAGGCCGATGCAAAGGAAAGTGTTTCCATTGCAACAGCGACGGCCATTGGAAGCGGAACTGCCCTACTTACCTGGCCACCCTGAAGAACAAGAAGGAAGGTCCTTCTGGAGGTATGCTCGTTATTGAGTCTAACCTTACGGATTTCTTCTGCATCCAGTTGGGTGCTTGACTCTGGTTCTAGTGCTCATCTGTGCACTTCCATGCAGGGTCTTGAGGATAGCAGGAGGCTGAGGGATGGAGACATGATCCTACGCGTCGGTAATGGAGCAAGAGTTGCTGCAGTAGCCGTGGGAACATACCCTCTTCGATTACCATCTGGTTTAGACTTAGTTTTGAAAGACTGTTATTATGTGCCTGCAGCTAGCAGGAATTTGATTTCTGTTTCATGCTTAGCACAAGAAGGCTATGTGATTACCTTCTTTAAGGACCATTGTAACATTCTTTATGAAAGAAATAAAATTGCAAATGGTTTTCCTTATTAATGGTCTTTATCAGCTACATATTGATGTACCTATTCTAACTATCGAGCAAAACGTGAATGCCAAACGACCTAGGGATAGTCCAAATGATAGATATCTATGGCACCTGAGATTAGGTCATATAGCAGAAGATAGGATCAACAAATTGGAGAAAAATGGGCTATTGAGTCCATTGACTTTGAGTCATATCCAACTTGTGAATCTTGTCTTCAAGGCAAAATGACTAAACTCCCTTTTGTTGGACATGGGGAAAGGGCCACAGATCTCCTTGCCCTAGTACATACAGATGTGTGCGGCCCATTTGATGTGCCGGCTAGAGGCAATTTTGTCTACTTCATTACCTTTACCGATGATCTATCTAGGTATGGGTATGTGTATCTTATGAGACACAAGTCTGAAGCTTTTGAAAAGTTCAAAGAATTCAGACATGAAGTAGAAAAACAAACTGAAAAACCCATTAAGGTTCTTCGATCAGATCGAGGAGGTGAATACCTTAGCCGGGAATTCCTAGACTATCTCAAGGAAAATGGCATAGTCTCTCAATGGACTCCACCAGGAACACCTCAACTCAACGGGGTTTCAGAATGGAGAAATCGGACTCTATTGGATATGGTTCGATCCATGATGAGCTTCACAGACCTCCCTGATTTTCTTTGGGGACATTCATTGTTAACTTCAATTTATCTACTGAATAGGGTTCCCTCTAAAACCGTTCCTACCACACCGTATGAGATATGGCACGGTAAGAAACCAAGTCTGAGTCATCTCAGAATTTGGGGTTGTCCGGCTCATGTCAAAAGACAACAAGCGGACAAGTTAGAGTTTAGGTCCTTTCAGAGCTCGATTCATAGGATATCCTAAAGAGTCATTAGGATACTATTTCTACATTCCAGAAGACCACAATGTGATTGTGAGTCGACATGCCATCTTTCTTGAAAAATAGTTTATTCAAGATAGCGGCATTGGAAAGCAGATTAAGCTTGATGAGAAAGTCTCACAAGTACAACGAGCTAAGGACCAATTGGAACCAAATCAGGTTGAGCCAATAAGAACACTACCTCCTCCACCTCGTAGATCGGAAAGAGTTTTCCATCCCCCTGAAAGATACTTAGGTATTATTTCAGAGGAAGTAGAGGAAAATGTTCCTCGTAGGTAATGGTGCTCATGGTGATGATCCCAAAACCTACAACGAGGCGATATCAGATATCGACTCCGAGAAATGGCTAGAGGCAATGCAGTCAGAAATTGACTCGATGCACTCAAACCAAGTCTGGACCTTGGTAGATCCACCAGAAGGTATAGTACCTATTGGGTGTAAATGGATCTTCAAGAGAAAGATTGGTGCAGATGGGAAATGTGGAGACATTCAAGGCTAGACTAGTGGCAAAAGGTTATAGTCAACGCGAAGGCATTGACTATCAGGATACCTTTTTCCCAGTGGCTATGCTAAAATCCATCCGCACATTGCTTGCCGTTGCAGCCTATTTCGATTATGAAATATGGCAAATGGACGTGAAAACGGCATTCTTAAATGGATATCTTGAGGAAGATATCTATATGGAACAGCCGCTAGGTTTCACATCCAGTGATACTGATCACAAGGTTTGCAAGCTGCAAAGGTCCATATATGGACTTAAGCAAGCATCTCGGAGCTGGAACACTCATTTCAATGATGTGATCAAAAAGTTTGGTTTCATCAAAAATGAAGAGGAACCATGTGTTCTTCAAAAAGGTCAGTGGGAGCGCTGTTGTCTTCCTCGTATTGTACGTGGATGACATCCTCCTTATTGGGAATGATATTCCCATGTTGACGACAGTCAAAATATGGTTGTCCAAGGAATTCTCCATGAAAGACCTAGGTGAAGCATCCTTTATTCTAGGAATTAAGGTCTATAGGGATAGACCGAATAGGATGCTAGGACTTTCACAGAAGATGTACATAGAGGAAGTACTAAAGAGGTTTAGTATGGAAAACTCTAAGAGGGGATTAATACCCTTCAGACATGGTATTCATCTTTCCAAGAAGATGTGCCCTAGCACACCTGAGGAAATAGAATGCATGAGCAAGATCCCTTATGCTTCTGCAATAGGGAGCCTCATGTATGCCATGCTATGTACACGACCTGATATAGCCCATGCTGTGAGTGTCACAAGCAGATATCAGTCAAATCCAGGTGAAGAACACTGGACTTCTGTGAAATGTATCCTTAAGTACTTGAGAAGAACTAAGGATATGATGTTGGTCTTTGGTAATGGAGAACTCCAAGTCCAGGGATACACAGACTCGGATTTCATGTCCGATATAGATGATCGAAAGTCGACATCTGGGAGTCTGTTTGTGTGCAATGGTGGTGCTGTCAGCTGGAAGAGTTCCAAGCAAACCATGATAGCAGATTCCACCATGGAAGCAGAATATATCGCTGCATCAGAGGCTGCGAAGGAAGCATTCTGGTACAAGAAGTTTGCTGCAGAAATTCGGAGTAATGCCATCAGATGCCATTCCTCTATACTGCGACAACAATGGCGCCATAGCCCTTGCTAAGGAGCCGAGGTCTCACCAGAAATCCAAGCACATTGAGCGGCGATACCACCTCATCCGCGATTACCTCGAGAAGGGTTACGTCGAGGTCAAGAGAGTCAACTCCACAGATAATGTGGCAGACCCACTTACAAAGCCGTTGGGCCAGCAGAAGATCGAAGCCCACCTTGAGAAGATGGGACTTAGACTTGTAGCCAATTGGCTTTAGGACAAGTGGGAGATTGTTAGATATATGTGCCCTAGAAGCCAGAATTGGCTGACACTTGTAATACACTTCTAGGGGCAAAATTATAATTTTGACTAAAATCAATAAAATGGGTTATTTTCTATCACATATGTGTATTTAGTGTCTGTGATACATCCTTTGAGTTAATGGTAATGATAATTCATATTTTCAAGAGTTGAAAATTTAAGACATGAATAATCATTATTAACTCATAAAATGCTCCCGACCATAGGATCATCACGAGGATGGTGATTGATCCGGAAAGGTTGGTGTACAATCGCTTCTCTTTAGTAGATGAGTCTTGAGTCTACGGTGTGGAGACACCGGAGCGAGAGTACAGGTACTCGTTAGAGAACGAGGGCACTGAGCGTGACCACCTCGAGTAGTCATTAGGAAGTCTACCTTCTCGTCAATGACTGACTCGATGCTGCAGTAGTGTGTCTGGTTCTTTGACCTGAGGATGCATCGGCAGTTCACCTTGAGGGTGTTATAGTTTGACTACACCATTACTCGGTCTCCTAGCCATATGGAACCCTGAGGTGTATGTTGGCTATAGCATGTTCATTGTAGGAACTGGATTGCATCAAGATGGAATCTATCTACCTCGGTGGTAGAGGAGCAGCCCTATGATGATCATGAGAATCAAGTCCAGAAGCCCATGGCCATGGCAGAGTGAAATAATAGAAAGAGTTTCTATTTAGATTTTCACATTGGACTTGAATCGAATGATTACATCATATGACAGAGACTAGGGTTTGACGAGTTTCACCTTAACCCTAATCTGATCGGGGCTCAAGATAGAAGAACTTAATCACACAGGTAGCTGCACCAAGAGGTTCGCATTCAGCTCTGATGGGTTGCCACCATATACTGCTAGGTGTCACTGGTGGATTTTGGGAGCAATTAGAATGATTTAGATGATCGATCATTCTAGCTGTTCGAATCAGAAGAGTTCTGATCCATCGAAAGGAGTTTCGATGATGTCGATGATAGAGATCATGACATATCCCATTACCATACAGAACTGAACCTAACTGGGTCACACAAACAAGGGTTTGAATCTGGTGATCATCAATTGAACTGATCCAGTTCAATTGATCTGAATGAGATTCAATTAGGTTCAAGAAAATCGTGCTAGCACTCGATTGAACCTAACGTTCTTTTTTTACTATCATAAATAGTTGTCCTGACTGAGCCAAAGGAGTTTGTGCTCGTTTAGAGGCCTTCACTTGGTCTGACTGGAGCCTGTCCAGGTCAGAATTGGGTTGTCTTATTTTGTAAGACAATACCTACCATTTTTGGTCACCTGCCATTTTTCGTCGTTTGACTTTGGTCAAAAGTTGACCTTTGATTGGTCAAATGTTGACCATTGATACTTTGACTTTTATCCATGTGCCATGCACCTATTGGAGAGCTGGTGGGGGCTTGTCCCCCTGCCAGAACATAGCAAGGAGGAGGGCACACGCCAAGGGTGGCGTGCGCCCAGGTTGGAGGCATCCAGGAGTCCCTGTTGGATAGGGACTCCATCTCCTTTTTGGATTTCGATTAGACTTCTCCTAAGAACCAAGTTTGACTGGTCTTAGGCACCATCTAAGGAGGAATCCAAGGGACTCTATTCCCACCAATCAGATTTAGATCTGATTTCACAAAGGGTTGTGATTGGTTGGGAAGAAGAGGAGTTGGATCACGCATAGTCTATAAATAAGACCCTGCGCCCAACTCAAAGTGTATCTGAAATTTATTGAAAATTCTTCGTGCCCCAAGGCTGTCTCCCTCCTCCTCCTCCTTGCCAAATCCATCTTCTCCCTCTTCTCTCCACACCCAAAGGTGTTTGGGATCCAAGTTGGTGCAATCCAGATGAGAGAAAGGCGACAAAAAGCTAGAAGGCTGCGCTGCTGCAAAGACAACTGCTGATCTTCGAAAGGTGTTTTGAAGATCCTCCAGATCAGATCCAGATTTGATTTTTGGAGACGTGATAGAGAGGAAGAGGATCTCCAGATCCAGCCTAAGTGGATACCGATAGAAGCCAGGCACTTACATGACTAGATCCAGAACCTTTCGCTGCTTACAGTATCATCAATGGGTAATAGGATTATCCTACATCAAGGTAAATTAAATTAAATTTAATTTATTTAGATTTTATTTTTATTATTAAAATAATAGGGATCAGATCTGAAACATCTTAGATCTAATTAGGATAAATGAGAAAAATTTTTGAAATATATCTCTTGATCCGATCAGATCTGAGCGAACCTGGTCCAGGAAATCAGGATTTTTCTTCATTGCTCTAGTGCTGTTGCAATAGAGCAGGACCGGACCATCTGGGATGAAGGAAAATCTCATTTTTCACCATGGGATTGGGTAGATCTGATCAGATCTAGGATAGATTCTTCTAAAAATTCCTAAACAATCTGATCAAATCTAAAACTTTTAGATCTGATCATGATGATCTGATATTAAAAATTAAAATAAAATTAAATCAGATTTTATTTCTTACCTTATTTGGGTAATCTGATTATCCTACGATGATCCTGATCTTTTCTGAGATTCTGGAAGGAGCCACACTTGCACCTAACCTTTACCAATATCCACTCAGGCAGGATCTGGACGTCTTCTCTATGTGAATCTTTTCTCCAAAAATCAGACCTGAATCTAATCTGAAAAACCTTCAAAATAATTTTAGAAGGCAAAATGTCCATCACATGAACACTATCATGTAGATGCATAACTCTTTACAAATTTGATTAGATTTTCTTCTCTGATTTGCACCCAACCTTTGGCATGTAGAAGAAGGGGAGAGAGAGGATCAGAGGGGGCATGGAAGATAGAAGGGGTGGTAGCATATGGATGTGGCAATCAGAATTATCAAGGGCCTTATGTGTAGGTGTTTTCATACAAGTTGCTTGCACCATCTAGACTCCTAAGTGATCAAGCAACTCATTTGCTCGATCATCTAGGACTCCAATCTGATAACCCACATTGCTGAAATGAAAATCCCTATTTCTCGGATTAGGTTCTTTCAGATCTGATTGGATCAAGAGGGATATTTCAAAAATTTTTCTTCTTAGATCTAAATCAAATCTGAGACTCTTCAAATCTAATTTTATTGATCTAATAGAAATTAAATTAAATATAATTTAATCATACCTTTATTATTGGTAATCCTATTATCCTGTGATGATCTCGATGTTTGCCTGAGGTTCTAGATGTAGCCATGCAAGCTTTCGACCTCTACCGATATCCACTCAGACAAGATCAGAAGATCTTCTCCTTCTCAATCTATGCTCCAAAAATCAGATATGGATCTGATATTCAAGGTCTTCAAAATGGTTTTTGAAGATCAGTCATTGTCTCTTGCAGTAGTGCTGCCTTCTTCCTTTCCTATCACCTTTCTCTTGCTCGGATTGCACCAAACTTAAGTCCAAAAACTCTTGAACGTGGATAGGAGAGAGAGAACCTAAAGGTGGCATGAAGAGGGAGGGAGAGAAGCCTTGTGGTATGAGCAAAGCGTAGAAACTCTAAATTTTAGGCACAGATAGGGTTTATATAGACCCTGCTGCGCCATGTAGTGCCACATCATCCCGACCAATCATGACTCTTTGTGCAATCAGATCTAAATCTGATTGGTGGGATGACATCATCTGATCTAATCAGATTAGAGTTCCTCATAAACCTCCTTAGGTGGCACCAAGACTAGTCAAAGAGGACTCTTTGGCACCACCTAAGTTGAAACCATGAAGCAACCTGGAGTCCCATCTATGGGACTCCAGGCATGATCCTCATGGGATGCATGCCTCCCTAGGCATGCACCCCCTCCCTTTCTACTTTTTAGTAGGGGATAAAGCCCCATGTTCTCTCCTATGGATGCATGACACATGGGCAGATATCTAAGTATCAAAGGTCAACATTTGACCAAAGTCAAAAGACAAGATTTAGCAAGTGACGGAAAATGGCAGGTGTTGCCTCAAATTTATCTCATAAATTAAGACAACCCTTTTCTGACTTGGACAAGCTCTAGTCAGACCAAGTAAAGGTTCCTGAATGAGCCCATATATATTTGGCTCATTCGAGACAAGCTTTAATGATTGTTGAAGGAGAACATTAGGCTCAATCATGTGCTAGCATGATTTCTTTGAACCTAATTGAAATTATTCAAATCAATTGAGCTGGGTTAGTCTAATTAATGATATTCAGATCCAAACACTTATTTATGTGATTCAGTTAGGTTCAATTTTGTACGATAATGGGATACGTCATGATCTCTATCATCGACATCATCGAAACACCTTCCGATGGATCAGAACTTTTCTGATTCAAACAACTAGTATGATTGATAATCCAAATCATTCTAATTGCTCCCAAAATCCACCAGTGATACCTAGCAACATATGGTGGCAACCCATCAAAACTAAAAATGAATCTCTTGGTGCAGTTACCTATGTGATTAAGTTCTTCTATCTTAAGCCTCGATCGAATTAGGGTTAAGGTGATCTCATCAAATCCTAATTTTCATCATATAAATTAATCATTCGATTCAAGTCTAATGTGAAAACTCTAATAGAAACTCTTTCTATTATTTCACTCTACCATGGCCATGGCCTTATGGACTTTATTCTCATGATCATCATAGTGCTGCTCCTCATCTATCGAGGTAGATAGATCCCCTATTAGTGCAATCCAATTCCTACAATGAACATGCTATAGCCAACATACACCTCAGGATTCCGAATGGCTAGGAGACCGAGTTATGGTGTAGTCAGACTTTAACACCCTCAAGGTGAATTGCCGATGCACCTCAGATCAAAGAACCAGACACACCACTGCAGCTTCGAGCCAGTCATCGATGAGAAGGTAGATTTCCTCATGATTGCTCGAGGTGGTCACGCTCAGTATGCTCGTTCTCTAACGAGTATCTATACTCTCGCTCCGTTGTCTCTACATCGTAGACTCAAAACTCATCTGTTCTAAAGAAGCGATCATTCACCAACCTTTCAGATCAATCACCATCCTCATGATGATCCTACCATCGGGAGCATTTTATGAGTTAATAATGAAAATTCATATCCTAAATTTTCAACTCTTAAAAATATGAACTATCATTATCATTAACTCAAGGGATGTATCACAGACACTTTCAAATACATATTATCATTGAAAATAATCTATTTTACTATTTATAGTCAAAATTATAATTTTGCCCTTAGATGTGTATTACAAGTGTCAGTCAATTCTGGCTTCTAGGGCACACATATCTAACAAATTCCCACTTGACCTAAAGCCAATTAGCTACAAATCTAAGTCCCATCTTCTCAAGATGGATTTCGCTCTTCTGCTGGCCCAATGGCTTTGTGAGAGGATCTGCCACATTGTATGCGGAATCGACTCTCTTGACCTCAACATAACCTTTCTCGAGGTAATCGCAGATGAGGTGGTATCGCCGCTCAATGTTCTTAGATTTTTGGTGAGACCTTGGCTCCTTAGCAAGGGCTATGGCACCATTATTATTGCAGTACAGAGGAATGGCATCCGATGGCATCAATTCGATCTCTACGGTAAATTTTTTATATCAGAATGCCTCCTTTGTAGCTTCTGATGTAGTGATGTATTCTACTTCTATGGTGGAATTTGCTATCACTGTCTGCTTGAAACTCTTCCAACTGACAGCACCACCATTACACACAAACAGACTCCCAGATGTCGACTTTCGATCATCTATATCGAACATAAAATTCGAGTCTGTATATCCCTAGACTTGGAGTTCTCCATTACCAAAAACCAACAACATATCCTTAGTTCTTCTCAAGTACTTAAGGATACATTTCACAGAAGTCTAGTGTTCTTCACCTGGATTTCGACTGATATCTGCTCGTGACACTCACAGCATGGGCTATATCAGGTCGTGTACATAACATGGCATACATGAGGCTCCCTATTGCTGAAGCATAAGGGATCTTGCTCATGCGTTCAATCTCCTTTCAGGTGTGTTGGGACACATTTTCTTGGAAAGATGAATGCCATGTCTGAAGGATACCAATCCTCTCTTAGAGTTTTTCATGCTAAACCTCTTTAGCACTTCCTCTATGTACATCTTCTATGAAAGACCTAGCATCCTATTTGGTCTATCTCTATAGACCTTTAATTCCTTAGAATAAAGGATGCTTCTCCTAGGTCTTTCATGGAGAATTCTTTAGATAATCATATTTTAACTATGGTCAACATAGGAATATCATTCCCAATAAGGAGGATATCATCCACATACAGTACGAGGAAGACAATACCATTCCCACTGATCTTTTTTGAAAACACATGGTTCCTCCTCATTTTTGATGAAACCAAATAATTTGATCACATCATTAAAACAAGTATTCCAGCTCCGAGATGCTTGCTTAAGTCCATATATGGACCTTTGCAGCTTGCATACCTTTATGATCAGCATCACTGGATGTGAAACCTAGCGGACTGTTCCATATAGATATCTTCCTCAAGATATCCATTTAAGAATACCATTTTCACATCCATTTGCCATATTTCATAATCGAAATAGGCTGCAACAGCAAGCAATGTGCGGATGGATTTTAGCATAGCTACTGGTAAAAAGGTATCCTGATAGTCAATGCCTTCGTATTGACTATAATCTTTTGCCACTAATCTAGCTTTGAATGTCTCCACATTCCCATCTGCACCAATCTTTCTCTTGTAGATCCATTTACACCCAATAGGTACTATACCTTCTGGTGGATCTACCAAGGTCCAGACTTGGTTTGAGTGCATCGAGTCAATTTCTGACTTCATTGCCTCTAACCATTTTTCGGAGTCGATATCTGATATCGCCTCATTATAGGTTTTGGGATCATCACCATGAACCCCATTACCTATGAGGAAATATTTTCTCTACTTCCTCTGAAATAGTACCTAAGTACCTCTCAAGGGGACGGAAAATCTTTTTTGATCTATGAGGTGGAGGAGGTAGTGATTGTATTGGCTTAACCTGATTTGGTTCCATTAGGGTCCTTAGCTCGTTGCTCTTGTGAGACTTTCTCCTCGAGCTTGATCTGCTTTTCCAATGCCGCTATCTTGAATAAACTATTTTTCAAGAAAGATGGCATGTCGACTCACAATCACATTATGATCTTCTGGAATGTAGAAATAATATCCTAATGACTCTTTAGGATATCCTATAAATCGAGCTCTAAAGGACCTAAAGTCTAACTTGTCCGCTTGTTGTCTTTTGACATGAGCCGGACAACCCCAAATTCTGAGATGACTCAGACTTGGATTTCTTACCATGCCATATCTCATACGGTGTGGTAGGAATGGTTTTAGAAGGAAACCCTATTCAGTAAATATATTAGCAGTTAACAAACAGTATCCCAAAGAAAATCAGGAAGGTCTGTGAAGCTCATCATGGATCGGACCATATCTAATAGGGTCCGATTTCCTCCATTCTGAAACTTCGTTGAGTTGAGGTGTTCCAGGTGGAGTCCATTGAGAGACTATGCCATTTTCTTGAGATAGTCTAGGAATTTTCGACTAAGGTATTCACCTCCTCGATCTGATCGAAGAACCTTAATGGATTTTTTAGTTTGCTTTTCTACTTCATGTCTGAATTCTTTGAACTTTTCAAAAGCTTCAGACTTATGTCTCATAAGATACACATACCCATACCTAGATAAATCATCGATAAAGGATTATGAAGTAGACAAAGTTGCCTCTAGCCGGCACATCAAATGGGCCGCACACATCAGTATGTACTAGGGCAAGAAGATCCATGGCCCTTTCCCCATGTCCTACAAAAGGAAGTTTAGTCATTTTGCCATGAAGACAATGATTCACAAATTGGATATGACTCGAAAGTCAATGGACTCAATAGTTTTTTTTCAATTTGTTAACCCTATCTTCTGCTATATGACCTAAGTCTTAGGTGCCATAGATACCTATCATTTGGACTATCCCTAGGTTGTTTTGATTCTTATGGCATTCACATTTTGCTCGATATTAAAAATAGATACATCAATATGTAACTGATAAAGACCGTTAATAAGGAAACCACTTGCAATTTTATTTCTTTCATAAAGAATGTTACAATGGTCCTTAAGAAAACTAATTACATAGCCTTCTTGTGCTAAACATGAAATAGAAATCAAATTCCTGCTTGCTGCAGGCACATAATAACAATTCTTTTAAGTACTAAGTCTAAACCAGATGGTAGTCGAAGAGGGTATGTTTTCCCATGGCCACAGCAGCAATCCTTGCTCCATTTTCGATGCATAGGATCATCTCACCATCCCTCAGCCTCCTGCTATCCTCAAGACCCTGCATGGAAGTGCACAAATGAGCACTAGAACCAGAGTCAAGCACCCAACTGGATGCAGAAGAAATCGTAAGGTTAGACTCAATAACGAGCATACCTCCAGAAGGACCTGCCTCCTTCTTATTCTTTAGGGTGGCCAGGTAATGTAGGGCAGTTCCGCTTCCAGTGGCCATCAATATGTTGCAATGAAAATACTTTTCTTTGTCAGCGGCCTTCTTCTTCAGCTCTGCCTTTTTCTTCTTTCCTCCTTCCATCTTTTGCTTTTTCACAGACTTCTTCTTCTTTTCAAAAGACTTTCTCTTGGAAGAAGTCCATTCCATAGCAAGTACTGAGCCTTTAGAACCTTTCATAGAAAGCTCAGCAGTAACCAGCATGTTCATAAGTTCGGCCAGAGTATTTTGAAGTTTATGCATATGGTAGTTCATGATGAACTGCCCATATGCATCAGTCAAGGATTGCAGAATTATATCATTCTGCAGATCCAAGTCCTAACTTCACTCCGAGCTTCTCAAGCTCTTCCAAGTCCTTGATCATCATCAGACAATGATCTTGGACTGACTGCCCATCATGCATTTTAGCCTTGAATAGTCATTTAGTGACTTGATATTTGGCTGTGCGACTCTGTTCACCAAACATCTCTTATAGGTGAGCCAACATTTGGTGGAGCAGTCCTTGATATCTTCATGTTGGCGCTGAAGCTCATCAGACATCGAGCCCAACATGTGTAGTATCTGGCCTTGTTATCTTCATCCATCCATTTATCAGAGATGCTCTCTGTTCAGCGGATGGACGAGCTGGTAAGGTGGGAGGGATCCTGGTCCAATACATGAGTTAACTTCTAAAATCCAAAATAATTTTGAAGTTTCGAAGCCAATCCTTATAATTTGGATCCGGTCAGTCTATGGGTGTCCAGGATACGTGCTAGTGGGTTAGATGCAAACATTTTTCTTTTTCCTGTAGAGAGTCAAAGTTTCTAGTTAGATTTTATAATTAAGACTTGACCAATTTATTTAGAGGTTTGATTTTTAAACAAATTAGCTCCCACTATTTTCTTCGGATCCCTACACTTCCTCTGTAGAGATGCAAAAATTAATGATTTCTAGTGGGATGGTGCAGTCCCACCAACTGACTCATCACCTCATCTAATAGTTATTGGTGATGGGTTAGCCAATGAGTGAACAACTCTTATCCAATGATTCTCTAATCATGGTGCACCCAAGCTTGATATTTAATTCATGAATCTCACCATGCCAGAATATTGATCCACTCCTTAGTTAAGTCAGATCACCATTTGCACAGATTGGATTCCTAATTGGGTCTCTCACCATTCGAAATATTGATTCACTCTTAGTTAAGTCAGACCCACCATTTGCACAGATTGGATTTCTAATTGGATCTCTCATCGTATCCAAAATATTGAGCCCAATCCATCCTCCAGCCCTGTAGCATCCAATGCCTAATAGACATGGTTGCATCTTTCCTGGATGCAACTGAACCACTGTAACCAGCCGAGAACAATCAACCCCAGGAAGGGCCCGCACATCTACAATGGTGGAAGACCTTAGACTTAATCTTTTCTTAGGAAGATTTGATTTAGGTCTCATTAAACTAGACTTGACATAGTCATAACCATTATGACTAACCTAGTGGCATGGGTTAGCTCGGATTATTGACCACCTCAGATCAGAACTGAACCAAAATATGGCCAGGTAAGTGAGATCGGTGGAAGGGATATGCCATTAACTCGACAAGAATGCATTCGAGTCGAGTAGCTCCCAATTAAAAATCAGTCGATCGTATCTGCCAAACTTACCTTAGACACCAAATTGTTGAGCCAGAACCAATTGGGTTAGCCTACAATCCAGACTCTAACCACTGAACCTAATTAGGTCTTAGCTTGATCGATCACTCATGTGACTCGATCTTGACCCAGACTTAATCCTATTAGGCTGGTCAATTTAAGCACTCTTGATCCCATCTAACCAACTCTTGATTCGATTTGATCAACCGCTTAGACCTAATTGAGCTACCCAAGCCCGAACCCAATTTTATGAATATGTCTTAGATCTAAAAATTCTCAATTTTAGATCTAATATATTTCATAATCTTAATTCTTAATTAAGTTTAGGATTCATAAATAAAATATGTAAATAAAATCCTAGGATTTCAGGATCTAGGGTTTTGTAGAAAATAAGTTTTTTTAATTTTTGATTAAGGATGAACACGCAGCACCCCTACACATCATAAGAACACCCCATCGAATGGAAGGAGAGGGCCTTTAAACCCTTCTTTATTCTTATGATCGGACGGCCAAGAGGAATGCCTTAATCAAAAAACATGATGAATCTACAAAACTAGTTAGATCTATATCATATATCACATATAAAAATTGATCTAACTTAAAAATATATTTTGCATACATCTCATGTATCATATCATGCATATTTTTAGATCTAAATTATCTCATAAATATCTAAAAAATAAAATTTAAATTTGATCATATCAAAATTAAATTTATTCTAGACAACTTTGTAGAACTATTCTACAACTAGTCTAAACATGCATCTATCATATCTCATATGAACAAAATTAAATAAATTTATTTTTCTATTTTTTTAGATCTAATTATAATATTTATAATATCAAAAAATAAAGTAAATAAATAGATCTAAAAATTATAATTTAATTAAATTAAAATTATGATCATGCTAGACTATACATAGAATAATTCTATTCCTAGTCTAGACATGCATCACGTACATCTTAGATCTAAATTATTTAATTTTAATTTTTTAATTTTAGATCTAATCACATCTCATGTGATATCTAAAATCATCTAACTATCAAATCAAAATTAAAATAAAATTAGATCTAATGAATTTTGGAAACCTTGGCTCTGATACCAGTTGAAGGAAAAAATCGTGTTTCCTAGGTCAGGTTCGTTCAAATCTGATTGAATCAAGAGCGATATTTTAAAAAAAAATTTTCTTAGATCTAAATTAGATCTGAGACTCTTTAGATCTAATTTTATTAATCTAAATAAAATAAAAAAAATAAAATTAAATCTAATTTAATCATACCTTTGTTATGGGTAATCCTATTATCCTGTGATGATTCCGATGTTTGCCTAAGGTTCTTGATGTAGCCACACAACTGTCTATCCTCTACTGGTATCCACTCAGGCAGGATCTAGAAATCTTCTTTTCCTCAATCTATTCTCCAAAAATTAGATCTGGATCTGATCTTGAAGGTCTTCAAAATGGCTTTTGAAGATCAGCTGTTGTCTCTTATAGTAGTGCTGCCTTCTTCCTTTCCTGTCGTCTTTCTCTTGCTCGGATTGGACCAAACTCAAGCTCAAAAACTCTTGGATGTGGATAGGAGAGAGAGGACCAAAAGGTGGCATGGAGAGGGAGGGAGAGAAGCCTTGTGGGATGAGCAAAGGGTAGAAACTCTAAATTCTAGGTGCAGATAGGGTTTATATAGACCCTGCTACGCAATGCAGTGCCACATTATCCCGACCAATCATGACTCTTTATGCAATCAAATCTAAATCTGATTGATGGAATGATATCATCTAATCTAATTAGATTAGAGTCCCTCAAAAACCTGCTTAGGTGTCATCAAGACTGGTCAAAGAAGACTCTTTAGCACCACCTAAGTTGAAACCATGAAGCAACCTTGAGTCCCATCTGTATGGGACTCCAGGCATGATCCTCATGGGATGCACACCTCCCTAGGCATGCGCCCCCTCCCTTTCTGCTTTTTAGTAGGGGGACAAAGCTCCATGTTCTCTCCTATGGGTGCATGACACATGGACAGATGTCTAAGTGTCAAAGGTCAACATTTGACCAAAGTCAAAAGACAAGAATTTAGCAGGTGATGAAAAATGGCAGGTGTTGTCTTAAATTTATCTCATAAATTAAGACAACCCTTTTCTGACCTTGGACAAGCTCCAGTCAGACCAAGTAAAAGGTTTCTGAGTGAGCACAAACATATTTGGCTCAGTCGAGATAACTTTTAATGATTGTTGAAAAGGAGAACATTAGGCTCAATCATGTGCTAGCATGATTTCCTTGAACCTAATTGAATCTTATTCAAATCAATTGAATTGGGTTAGTCCAATTGATGATATCCACATCCAAACCCTTATTTGTGTGACCCTAGTTAGGTTCAGTTCCATATGGTAATGGGATATGTCATGATCTCTATCATCGACATCATCGGAATACCTTCCGATGGATCAGAACTTTTCTGATTTAGACAGCTAGTATGATCGATCATCCAGATCATTCTAATTGCTCCCAAAATCCATCAGTGACACCATCAGAACTAAAAATGAACCTCTTGGTGCAGTTACCTGTGTGATTAAGTTCTTCTATCTTGAGCCCGATCAGATTAGGGTTAAGGTGAACTCGTCAAACCCTAATTTCTATCATATGAATTAATCATTCGATTCAAGTCCAATGTGAAAACCCTAATAGAAACTCTTTCTATTATTTCACTCTGCCATGGCCATGGGCTTATGGACTTGATTCTCATGATCATCATAGGGCTGCTCCTCATCTACCGAGGTAGATAGATTTCCTCTTGGTGCAATCCAATTCCTACAATGAACATGCTATAGCCAACATAGCCAACATACACTCAGGATTTCGAATGGCTAGGAGATCGAGTTATGGTGTAGTCAAACTATAACACCCTCAAGGTGAACTGCCGATGCACCTCAGGTCAAAGAACCAGACACACCACTGCAGCTTCGAGTCAGTCATCGATGAGAAGGTAGACTTCCTTATGACTGCTCGAGGTGGTCACGCCTTGTGCCCTCGTTCTCTAATGAGTACCTATACTCTCGCTCTGGTGTCTCTACATCGTAGACTCAAGACTCATCTACTCTAAAGAAGTGATCGTACACCAACCTTTCGGAACAATCGCCATCCTCATGATGATCCTATGGTTGGGAGCATTTTATGAGTTAATATTGAAAATTCATGTCTTAAATTTTCAACCCTTGAAAATATGAACTATCATTACCATTAACTCAAGGGATGTATAACAGACACTTTCAAATATATATTGTGATAGAAAATAACTCATTTTATTATTTATAGTCAAAATTATAATTTTGCCCTTAGATGTGTATTACAAGTGTTAGTCAATTCTGGCTTCTAGGGCACACATATCTAACAATTGTCCATCTAATCTTTATTAGGTTTTGTCACCCAAAACTCCTCCCAAGTTGGCATGAAAAAAGGATAAGGAGTCCATGGCACATGGGACTCCTCCCTTTAAAAGTTTGATCTAAATCAAAATCTATTAAAAATCTAATCTAGGAACCACTAAAAATCATGAAATTGGGCTCACTAAAAGTATGACTCGAGCCCAGTCACATATTCAAAAATCAAAGAAAAATTATTTTCGAAAAATTTTCTAGAAGCCTATGATCAGGTGACCCTCAGTTCTCTCAATTAGGTCAACTTTTGACCCTAGTCCAATTTCACCATGAATGGATTTAATTTCTACAATTGATCTAACCTCGATAGATTCTAATCAGATGAAATTAAATCCATTCAAGATATAAGAATGAATCAAATTAAATTTAACTTAGTTGCGATGAATCGGAAAGATTATAGAAGGAGAAAGTCAAGCTCAATCGTGTGCTAGCATGATTATCTTGAACCTGATTGGATCTTATCCAAATCAATCAATCTGGATTAGCTCAATTAACTTTTAGATCCAAACCATTATTTGTGTGATCCAATTAGGTTCAGTTCCATATGGTAATGAGATATGTCATGATCTCTATCATCGACATCATCAAAATATCTTTCGATGGACTAGAACTTTTCTGATTCATATAATTAGAATAATCGATCATCAAAATCATTCTAATTGCTCCCAAAATCCACCAATGACACCTAGCAGTATATGGTGGCAATCCATCAGAACTAAAAGTGAATCTCTTGATATAATTACCTGTGTGATTGGGTTCTTCTATCTTGAGCTCCGATAGGATTAGGATTAAGGTGAACTCATCAAAACCAATATCCGTCATATGAATTAATCATTCGATTTGAGTCCAATGTAAAAAACCCTAATAGAAACTTTTTCTATCATCTTCACTTTGCCATGGCCATGAGCTTATGAACTCAATCTCATGATTATCATAAGGCTACTCCTCATCTATCAAGGTAGATAGATCCCTTATTGGGGCAATCTAATTCCTACAATGAACATGCTATAGCCAACATACACCTCAGGATTTTGAATGGCCAGAAGATCGAGTTATGATATAGTAAAACTATAACACCCTCAAGATGAACTGCCGATGCATCTTAGGTTAAAGAACCAGATACACCACTACAGCATCGAGTCAGTGATCGATGAAAAGGTAGACTTTCTTATAACTACTCGAGGTGGTCACGCTTAGTATCCTCGTTCTCTAATGAGTACCTATACTCTCACTCTGGTGTCTCCATACCATAGACTCAAGATACGTTTATTCTAAGAAAGATCATACACCAACCTTCCAGATCAATCACTATCCTCATGATGATCCTACGATCGAGAGCAGTTTATAAGTTAATTATGAAAAATCATATCTTAAATTTTCAACTCTTGAAAATATGAATTGTCATTACCATTAACTCAAAGGATGTATCATAAATACTTTAAATACACACTGTGATAGAAAATGTTGCCCAGATGAACAACCCAAGAGGGGGGATGAATTGAATTTTCAAAAATTTAAACAGATATGTGTGGTGATAAAAGATTAAATCCTAAGTGAATCAAATATAAAAGAAAAAAGAAGATACAAGCTAGAGCACACATACGAGCAAGAAAATTTTATAGTATTTTGTTGCACTCCCAGCACCTACGTCCACTCCCCAAGCAAACCCTTAAAAATTTCACTATAATCCCTCAAGATTACAGTCGGATAGTTTTTTCAGGTTCACTATCCAATAATTCAGTTGGTTTTTCTCTAGGTTCATCAACCACAACCCTTACAAGAATCAGATAAACCAATCTGAATAAACAAATGGTAAGAGAAATTCCAAAACCCAAGTTTTAGCCCCTATTGAAACCAAATACATGAAAAGGGGAAAGGAAATGTTTCAACTCAAAAGGCCCCTTTGAATGAGCAGTAGAGTTATCCTTGCAGTTCGTTGAAAGCCTCTCTAATCCATAGAGTTAATGCACTTGTGGATTCTTCAATGCTTGAGAGAACAGATTGATTGAAGTGAAGGAAAAACCTAGTTATCCGGGTCAGATTCGTTCAGATCTAATTGGATCAAGAGAGATATTTCAAAAAATTTTCTCTTGGATCCAGATCAGATCTGAGACTTTCAGATTTGATATTATTAATCTAATAAAATAAAATAGAATAAAATAAAGAATAAATTAAATCTAATTTAATTTTATCTTATCTCCTACTCTCCTCAAGACCCTGCATGGAAGTACACAAGTGAGCACTAGAACTAGAGTCAAGCACCCAACTGGTTGCAGAAGAAACCATAAGGTTAGATTCTATAATGAGCATACCTCTAGAAAGATCTACCTTCTTCTTGTTCTTCAGGCTGGCTAGGTAAAGAGGGTAGTTCCACTTCCAGTGGCAATCAGTGTTACAATGAAAATATTTTTCTTTGTCGGCCTTCTTCTTCGGCTCTACTTTCTTCTTCTTCCCACCATCCATCTTCTGCTTCTTCATGGACTTCTTCTTCTTTTTAAAAAATTTTTTCTTGGAAGAAATCTACTCCACAGCAAGTACTGAGTCTTTAGAACCTTTCATAGAAAGTTCAGCAGTAACCAGCATGTTCATTAGATCAGTTAAGGTATTCTGAAGTTTATGCATATGGTAGTTCATGATGAACTATCCATATGCATCAGTTAAGAACTACTGAATTATATCAATCTACATATCCTAATCTTACTTGACACTGAGCTTCTCAAGCTCTTCTAAGTTCTTGATCATCATCAGATAATGATCCTGGACCGATTGCCCATCATGCATCTGAGCCTTAAATAGTCTCTTAGTGACTTGATATTTGGCTGCGCGACTTTGTTCACCAAACAACTCTTACAGGTGAGCCAACATTTGAAGGCTAGTTTTAATGTCTTCATATTGGTGCTGGAGCTCATCAGACATTGAGCCTAATATGTAATACCCGACTTTGTTATCTTCATCTGTCCATTTCTCAAAGGATGCTCTCTGATCAGCGGATGGATGGGCTGGTATAGTGGGAGGATCCTGTTTCAACACATGAGTCAACTTTTTAAAACCAAAAATAATTTTGAAGTTTCGAAGCCAATCCATGTAGTTGGATCCAGTCAGTCTATATGAGTGTCCAGGATATGGGCTAGTGGGTTGAACATAGATATTTTCTTATAGAGAGTCAAAATTTTTACTTAGATTTTGTAATTAGACTTAATCAATTTATTTAGAAATTTTACTTTTAAATAAATTAGATATTCACTATTTACTCGGATCCCTATACTCTCTTGGCAGAGATGTGAAAATCTCCATGATTATAGATTTCTAGTGGGTGGTGCGGTTCCATCAACTGGCTCATCATCTCACCTAATATTTATTGGTGATGGATCAACCGATGAGTAGATAACTCATATATCCAATGATTCTCTAATCATGGTGCATCCAAACCTAATCTCTAATTCATGAATCGCACCATGTCCAAAATATTGATCTACTCCTTAGTTAAGTCAGATCCATCATTTGCACGAATTGGATTCCTAATTGGATCCCTCATCATATCCGAAATATTGAGCCCAACCCATAGCATTCAATGCCTAATAAATATGGTTGCATCTTTCCAGTGCAACTGAGCCATTGTAACCAGTCGAGAATAATCAACCTTGGGAAGGGTCCGCACATCTACAATGGTTGAAGACCTTAGACTCAATATTTTCTTAAGAAGATTTAATTTAGGTCTCTTTAGACTAGACTTGACTTAGTCATAACAATTATGACTAACCAGTGGCATGGATTGGCTCGAATTGTTAGCCATCTCAAATCAAAATTGGGTCGATAGAAATAGCCAAGTGAGACTGGTGGAAGGGATATACCACTAACTCAATAAGAAAACATTCAGATCGAGTAGCTTCCAATTAAAAACTAGTCGATCGTATCTGCCAGACATACCTTAGAAACTAAATTATCGAATCAGAACCAATTAGATTAGCCTACAATCTAGGCTCAAACCATGGAGCCAAATTAGGTCTTGACATAATTGAGTCACATCTCAATGTGATTCGATCTTGATCCAGACTTAATCTTATTAGGCTAGTCAAATCTAAGTTTTCCTTGATCCCACCTAACCAACTCTTGATTCGATTTGATCAACCGCTAGACCTAATTGAGCTACCCAAGTCCAAACCTAATTTTATGAATATGTCTTGGATATAAATATTCATAATTTTTAGATCTAATTAACTTCATAATCTTAATTTTTAATTAAGTTTTGGGTTCATGAACAAACTATGTAACAAAATCTTATAGTTTTAGGATCTAGGATCTTGTAGAAAAATAAGTTCTGATTTTTAATTAAGGATGAACGCGCAGCATCCCTACATGTCATAAGAATATCCAATCGAATGGAAGGAGAAGGCCTTTAAATCCTACTTTACTCTTATGATCGGAGGGCCAAGGAGAATGCCTTAATCAGAAATATGATTTCTAGTACAAAACTAGTTAGATCTAAATCATATATCGCATATATAGTTAATGATCTAACTTATACATATTTTGTATACATCTCATTGAAGGGAAATCCTAATTTCCCAGACTAGGTTCACTCAGATCTGATTGGATCAAAAGATATATTTCAAAATTTTTTCTCTTTCATCTAGATCAGATCTGGGATGTTTCAGATCTGATTATTATTATTTTAGAAATTAAAATAAAATTAGATAAATTAAATCAGATTTAATTTACCTTGAAGTGGGTAATCCTATTACCCGTTGATGATCCTGTAAGCACCAGAAGGTTTTGGATCAAGCCACGCAAGTGCCTGGCCTTTATCGGTATCCACTCGGGCTGGATCTGGAGATCCTCTTCTTCTCTATCACGTCTCCAAAAACCAAATCTAGATATGATCTGGAGGATCTTTCAAACTCTTTTCAAAGATCAGCAGTTGTTCCACGCAGCAATGCAGCCTTCTAGCTTTCAGTCGCCTTTCTTTGATCTGGATCTCACCAACCAAGAATCCAAACACTTTGGATGTGGAGAGGAGAGGGAGAAGGTGGGTTTGGCATGGAGGAAGAGAGGAGAGGCAGCCTTGGGGCGTGGGATATCTTCTCCAATCATACAATCATAAGTTGGGCGCAGGGTCTTATTTATAGACTGTCTATGATCCAACTTCTCTTTTTCCCAACCAATCACAACTCTTTGTGAAATCAGATCTAAATCTGATTAGTGGAAATAGAGTTCCATGGATTCCTCCTTAGAGGATGCCTAAGACCAATCAAAGTTGGTTCTTAGGAGAACTCTAATCAGAATCCAAAAAGGAGATGGAGTTCCTATCTAACAGGGACTCCTGGGTGCCTCCAATCTTGGGCACACAACAAGGATGGCGTGCACCCTCTTCTTTGCCAGGTTCTGGCAGGGGGATAGGCCCGCACTAGCTCTCCAATAAGTGCGTGACACGTGGACAGAAGTCAAAGTGTCAATGGTCAACATTTGACCAGTCAATGGTAGACTTTTGACCAAAGTCAAAGAACGAGAAATGGCAGGTGACCAAAAATGATAGATAATGTCCTACAAAATAAGACAACCTTTTCTGACTTGGACAACCTCTAGTCAGACTATGTGAATGAAGGGAAATCCTGATTTTTTGATCCAGATTCGTTCAGATCTGATCAGATCAAGGGATATATTTCAAAAATTTTTCTCTTTGATCTATATCAGATCTAGGATGTTTCAGATCTAATTTTTATTATTTTAATAAATAAAATAAAATAAGGATAAATTAAATCAAATTTAATTTACCTGATTTGGGTAATCCTATTATCCGTTGATGATCCTGTTTGCTGCGGAAGGTTCTGGATCTAGCCACGCAAGCGCCTGGCCTCTACCGGTATCCACTCAGGCTGGATCTGGAGATCCTCTTCTTCTCTCTCACGCCTCCTAAAAATCAAATCCGGATTTGATCTAGAGGATCTTCAAAACTTCTTTTGAAGATCAGCAGTCATCCTTTGCAGCAACGCAGCCTTCTAGCTTTCAGTCGCCTTTCTTTGATCTAGATTGCACCAACCAAGGTCCAAAACTCCTTTTGGATGTGGAGAGGAGAGGGAGAAGGTGAGTTTGGCATGGAGGAAGAAGGGAGAGGCAGCCTTGGGGCGTGGGCTTTCTCAAACTTACAATCACTTCCAATCACAATCTGGGTTGGGCGCAGGGTCTTATTTATAGACTGTTTGTGATTCAACTTCTCTTCTTTCCAACCAATCACAACTCTTTGTGAAATCAGCTCTAAATCTAATTGGTGGGAATAGAGTCCCCTAGATTCCTCCTTAGAGGGCGCCTAAGACCAGTCAAAGTTGATTCTTAGGAGAACTCTAATTAGAATCCAAAAAGGAGATGGAGTCCTTGTCCAACAAGGACTCCTAGGCGCCTCCAACTTGGGCACACGCCTAGGGTGGCGTGCACCCTCTTCCTTGCCAGGTTCTGATAGGAGGACAGGCCTCCACCAGCTCTCCAATAGGTGCATGACATGTGGTCAAAAGTCAAAGTGTCAATGGTCAACATTTCACCAGCCAAAGGTAGACTTTTGACCAAAGTCAAAGAATAAGAAATGGCAGGTGACCAAAAATGGTAGGTATTGTCTTACAAAATAAGACAACCCTTTTCTGACTTGGACAAGCTCCAGTCAGACCATAGTGAAGGCCTCTGATTGAGCACAAACTCCTTTGGCTCAGTTCAGGACAACTTATTTATGATAGTAAAAGAAGAACGTTAGGTTCAATCGAGTGCTAGCACGATTTTCTTGAACCTAATTGAATCTCATTCAGATCAATTGAACTGGATCAGTTCAATTGATGATCACCAGATTCAAACCCTTGTTTGTGTGACCCAGTTAGGTTCAGTTCTGTATGGTAATGGGATATGTCATGATCTCTATCATCGACATCATCGAAACTCCTTTCGATGGATCAGAACTCTTCTGATTCGAACAGCTAGAATGATCGATCATCTAAATCATTCTAATTGCTCCCAAAATCCACCAGTGACACCTAGCAGTATATGGTGGCAACCCATCAGAGCTGAATGCGAACCTCTTGGTGCAGCTACCTGTGTGATTAAGTTCTTCTATCTTGAGCCCCGATCAGATTAGGGTTAAGGTGAACTCGTCAAACCCTAGTTCTCTGTCATATGATGTAATCATTCGATTCAAGTCCAATGTGAAAATCTAAATAGAAACTCTTTCTATTATTTCACTCTGCCATGGCCATGGGCTTCTGGACTTGATTCTCATGATCATCATAGGGCTGCTCCTCTACCACCGAGGTAGATAGATTCCATCTTGATGCAATCCAGTTCCTACAATGAACATGCTATAGCCAACATACACCTCAGGGTTCCATATGGCTAGGAGATCGAGTAATGGTGTAGTCAAACTATAACACCCTCAAGGTGAACTGCCGATGCACCTCAGGTCAAAGAACCAGACACACTACTGCAGCATCGAGTCAGTCATTGACGAGAAGGTAGACTTCCTAATGACTACTCGAGGTGGTCACGCTCAGTGCCCTCGTTCTCTAACGAGTACCTGTACTCTCGCTCCGGTGTCTCCACACCGTAGACTCAAGACTCATCTACTAAAGAGAAGCGATTGTACACCAACCTTTCGGATCAATCACCATCCTCGTGATGATCCTATGGTCGGGAGCATTTTATGAGTTAATAATGATTATTCATGTCTTAAATTTTCAACTCTTGAAAATATGAATTATCATTACCATTAACTCAAAGGATGTATCACAGACACTAAATACACATATGTGATAGAAAATAACCCATTTTATTGATTTTAGTCAAAATTATAATTTTGCCCCTAGAAGTGTATTACAAGTGTCAGCCAATTCTGGCTTCTAGGGCACATATATCTAACAATCTCCCACTTGTCCTAAAGCCAATTGGCTACAAGTCTAAGTCCCATCTTCTCAAGGTGGGCTTCGATCTTCTGCTGGCCCAACGGCTTTGTAAGTGGGTCTGCCACATTGTCTGTGGAGTTCGACTCTCTTGACCTCGACGTAACCCTTCTCGAGGTAATCGCGGATGAGGTGGTATCGCCGCTCAATGTGCTTGGATTTTTGGTGAGACCTCGGCTCCTTAGCAAGGGCTATGGCACCATTGTTGTCGCAGTATAGAGGAATGGCATCTGATGGCATTACATTCTCAATTTCTGCAGCAAACTTCTTGTACCAGAATGCTTCCTTTCGCAGCCTCTGATGCAGCGATATATTCTGCTTCCATGGTGGAATCTGCTATCACGGTTTGCTTGGAACTCTTCCAGCTGACAGCACCACCATTGCACACAAACAGACTCCCAGATGTCGACTTTCGATCATCTACATCGGACATGAAATCCGAGTCTGTGTATCCCTGGACTTGGAGTTCTCCGTTACCAAAGACCAACATCATATCCTTAGTTCTTCTCAAGTACTTAAGGATACATTTCACAGAAGTCCAGTGTTCTTCACCTGGATTTGACTGATATCTGCTTGTGACACTCACAGCATGGGCTATATCAGGTCGTGTACATAGCATGGCATACATGAGGCTCCCTATTGCAGAAGCATAAGGGATCTTGCTCATGCGTTCTATTTCCTCAGGTGTGCTAGGGCACATCTTCTTGGAAAGATGAATACCATGTCTGAAGGGTATTAATCCCCTCTTAGAGTTTTCCATACTAAACCTCTTTAGTACTTCCTCTATGTACATCTTCTGTGAAAGTCCTAGCATCCTATTCGGTCTATCCCTATAGACCTTAATTCCTAGAATAAAGGATGCTTCACCTAGGTCTTTCATGGAGAATTCCTTGGACAACCATATTTTGACTGATGTCAACATGGGAATATCATTCCCAATAAGGAGGATGTCATCCACGTACAATACGAGGAAGACAACAGCGCTCCCACTGACCTTTTTGAAAGACACATGGTTCCTCTTCATTTTTGATGAAACCAAACTTTTTGATCACATCATTGAAATGAGTGTTCCAGCTCCGAGATGCTTGCTTAAGTCCATATATGGACCTTTGCAGCTTGCAAACCTTGTGATCAGTATCACTGGATGTGAAACCTAGCGGCTGTTCCATATAGATATCTTCCTCAAGATATCCATTTAAGAATGCCATTTTCACGTCCATTTGCCATATTTCATAATCGAAATAGGCTGCAACGGCAAGCAATGTGCGGATGGATTTTAGCATAGCCACTGGGGAAAAGGTATCCTGATAGTCAATGCCTTCGCGTTGACTATAACCTTTTGCCACTAGTCTAGCCTTGAATGTCTCCACATTTCCATCTGCACCAATCTTTCTCTTGAAGATCCATTTACACCCAATAGGTACTATACCTTCTGGTGGATCTACCAAGGTCCAGACTTGGTTTGAGTGCATCGAGTCAATTTCTGACTGCATTGCCTCTAGCCATTTCTCGGAGTCGATATCTGATATCGCCTCGTTGTAGGTTTTGGGATCATCACCATGAGCACCATTACCTACGAGGAACATTTTCCTCTACTTTCCTCTGAAATAATACCTAAGTATCTTTCAGGGGGATGGAAAACTCTTTCCGATCTACGAGGTGGAGGAGGTAGTGTTCTTATTGGCTCAACCTGATTTGGTTCCAATTGGTCCTTAGCTCGTTGTACTTGTGAGACTTTCTCATCAAGCTTAATCTGCTTTCCAATGCCGCTATCTTGAATAAACTATTTTTCAAGAAAGATGGCATGTCGACTCACAATCACATTGTGGTCTTCTGGAATGTAGAAATAGTATCCTAATGACTCTTTAGGATATCCTATGAATCGAGCTCTAAAGGACCTAAACTCTAACTTGTCCGCTTGTTGTCTTTTGACATGAGCCGGACAACCCCAAATTCTGAGATGACTCAGACTTGGTTTCTTACCGTGCCATATCTCATACGGTGTGGTAGGAACGGTTTTAGAGGGAACCCTATTCAGTAGATAAATTGAAGTTAACAATGAGTGTCCCCAAAGAAAATCAGGGAGGTCTGTGAAGCTCATCATGGATCGAACCATATCCAATAGAGTCCGATTTCTCCATTCTGAAACCCCATTGAGTTGAGGTGTTCCTGGTGGAGTCCATTGAGAGACTATGCCATTTTTCCTTGAGATAGTCTAGGAATTCTCGGCTAAGGTATTCACCTCCTCGATCTGATCGAAGAACCTTAATGGGTTTTTCAGTTTGTTTTTCTACTTCATGTCTGAATTCTTTGAACTTTTCAAAAGCTTCAGACTTGTGTCTCATAAGATACACATACCCATACCTAGACAGATCATCGGTAAAGGTAATGAAGTAGACAAAATTGCCTCTAGCCGGCACATCAAATGGGCCGCACACATCAGTATGTACTAGGGCAAGGAGATCTGTGGCCCTCTCCCCATGTCCAACAAAAGGGAGTTTAGTCATTTTGCCTTGAAGACAAGATTCACAAGTTGGATATGACTCGGAAGTCAATGGACTCAATAGCCCATTTTTCTCCAATTTGTTGATCCTATCTTCTGCTATATGACCTAATCTCAGGTGCCATAGATATCTATCATTTGGACTATCCCTAGGTCGTTTGGCATTCACGTTTTGCTCGATAGTTAGAACAGGTACATCAATATGTAGCTGATAAAGACCATTAATAAGGAAACCATTTGCAATTTTATTTCTTTCATAAAGAATGTTACAATGGTCCTTAAAGAAGGTAATCACATAGCCTTCTTAGTGCTAAGCATGAAACAGAAATCAAATTCCTGCTAGCTGCAGGCACATAATAACAGTCTTTCAAAACTAAGTCTAAACCAGATGGTAATCGAAGAGGGTATGTTCCCACGGCCACTGCAGCAACTCTTGCTCCATTACCGATGCGTAGGATCATGTCTCCATCCCTCAGCCTCCTGCTATCCTCAAGACCCTGCATGGAAGTGCACAGATGAGCACTAGAACCAGAGTCAAGCACCCAACTGGATGCAGAAGAAATCGTAAGGTTAGACTCAATAACGAGCATACCTCCAGAAGGACCTTCCTTCTTGTTCTTCAGGGTGGCCAGGTAAGTAGGGCAGTTCCGCTTCCAATGGCCGTCGCTGTTGCAATGGAAACACTTTCCTTTGGCATCGGCCTTTCATCTTCGGCTCTGCCTTCTTCTTCTTTGCTCCTTCCACCTTCTGCTTTTTCACAGACTTCTTTTTCTTTCCATAAGACTTTCTTTTGGAAGAAGTCCGTTCCATAGCAAGAACTGAGCCTTTAGAACCTTTCATAGAAAGCTCAGCGGTGACCAGCATATTCATTAATTCGGCCAAGGAATTTTGAAGTTTATGCATGTGGTAATTCATGATGAATTGCCCATATGCATCAGTCAAGGATTGCAGAATAATATCGTTCTGCAGATCCAAGTCTAACTTCACACCGAGCTTCTCAAGCTCTTCCATGTCCTTGATCATTCATCAGACAGTGATCTTGGACTGACTGCCCATCACGCATCTTAGCCTTAAAAAGTCATTTCGTGACTTGATATTTGGCTGCGCGACTCTGTTCACCAAACATCTCCTGCAGGTGAGCCAACATTTGGCGAGCAGTCCCGATATCTTCATGTTGGCGCTGGAGCTCATCAGACATCGAGCCCAACATGTAATATCTGGCCTTATTATCTTCGTCTATCCATTTTTCCAGAGATGCTCTCTGTTCAGTGGATGGACGGGCTGGTAAGGTGGGAGGGTCCTGGTCCAATACATGGGTTAACTTCTCGAAACCCAAAATGATTTTGTAGTTCCTGAGCCAATCTTTATAATTGGGTCCAGTCAGTCTATGTGTGTCCAGGATACGTGCCAATGGGTTGGACGCAGACATTTTTCTGTAGAGAGTCAAAGATTCTAGTTAGATACTGTAATTATGACTTGACCAATTTATTTAGGGATTTTATTTTTAAACAAATTAGCTCCCACTATTTTCTCGGATCCCTACACTCCCTCTGTAGAGATGCAAAAATCTCCATGATTAATGATTTCTAGTGGGTGGTGCGGTCTCACCAACTGACTCATCACCTCACCTAACAGTTATTGGTGATGGGTTAGCCAATGAGTGAACAACTCTTGTTCAATGATTCTCTAATCATGGTGCACCCAAACTTGGTCTCTAATTCATGAATCTCACCGTATCCGGAATATTGATCCACTCCTTAGTTAAGTCAGACCCACCATTTGCATAGACTGGGTTCCTAATTGAGTCTCTCACCGTATCCAAAATATTGAGCCCAACTCATCCTCCAGCCCATAGCATCCAATGCCTAATAGACATGGTTGCATCTTTCCGGTGCAACTGAGCCACTGTATCCAGCCGAGAACAATCAACCCCGGGAAGGGCCCGCACATCTACAATGGTGGAAGACCTCAGACTTAATCTTTTCTTAGGGAGAATTGATTCAGGTCTCATTAAACTAGACTTGTCATAGTCATAACAATTATGACTAACCTAGTGGCATGGGTTAGCTCGGATTATTGACCACCTCAGATCAGAACTGTGTCAACAGATATGGCCAGGTAAGTGAGATCGGTGGAAGGAATATGCCATTAACTCGTACAAGAATGCATTCAGGTCGAGTAGCTTCCAATTAAAAACCAGTCGGTCGTATGTGCCAAACTTACCTTAGACACCAAATTGTTGAGTCAGAACCAATTGGGTTAGCCTACAATCCAGACTCTAACCTCTGAGCCTAATTAGGTCTTGCTTGATCGTGACTCGATCTTGACCCAGACTTAATCCTATTAGGCTGGTCAATTTAAGCATTGTTGATCCCATCTAACCAACTCTTGATTCGGTTTGATCAACCGCTTAGACCTAATTGAGCTACCCAAGCCCGAACCCAGTATTATGAATATGTCTTAGATCTAAAATTCTCAATTTTAGACCTAATTAATATTTCATAATCTTAATTTCTTAATTAAGTAGGGTTCATAAACAAAATATGCACAATAAATCCTAGGGATTTCAGGATCTAGGGTTTTGCAGAAAGTAAGTTTTGGATTTCTGATTAAGGACGAACGCGCAGCACCCCTACACATCATAAGAACACCCCATCGGATGGGAGGAGAGGGCCTTTAAACCCTTCTTCATTCTTATGATCGGACGGCCAAGAGGAACGCCTTAATCAGGAACATGTAATACTACAAAATAGTTTTAGATCTATATCATATATCTCATATATAAATTAGATCTAATCATGGCATATTTTGCATACATCTCATGTATCGAATCATGCATATTTTTCAGATCTAAATTATCTCATAATAATCTAAAAAATTAGATTTAAATTGATCTTATCAAAATAAATTCTAATCTAGACAACTATGTAGAACTATTCTACAACTAGTCTAGACATGCATCAATCATATCTCATATGATGTTTAAAATTAAATAATTTTTATTTACTATTTTTTAGATGTTATTATAATAATTATAATATCAAAAAATAGTAAATAAATAGATCTAAAATATGATTTAATCAAATTAAATTAAAACATGCAAGACTATTCTATAGAACTATTCTATTTTAGAACTAGTCATGCATATTTTCTAATCTTAGATCCAAATCATTTAATTTTAATTTTTTCTGATTTCAGATCTGATCACATCTCATGTGACATCTAAAATCACTTATTTTTTAATTAAAATAAATTTAAAATTAGATCTAAATACTTTTAGAACCTTGGCTCTGATACCAGTTGAAGGAAAATCCTGATTTTCCGGACCAGGTTCGTTCAGATCTGATCAGATCAAGAGATATATTTCAAAAATTTTTCTCTTTGATCCTAATCAGATCTGAAATATTTTAGATCTAATTCCTTATTATTTTAATAATAAAAATAAAATCTAAATAAATTAAATCAAATTTAATTTACCTTGATGTAGGGTAATCCTATTACCCGTTGATGATCCTGTAAGCAGCGGAAGGTTCTGGATCTAGCCACGCAAGTGCCTGGCCTCTACTAGTATCCACTCGGGCTGAATCTAAAGATTCTCTTCTTCTCTATCACGTCTTCATAGATCTGATCTGGAGGATCTTCAAAACAACTTTCGAAGATCAGCAGTTGTCCTTTGCAGCAGCGCAGCCTTCTAGCTTTTTGTCGCCTTTCTCTTGACTGGATTGCACCAACTTGGATCCCAAACACGTTTGGGTGTGGAGAGGAGAGGGAGAAGATGGATTTCGCATGGAGGAGGAGGGAGATAGCCTTGGGGCATGGAGAATTTTCAATAAATTTTAGATACACTTTGAGTTGGGAATCACAACCCTTTATGAAATCACAACCCTTTATGAAATCACAACTCCTCTTCTTCCCAACCAATCACAACCCTTTTTGAAATCAGATCTAAATTTGATTGATGGGAATAGAGTCCCTTAGATTCCTTAGATGGTGCCTAAGATCAGTCAAACTTGGTTCTTAGGAGAAGTCTAATCGAAATCCAAAAGGAGATGGAGTTCCTATCCAACAGAGACTCTTGGGCGCCTCCAGCTTGGGCACATGCCAAGGGTGGCGTGCGCCCTCCTCCTTGCCAGATTCTGGTACGGGACAAGCCCCCACTAGCTCTCCAATAGGTGCATGACACATGGACAAAAGTCAAAGTGTCAATGGTCAACATTTGACCAGTCAAAGGTCAACTTTTGACCAAAGTCAAAGGACAAGAAATGGCAGGTGACCAAAAATGGTAGGTATTATCTTACAAAATAAGACAACCCTTTTCTGATCTGGACAGGCTCCAGTCAGACCAGGTGAAGGCCTCTGAATGAGCACAAACTCCTTTGGCTCAGTCAGGACAACTATTTATGATAGTAAAAGAAGAACGTTAGGTTCAATCGAGTGCTAGCACGATTTTCTTGAACCTAATTGAATCTCATTCAGATCAATTGAACTAGATCAGTTCAATTGATGATCACCAGATTCAAACCCTTATTTGTGTGACCCAGTTAGGTTCAGTTCTATATGGTAATGGGATATGTCATGATCTCTATCATCGACATCATCGAAACTCCTTTCGATGGATCAAAACTCTTCTGATTCGAACAGCTAGAATGATCGATCATCTAAATCATTCTAATTGCTCCCAAAATCCACCTAGTGACACCTAGCAGTATATGGTGGCAACCCATCAGAGCTGAATGCGAACCTCTTAGTGTAGCTACCTATGTGATTAAGTTCTTCTATCTTGAGCCCCGATCAGATTAGGGTCTAAGGTGAACTCGTCAAACCCTAGTCTCTATCATATGATGTAATTGTTAGATATATGTGCCCTAGAAGCCAGAATTGGCTGACACTTGTAATACACTTCTAGGGGCAAAATTATAATTTTGACTAATATCAATAAAATGGGTTATTTTCTATCACATATGTGTATTTAGTGTCTGTGATACATCCTTTGAGTTAATGGTAATGATAATTCATATTTTCAAGAGTTGAAAATTTAAGACATGAATAATCATTATTAACTCATAAAATGCTCCCGACCATAGGATCATCACGAGGATGGTGATTGATCCGGAAGGTTGGTGTACAATCGCTTCTCTTTAGTAGATGAGTCTTGAGTCTACGGTGTGGAGACACCGGAGCGAGAGTACAGGTACTCGTTAGAGAACGAGGGCACTGAGCGTGACCACCTCGAGTAGTCATTAGGGAGTCTACCTTCTCGTCAATGACTGACTCGATGCTGCAGTAGTGTGTCTGGTTCTTTGACCTGAGGTGCATCGGCAGTTCACCTTGAGGGTGTTATAGTTTGACTACACCATTACTCGGTCTCCTAGCCATATGGAACCCTGAGGTGTATGTTGGCTATAGCATGTTCATTGTAGGAACTGGATGGCATCAAGATGGAATCTATCTACCTCGGTGGTAGAGGAGCAGCCCTATGATGATCATGAGAATCAAGTCCAGAAGCCCATGGCCATGGCAGAGTGAAATAATAGAAAGAGTTTCTATTTAGATTTTCACATTCGGACTCGAATCGAATGATTACATCATATGACAGAGACTAGGGTTTGACGAGTTTCACCTTAACCCTAATCTGATCGGGGCTCAAGATAGAAGAACTTAATCACACAGGTAGCTGCACCAAGAGGTTCGCATTCAGCTCTGATGGGTTGCCACCATATACTGCTAGGTGTCACTGGTGGATTTTGGGAGCAATTAGAATGATTTAGATGATCGATCATTCTAGCTGTTCGAATCAGAAGAGTTCTGATCCATCGAAAGGAGTTTCGATGATGTCGATGATAGAGATCATGACATATCCCATTACCATACAGAACTGAACCTAACTGGGTCACACAAACAAGGGTTTGAATCTGGTGATCATCAATTGAACTGATCCAGTTCAATTGATCTGAATGAGATTCAATTAGGTTCAAGGAAATCGTGCTAGCACTCGATTGAACCTAACGTTCTTCTTTTACTATCATAAATAAGTTGTCCTGTCTGAGCCAAAGGAGTTTGTGCTCAATCAGAGGCCTTCATATGGTCTGACTGGAGGTTGTCCAAGTCAGAAAAGGTTGTCTTATTTTGTAAGACATTACCTGCCATTTTTGGTCACCTGCCATTTCTTGTTCTTTGACTTTGGTCAAAAGTCTACCTTTGACTGGTCAAACATTGACCATTGACACTTTGACTTTTGACCACATGTCATGCACCTATTGGAGAGCTGGTGGGGGCCTGTCCCCCTGCCAGAACCTGGCAAGGAGGAGGGCGCACGCCACCCTTGGCGTGTGCCCAAGTTGGAGGCGCCTAGGAGTCCTTGTTGGACAAGGACTCCATCTCCTTTTTGGATTCCAATTAGAGTTCTTCTAAGAACCAACTTTGATTGGTCTTAGGTGCCCTCTAAGGAGGAATCCAGGGGACTCTATTCCCACCAATCAGATTTAGATCTGATTTCACAAAGAGTTGTGATTGGTTGGGAAGAAGAGAAGTTGGATCACAGACAGTCTATAAATAAGACCCTACGCCCAACTCAGATTATGATTAATAAAGTTTGAGAAACCCCATGCCCCAAGGCTGCCTCTTCCCTCTTCCTCCATGCCAAAACCACCTTCTCCCCTTGCTCTCCACGTCCAAAAGGAGTCTTGGACCTTGGTTGGTGCGATCCAGATCAAAGAAAGGCGATCAAAAGCAAGAAGGCTGCGCTGCTGCAAAGGACGACTGCTGATCTTCAAAAGGAGTTTTGAAGATCCTCCAGATCAGATCCAGATCTGATTTTTGGAGGCATGATAGAGAAGAAGAGGATCTCCAGATCCAGCCCGAGTGGATACCGGTAGAGGCCAGGCGCTTGCGTGGCTAGATCCAGAACCTTCCGCTGCATACAGGATCATCAATGGGTAATAGGATTACCCAAATCAGGTAAATTAAATTTGATTTAATTTATCTTTATTTTATTTTATTTATTAAAATAATAAGAATTCAGATCTAAAATATCCTAGATCTGATATAGATCAAAGAGAAAAAATTTTTGAAATATATCTCTTGATCTGATCAGATCTGAACGAACCTGGACCGAGAAATCAGGATTTTCCCTTCAACTGGTATCAGAGCCAATGGTTCTAAAAGTGTTTAGATCTGATTTTAAATTTATTTTAATTAAAAAATAAGTGATTTTCAGATGTCACATGAGATGTGATCAGATCTGAAATCAGAAAAAATTAAAATTAAATGATTTGGATCTAAGATTAGAAGATATGCATGACTAGTTCTAAGAATAGAATAGTTCTATAGAATAGTCTTGCATGTTTTTGATTTAATTCTGATTAAATCATATTTTAGATCTATTTATTTACTATTTTTTGATATTATAAGTGTTATAATAACATCTAAAAAATAGTAAATAAAAATTATTTAATTTTAAATATCATATGAGATATGATTGATGCATGTCTAGACTAGTTGTAGAATAGTTCTACATAATTGTCTAGATTAGAATTTATTTTGATTAGATCAATTTAAATCTAATTTTTTAGATTATTATGAGATAATTTAGATCTGAAAATATGCATGATTCGATACATGAGATGTATGCAAAATATGCCATGATTAGATCTAATTTGTATATGAGATATATGATATAGATCTAAAACTGTTTTGTAGTATTGCATGTTCCTGATTAAGGCGTTCCTCTTGGCCGTCCGGTCATAAGAATGAAGAAGGGTTTAAAGGCCCTCTCTTCCCATTCGATGGGGTGTTCTTATGATGTGTAGGGGTGCTGCGTGTTCGTCCTTAATCAGAAACCCAAAACTTACTTTCTGCAAAACCCTAGATCCTGAAACCCTAGGATTTATTGTGCATATTTTGTTTATGAACCCTACTTAATTAAAAATTAAGATTATGGAAATATTAATTAGGTCTAAAATTGAGAATTTTCAGATCTAAGACATATTCATAATACTGGGTTCGGGCTTGGGTAGCTCAATTAGGTCTAAGCGGTTGATCAAACCGAATCAAGAGTTGGTTAGATGGGATCAACAATGCTTAAATTGACCAGCCTAATAGGATTAAGTCTGGGTCAAGATCGAGTCACGATCAAGCAAGACCTAATTAGGCTCAGAGGTTAGAGTCTGGATTGTAGGCTAACCCAATTGGTTCTGGACTCAACAATTTGGTGTCTAAGGTAAGTTTGGCACATACGACCGACTGGATTTTTAATTGGAAGCTACTCGACCTGAATGCATTCTTGTACGAGTTAATGGCATATTCCTTCCACCGGTCTCACTTACCTGGCCATATCTATTGACACGGTTCTGATCTGAGGTGGTCAATAATCCGAGCTAACCCATGCCACTAGGTTAGTCATAATTGTTATGACTAAGCCAAGTCTAGTTTAATGAGACCTGAATCAATTCTCCCTAAGAAAAGATTAAGTCTGAGGTCTTCCACCATTGTAGATGTGCGGGCCCTTCCCGGGGTTGATTGTTCTCGGCTGGATACAGTGGCTCAGTTGCACCGGGAAGATGCAACCATGTCTATTAGGCATTGGATGCTATGGGCTGGAGGATGAGTTGGGCTCAATATTTCGGATACGGTGAGAGACTCAATTAGGAACCCAGTCTATGCAAATGGTGGGTCTGACTTAACTAAGGAGTGGATCAATATTCCGGATACGGTGAGATTCATGAATTAGAGACCAAGTTTGGGTGCACCATGATTAGAGAATCATTGAACAATAGTTGTTCACTCATTGGCTAACCCATCACCAATAACTGTTAGGTGAGGTGATGAGTCAATTGGTGAGACCGCACCACCCACTAAAAATCATTAATCATGGAGATTTTCGCATCTCTACAGAGGGAGTGTAGGGATCCGAAAAAATAATGGGAGCTAATTTATTTAAAAATAATATCTCTAAACAAATTGGTCAAGTCAAAATTACAGTATCTAACTAGAATCTTTGACTCTCAAAAATGTCTGCGTCCAACCCATTGGAACGTATCCTAGACACACATAGACTGACTGGACCCAATTCTATGATCATCATCACTGGATGTGAAACCTAGTGGCTGTTCCATATAGATATCTTCCTCAAGATATCCATTTAAGAATGTCATTTTCACTTCCATTTATCATATTTCATAATCAAAATAGGCTACAACAGTAAGCAATGTGCGAATAGATTTTAGCATAGCTACTAACGAAAAGGTATCCTGATAATCAATGCCTTCGCATTGACTATAATCTTTTGCCACTTATCTAGCTTTGAATGTCTCACATTCCCATCTGCATCAACCTTTCTCTTATGGGTACATGGTGATGATCTCAAAACCTATAACGAGGCAAAATCAGATATCGACTCCGAGAAATGGTTAGAGGCAATGAAGTCAGAAATTGACTCGATGCACTCAAACCAAGTCTGGACCTTGGTAAATCCACCAGAAGGTATAGTACCTATTGGATATAAATGGATCTTCAAGAAAAAGATTGGTGCAGATGGGAATGTGGAGACATTCAAGGCTAGATTAGTGGCAAAAGGTTATAGTCAATGCGAAGGCATTGACTATCAGGATAACTTTTCATCAGTAGCTATGCTAAAATTCATTCGCACATTGCTTGCTGTTGTAGCCTATTTTGATTATGAAATATGGCAAATGGATGTGAAAATGGTGTTCTTAAATGGATACCTTGAGGAAGATATCCATATGGAACAGCTGCTAGGTTTCGCATCCAGTGATGATGATCACAAGGTTTGCAAGTTGCAAAGGTCCATATATGGACTTAAGCAAGCATCTCGAAGCTGGAATACTCATTTTAATGATGTGATCAAAATATTTGGTTTCATCAAAAATGAGGAGGAGCCATGTGTTTTTAGAAAGGTCAGTGGGAGCGCTGTTGTCTTCCTCATATTGTACGTGGATGACATCCTCCTTATCGAAAATGATATTCCCATGTTGACCATAGTTAAAATGTGGTTATCTAAAGAATTCTCCATGATAGACCTAGGAATTAAGGTCTATAGAGTTAGACCGAATAGGATGCTAGGACTTTCATAGAAGATGTACATAGAGAAAGTACTAAAGAGGTTTAGTATGAAAAATTCTAAGAGGGGTTTAGTACCCTTCAGGCATGGCATTCATCTTTCCAAGAAGATGTGCCCTAGCACACCTGAGGAAACAAAATGCATGAGCAAGATTCCTTATGCTTCAGCAATAGGGAGCCACATGTATGCCATGTTATGTACACTACCTGATATAGCCCATGTCGTGACTGTCACGAGCAGATATCAGTCGAATCCAGGTGAAGAACACTGGACTTCTATGAAATGTATCCTTAAGTACTTAAGAAGAACTAAGGATATGTTGTTGGATCTTTGGTAATGGAGAACTTCCAAGTCTAGGGGTATACAGACTCGGATTTTATGTCCGATGTAGATGATCGAAAGTCGACATCTGGGAGTCTGTTTGTGTGCAGTGGTGGAGCTGTCAGTTGGAAAAGTTTCAAACAGGTAGTGATAGCAGATTCCACCATGGAAGCAAAATATATCGCTGCATCAGAAGCCGGGAAGGAAGCATTCTGGTATAAGAAGTTTGCCGTGGAGATTGGAGTAATGCCATCACATGCCATTCCTCTGTACTGCGACAACAATGATGCCATAACCCTTACTAAGGAGCCGAGGTCTCACCAGAAATCCAAGCACATCGAGCGGCAATACCACATCATCCGTGATTACCTCGAGAAGGGTTATGTCGAGGTCAAGAGAGTCAACTCCGCAGATAATGCGGTGGATCCACTTACAAAGCCGTTGGGCCAGCAGAAGATCGAAGCCCACCTTGAGAAGATGGGACTTAGATTTGTAGCCAATTGGCATTAGGTCAAGTGGGAGTTTGTTATATATGTGTGCCCAAGAAGCCAGAATTGGCTGACACTTGTAATACACTTCTAGGGGCAAAATTATTATTTTGACTATAAGTAATAAAATGAGTTATTCTCTATCACATAAGTGTATTTAGTGTATGTGATATATCCTTTGAGTTAATGGTAATGATAATTCTTATTTTCAAGAGTTGAAAATTTAAGACATGAATTTTTATTTATTAACTCATAAAATGCTCTTGACTGTAGGATCATCATGAGGATGGTGATTGATCCGAAAGGTTAGTGTACAATCGCTTCTTTGTAGTAGATGAGTCTTGAGTCTATAGTGTAGAGACACTGGAGCGAGAGTACAGATACTCGTTAGAGAACGAGGGCACTGAGCATGACCACGTCGAGTAGTCATAAGGATGTCTACCTTCTCATCGATGACTGACTCAATGCTGTAGTGTTGTATCTGGTTCTTTGACCTGAGGTGCATCGGCAATTCACCTTGAGGGTGTTATAGTTTGACAACACCATGACTCGGTCTTCTAGCCATTCGAAATCCTGAGGTGTATGTTGGCTATAGCATGTTCATTGTAGGAATTAGATTGCACCAAGATGGAATCTACCTACCTCGGTTGATGAGGAGCAGCCCTATGATGATCATGAGAATCAAGTCCATAAGCCCATGGCCATGGTAGAGAGTGAAATAATAGAAAGAGTTTCTATTAAGGTTTTCACATTGGACTTGAATCGAATGATTAAATCATATGATAGAAATTAGGATTTGACGAGTTCACCTTAACCCTAATCTGATCGGGGCTCAAGATAGAAGAACTTAATCACACAAGTAGCTGCACCAAGAGGTTCATTTTCAGTTTTGATGGGTTTCCACCATATGCTGCTAGGTGTCACTGGGGGATTTTGGGAGCAATTAGAATGATTTAGATGATCAATCATTCTAAGTTGTCTGAATCAGAAGAGTTTTGATCCATCGAAAGGAGTTTCGATGATATCGATGATGGAGATCATGACATGTCCCATTACCATATAGAACTGAATCTAACTGGGTCAAACAAATAAGGGTTTGGATCTGGATATCATCAATTGGACTAACCTAATTCAATTGATTTGAATAAGATTCAATTAGGTTCAAGGAAATCGTGCTAGCACACGATTGAGCCTAACGTTCTCCTTTTTCTATAATAAAAGTTTTCTCGACTGAGCCAAATGAGTTTGTGCTCACTCAGGTACCTTTACCTGGTCTGACTAGAGCTTATCCAAGTCAGAAAAGGGTTGTCTTAATTTATGAGATAAATTTGAGACAACACCTACCATTTTTTATCACGTACTAATTCTTGTACTTTAACTTGGTCAAACGTTGATCTTTGACCCTTGGACATCTACCCATGGTCATGCACTTATTGGAGAGCAGAAGGGGCTTGTCCCCTCTCTGAAAATTAGAAAGAAGGGGGCGCACGCAGATAGGGGCTTGTCCCCTCTCTAAAAATTAGAAAGAAGGGGGCGCACGCCTAGGATGGCATGCGCCCATGGATAGGGATGTTGGAGTTCCATACGGATGGGACTCTAGGTTGCTTCTTGATTTCTACTTAGGTGGCCTTTGGGTATCTACTTTGACCAATCTTAGGCGCATCTAAGAATGAACCTGTGGGTCTCTCATCTGATTGGATCAAGTGATATCATCCCACCAATTAGATTTAGATCTGATTGAACGAAGCGACGCGACTGGCCGGGGTGATGCAGCACTGCATGGTGCAGCAGAGTCTATAAATAGACCCTATCTGCACCCACTTTCAAGAGAGTTCTCCTCTAAGCCATGCGCTAAGGCTATCTCTCTCCCTTTTCCATGCCACCATCTGGCCCTCTCCCTCCTCTCCATGCCCAAGAAAGTTGGGTTCTTCTGATTAGTGCAAGACAAGCAAGAAAGGCTGACGAAAAAGGAAGAAGGCAGCATTGGTGCAGAGACGAAGGGTGATCTTCAGAAGGTGTTTTGAAGATCCTCCAAATCAGATCCAGATTTAATTTTTGGAGAAAAGAAAGAGAAGAAGAAGATCTCCAGATCTAGCTCGAGTGGATACCGGTAGAGGATAGGCACTTGCATGGCTAGATCCAGAACATCAGAGCTTCCATAGGATCATCAACGAGTAATCAAATTACCTAAGATCAAGATAAAAATTAATTCAAAATTAATTTTATTTTATTTTCTTAATTATTAGATTATAAATCAGATCTGAAAAGTGTCAGATCTGATATGGATCTAAGAGAAAATTTTTGAAATATGCCTCTCGATCCAATCATATCTGAATGAACCTGATCCGAAAAATTAGGATTTTCCTTCAGATCGGAGGTTCATCGAACAAAGAAGTGCTACCTTCTTGCGAATCTCTCTTGATGGTTAATCAAATATATGTTCTTCGGATCTCTTAGACACTCCAAGAGTTGAAGGACATGAGGAGGAAAATAAGGAAGGAATCCAACCCTTGGATCTCCCATAAATTAGAAAATAAAATCAAGGAAAATAAATCCTAAGAGAAGACAAATCTTCTCCTTCGGGACATCAATGGTTGATGTCCTAAAAACATCTCTATGCTAGGATAAGAGAAGACCTTACCCTCTAGAATTTTTTCTAAGTTTCCAGATTTAAAATTTTTGATTTTATTCATACAAAAATCCAATAAAAAAGGAGAAGAAGGGTTCTCAAAGAAACCCTAAGAGAAGACCTTCTTCTCTTCTTCCTCTCACATCAAGACATTATCAAATCATGTCAAAAAAATAATACCACATCCCAACAACTTGGAGCACTCATCCCCACACCCAAATCCTCTCTCTCTTAGTTTTTATCATATAAAAATTATAAATAAAATAGAAAGAGAGGAACATAAAAGAAAAATAGAAGAGAAGACAATCTTCTCTTAACTTGTCTCTTCAAGACATCAACTTTTAATGTCTTAATTGCGGGCTCTTCTCCAAGAATCTTGGCACCATAAATCCTCCATGCCTTCTCCTCCTCTAATTTTTTATTATTTTTCTAAGACTTTTCACATCCTAAAACCATCTCAAAAGAGGCATCCACCTTTTATTGCAAGACTAGGTCAAAACCTAGTCAAAGGAGGACTTCTATGGGGCGTCCAACTCTTGGATGCCCCTTCCTTAATTTTTGGCATGTGAAATAGAAAACCAATGCCCAATAGACAGGGAGAAAAGGTGGAAATCAAAAGGAGGGTGTAGGTAGAGGTGGCGCATAAGGGAGAATTGGATGCCCCTCCCTTGATTTTTGGCATGTGAAATAGAAAACCAATGCCCAAAAGAAAGGGAGAAAGGGTGGAAATCAAAAGGAGGGCATTGGTAGAGGTGGTGCACAAGGGAGAAAGGAGTTTGGTCAAAAGAGGACTCTTACAAGAAGGAAAGAAATTCCAACTCTTTCTTGTTTTGACTAGGTCATAACAAACTTCCAAAAAATCAGATATGTGGGCATGGATACTCCTCTTTGGAGTGGGATTTCACGTAGAAAAAACCAGGAATTAAAATAATGGGCGTGGGGTCTTAGGTTTAAGAGAAAGAGAGAGAGTTCCAGTCTAACTGGGACTCCTCTTGTTTGATTAGGTCAAAATTATTTTAAATTTAATTTAAATTTTATTTAAATCAGATTAAATGCAACCTAATTAAGGGTGATCCTAGTCCAACTAGGAGTCCAATTAAATCAAATTAATCAAGATTTAAATCTGATTTAAATCCTAAGTCAATCTGGTGTACCCAAGTCCTAATCAAACAAGGAATTGTTCTTCCTTGTGATTGGCTTGTCCAATAAACCAATTGAACTTAATCCAATTAAGTTCAAACCAATTCTAATTGAATCTAATTTAATTAGACTTGATCTCAACCTGATTGCTCAATCAAATTGAGTAAATTAGCAATCCAATTGCTAATCAATCCTCCTTCTACACTTGCATTAGATCAAATATCAATCGCATTGAATGTTTGACCTCGAAATGATTCTCAATCCTTGATTAACCATCTGATCAGATTACAAGCTCTAATGTGTGTGACCCCATAGGTTCGAGCCTAAGTTGGTAGCATAGAAATCAATTTTTGTACCAATCGAAGTTACCATCTAACAATGATTTTCGACATCCGGATAGGTCGAATGTATACAAAGCAACATTCTTAGAACCCTGGCCCATGGTTACCGTATAATTCATCCCTATGACCAATAATGCTCAAGACAACTTCAAGTATGCTGTCAAACACTCATATAAGTCATCTCTATTATGTCTCAAAATTTTGCAAATTCTGTGATATCTCACAAGGATTACTAGGTCCAGGTTTTGCTAAATTGAAACACAGCTAGTCATTCTCTTTCTGAAGTTAATCAAGAATGGTCAATCCCATTTTAACTCACACACTGACTTTATAAGTACTTAACTATGCTCAGAAATCTTTCAAATCAATATTAGAAATACAAACAGTTCGGTATCAAAATACAGTGAGTCGCTTGCAAGTCACCATAGTGATCTTAGGTCGGAGGGACACTTATACCAATTAGCCTTAGCTAGCTACTCTTAATAGTAGAGTGCTATATTGGTCACATTCAATGCAGATGTACTCCTACATCTCACCTGGATGCCATACCAGTCTCTTCACACCACTTGGTTACGAGGACAACCAACGCATATGGCATACAGCGACCTACACTCGATAAGTTATCGTCCTTGTTTATAACTTATTATTTGGTCGTGAATAATTTTAGAACCATCCGATAAATCCTCAATTATTGATTGATTGTGGTTTTAAGGACTTCATCATAATTTAGGAGTTCATTTAAGGAAGATAGAACTTCTATGATGAACAAGCCAAATAATTATTATTATTAGATAATTCATATACTAATTCTAATCATCTACAACTTTGACGATTAGCTTTAGAACATATTTTCCAATAAATCCTTTGTTGGCGCCTACTGCATATCTTGACACGATCTTCTCAGAACTTCGTCTAACCTCCCTTATGTACTGCTCAATCTGAAACTGTGCATCTCCGATGTTGGTACTATGATATTGGTCCTCCTGCACTCCGCTCTGAACTCATGTCATATCTCTCTCCATTTGTGAAGTCACCTCTATTCAGTGCTCCACTTGAACCCAAAGTCTCTCTGATGTTGCAAAAGTCGACTTTATAAATGAGTCTCCTGAGGACAACCACTCAACATTGCACTACTGAGCATACCACTGCATCTCAAACACCATCGCTGCCCCTTCGGATTCTCCATACTCTGCAGACCTGTTCGAAATCATCTCAGATATACTGCACCCCATGGGCTCCTTTGAGACCATCAAGAGCTTATCTAACTCTTTACTTGCAATGATTGAGCCGATGGAATCTGAGCTTTCTCCTCCTTCCTTGCACTTCTTCCAAAGCAGACATTCTCGCTTAAAGTGTCCTGCTTCACCACACTTGAAGCATCTCTTGAATCCCTGCTGCCTCTTTGCTGACCCTTCTTCTTTCCTTGCCTGGGCCTTTCGAAAACCACAAGACCCTCCTAGAAGATCTTCTTCTTTGTCATCCATTCTCACTGCTCGTTGGACCTTAGCAGTAATATGATCTTCTCGTACACCAACATCTCCTTACCATACAGCAATATCGTCACCAACTGATCAAAGCTCCTGGGTAGCGAACATAGCTGTAATAAACTTTTATCCTCATTTTTGAAATCCATCCTAATGTTGAGCAAATACATGCTCATCCGATCGAACCACTGAATATGTCATGCAACATCCTTGTCCTCTTGCATCCGAAGGCTATACAATTGCTTTTTCAGCATCAACTTGTTACACATATTATAACCTCGACCATAAACCCTTAGATGTCTTCTCCTCCAACATGCCATATAGCACCTCATCTGCCAGATAAGCCCAAATCGTGGCACATGCCTTTTTCTTCATGGACACCCACTCCTTCTCTGTCATCTCCTCTAGCCTATCTTTCAAGGCCAAATTCAATCTCATCCGATCCAACAGATCCTCCATCCTAACCTTCCACATCATGAAACTTTTTTTTCTATCAAACCTCTCAAATCCTACCTTCAATCCACTATTCTCCATGATCATACGAATCAAAAACAGCAAACAGATGGATCTAACAAAATAGCTTGACTAGGGATTGTGGATAGTAGTCCTGTGATCTCTTTCTTCCTCATGAAGCTTGATGAAATTCTTTAGATCTGAACCTCGCTATTGATCCCTACTGAAGTCTGATCTTCTTCTTCCATGCTCTGATACCACTTGTTGGATCCTGGTATCTCTCTTATACCAATTATTGGAGAGAAGAAGAACAAAGTAGATGGCCGGGACCTAGGGCATAAAGTTGAAACCAAAGAGAGAAGAGTATAGAGTTTTAGGGAGAAAAGCTCAATTGTCTTTCACTCCATTGTAAAGATACAATACCTAGATTTATATACCCGAGAATTTCTGCTATACCACATGAACCCTAACAAACCTAAATCTTAGTTGAAAAACTCTCCTAGGCTAACCCAATACATGAAAGTACTCACCAAGCCCATGTACATATATCTCATATGCTCTCATCCCCTGGATCTAAACCCGACCTATACATGAGTTAGCCCCCTTAAAATCTTATTGGTTTAGGCCTTAAGACCCTAGGATAAAAGCCTATCCTAAACCCAAATAGAAAATCCCATCCAATTTTGTTCACCACCATTGAGCTGGCTTTATCAAGAGTCGAGCTGGCTTGGTTGCATCTCGTCCGAATCGTATCTTTTATTTGCTTAAGACTGCCGACTCGACTATGCCCTGAGCAGACTTGATCTCAGCTCAAAATGGCTCAACTGCGTATCTGAGTCAGCTCGCCTGTATGTCAGCCCCTTGTCTTGACTAATTTTTTTCTGACTTTGGTTCTTTGCTCCACCTTATGTCCCAGATTTTTGGAGCACCTACCAAGCCCCTTAAGATCCTCACACCTGAACTTCAAGTCCGTGCAGAGCTACACGCCACCTTCACCTAGGACAACTCCTATCCAAGCCCTAGGACTCACACCCATTCTAGTCTCTAGGAGCCAACACCTTGGCTCCTCCTATGGCCTCCCAAGGCTTGGGAGCACCACATCAAATCCAACACATTTATGGTCAAGGGAATGAATTATTCAAAAACCATATCCACATGGGTTATAAGAGTATTACTTTATACATTTGACCTATCCGATCATTGGGTATCATTGCTAGATGATCACTTCGATTGGTATAAAAATTTATTTTTATGCTACTAGCTTAAGTTTGAACCTATGAGGTCACACACATTATAGATCTCGATCTAATCATTTGGTTAATCAATGATTAAGAATCATTTTAGGATTAAATATTCAATATGATTAATATTTGACTTAGTGCAAGTATTGCAGGAGGATCAATTAGCAATCAGATTGCTAATTGGCTCAATTTGATTGAAAAATTAGGCTAAAATCAACTCTAATTGAATGTAATTTAATTAAATTTGGTATGGACTTGATTGGATTAAGTTCAATTGGTTTATTAAATAAGCCAATTATAAGGAAGAACAATTTTCAGTTGAACTAGGATTTGAGTGCACCTAATTTTTAATTAAATTAAAAAATTAAATTAAAATTAAATTATGTTTAATATAATTTAATTAGGCTTTTCATTAGATTAGAAATATTATTAATTAGGTTGCATCAAGATCTATTTTAATTGGGCTAAAAATTTGGTTTGACTAGTTAAAGCATGAAGTCCTAGTTAGACTAGGACTCCTCCCTTGCACCACCTTTCCTTTCTCCATGCCTTCTTCATGGAACTTTTTATGAAAAATCTAATTTTTAGAAAGGTTCCATGCCTTTCCTTGATCCATATCTCTCTTAGATTGTTTTTGGTACTGGATGTGATCAAAACTAAGAAGTAGTGATGATCTAGACTCTACTTGATAGAGTTTGGACAAACCCAAAACTCTCATCCATTATGAAATCAATTAACCTAATTTATTTTTAAAATTTTCATAGGAGAAAAGAAGATTTAATTATGCACCAACTAATATTCACACCAAAAGTATTCGAGGAGGCATCCAAGAGCTGGACACCCAAATCCTTATCCTATTTGGACTCTCTATCTAGGTATTTAACCTAGACAGGGACTCTTTTCTAACTCTCTATTTAAAGAAAGTTAATCCATGAAATTTTGAGAGGTTTTAGACCTAAAAGAGAGGGATTGGGCGTGGAGACCTTAGGCATATCAGGGTTGAGAGTATGGGATTTTATAAAGGCACAAATTATTGTGCCTAGTTCAGAGGAAAGGGCCTGGAGAAGAAGGGTTGTCTCTAGGATTTTTATTTTAGATTTTCTTCCACCAATTTTGAGAGAGGAATGTGGGAAGAAGGCTTCTTCCAGATCCTCCCTTCTCCTCCTTTGATCCTTGAAGAGTTCAAGTCAATTAAAGAAGGAGATTGGACATCAACTATCAATGAAGAATTAGCACAATGCTAGCATACTGTGCTGATTTTCAGATTACTGGACTTCAGATCATGATCGGGGCTTTGTGTGGACTTCTCATAGAGGTTGGATGCATGTGTAGCTTGAGGTGATATCCTCAAACTTTAATCAGAAAGTGGACATCCAAATCCATGAAAAAGATAATGAGATTTGATCTCAATTGCAGACTAGATCAGATCTAGTTTTTCTTGTTTGATATTGATATGATCAACATCATTATTTTATATTTTATTTAATTTTTAGATTTATATATATGCTTTAATTATATAATTAGATCCTAGATCCAGAATTTATTTGCATATTTCATAGATTAATTGGATTAATATAGCTTTCACTATTAGAATTTTAAAAAAGCTTCAAAATACATGCTAGAAATCCTAGGTTTTTCCTTCACCAACTTTGAAGGCACCCTATTTAATATGTATACAGCAGTCTCTAGGGTATATCCCTAGAATGATATTGAAAGATCTATGAAGCACATCATAGACCATACAATATTCATCAAAGTGTGATTCCTCCTTTCAACTATACCATTTAGTTGTGTTGTAAAAGGAATAGTCCATTCAAAGAGAATACTTTTATGATTAAAATGTTCAAGAAATTCACTAGATAAGTTTACTCCTCCTTGATCATATCGAAGAACCTTGATACTTTTTCATTTTGTTTCTCGACCATAATTTGATACTCGAATTAATCAAAGGCTTCAGATTTATGTTTCATCAAGAACATATATCCGAGTCTTAATAGATTAGGAGTATTATTCTTTGGCTTGAGTTATTATCGACCCATATATATTTGAATGTACTAGGACTAACAGCTCCCTTGCCCTCTCTCCATGTTTAGAGAAAGGTGTCTTGGTCATCTTATCTATGAAACAAGATTCACAACTTGCTTTTCCTTGACTCACTAATATAATCAAGATGGTAATGCCAAAGATATATGATATTCACAACTTCTCTCTTTTGTTTTCATATTTTTATCAATATGAAAGATATTTCTATTGAGTGCAAGAATTAGAAGATTATTATCAATATAACCATTACCATAGAATTCATTAGAAAAGAAAATGAAGCAACCATTGCCCATTAACTTTATTTCATAATCTTGTTTTAATAATAAAGGTGCATAAATAATCTTTCTAGTGATCTTAGGTATATAATAATAGTCCTCTAATTCTAAAATCTTGCTCGAAGATAAATTAAGCATACAAGTTCCCACAACCTCTGTACTAACGAACTCTCTCTACTTGCGCTGAGAAGCTCGAGGTCACCTCTTTTTAGCACTAATATTCTTAGTCACTACAATGAATTGCAAATGTGCAAACTATAGGTGGTATCTAATACCCAAGAATCAGAGTCTAAGGCACTCAATGTAGAATAGGTCTACATCATATATATACCTTTCGGTGCAACACTTGCACCCTGCTTCAAGCTTGTAAGATAATTCTTGCAATTATTCTTCCAATGTTGTAACTTGTCATAAAAAATAACAGTAATGCTATTTTGCCATCTTCCTTCTAAAGATGCTCCCTTACAGGCTCTGCTTTCCATATATCTCCTTAAGATTAAAGAGTATGGAATGAGGATCCAAATCATTATATTGCCTCTGCAATTCTTTGCTTATCGAGGCCAATATAATACATGGCCTGATGCTTATTCAGAAACATCTTCACTGACTGAACTAGGGTCAGGAATTTTTATAACAAAGGAGACTTTCTCTTATATGAATCTAATTCACAAGTTCTTCAACTAGTCCACATAGTCTAGAGCGATCAACATATTTTCATCTATGAAGTGATGTAGTGAGACTAAAGTTTCCATAATGCAGAATTAAATCAACATGAATTAAGAATAATAATATAAGCAGATCACTCATGTTTGACATGCATAACTAGATGATGTCTTCAATCTAGTTATGTCTCCCACTATTTTATCAACTACCATAGTCCTCACCTATGGTAAGTGAAAAAACCCTAGGGTTGAGATCCCAATTTCTCATAAAAGCCTTGTGGTTGCACAACAAACTTTTAATGAGTTCATAGATATGAAACTCTTTCCAATTTCATCTCATGCAATTCTCAACATATCCTCATCTCTAAAACACTTATAGCCTTGTGGTTGCATAACAAAACATAATGTTTTAGTTAAGTCAGAGCCTTCATTTTTGTACAGTCATATTTGAATAATGTTGCCCTTGTGGTTGCACAACAAAGCAACACATCCAAACATGCCATAAAAATCAAAATACACCAAGACAATCCCATATCAATTCCCAATAGTAAGCCTTGTGGTTGCACAACATGAAGGGAAATCCTGATTTCCCGATCCAGGTTTGTCCAGATCTGATCAGATCAAGAGATATATTTTAAAAATTTTTCTCTTGATCCCAATCAGATCTTGATATGTTTTAAATCCGATTCTTATTATTTTAATAAATAAAATAAAATAAGATAAATTAAATCAAATTTAATTTACCTATTTTGGGTAATCCTATTACCCTGTAGATGATCCTGATTGCAGCGGAAGGTTCTGTATCTAGCCACGCAAGCGCCTGGCCTCTACCGGTATCCACTCAGGCTGGATCTAGAGATCCTCTTCTTCTCTATCACATCTCCAAAAATCAGATCTGGATCTGATCTGGAGGATCTTCAAAACTCCTTTTGAAGATCAGCAGTCGTCCTTTGCAGCAGTGCAGCCTTCTTCTTTTGATCGCCTTTCTTTTGATCTGGAACGCACCAACCAAAATCCAAAACTCTTTTGGACGTGGAGAGGAGAAGGAGGAAAAGTTTAGGCGTGGAGGAAGAGGAGAGAGACAGCCTTGGGGCGTGGGAAATCTCTATATTTATTTGGGTTGGGCGCAGGGTCTTATTTATAGACCTCTTGTGATCCAACTCCTCTTATTCTCAACCAATCACAACCCTTTGTGAAATCAGATCTAAATCTGATTGGTTGGAATAGAGTCCCCTGGATTCCTCCTTAGAGGGCGCCTAAGACCAGTCAAAGTTGGTTCTTAGGAGAACTCTAATTGGAATCCAAAAAGGGAGATGGAGTCCCTTGTCCAACAAGGACTCCTAGGCGCCTCCAACTTGGGCACACGCCAAGGGTGGCGTGCGCCCTCCTCCTTGCCAGGTTCTGGCAGGGGGACAGGCCCCCACCAGCTCTCCAATAGGTGCGTGACACGTGGACAAAAGTCAAAGTGTCAATGGTCAACATTTGACCAGTCAAAGGTCAACTTTTGACCAAAGTCAAAGGACGAGAAATGGCAGGTGACCAAAAATGGCAGGTAATGTCTTACAAAATAAGACAACCTTTTCTGACTTGGACAACCTCCAGTCAGACCATATGAAGGCCTCTGATTGAGCACAAACTCCTTTGGCTCAGTTCAGGACAACTTATTTATGATAGTAAAAGAAGAACGTTAGGTTCAATCGAGTGCTAGCACGATTTCCTTGAACCTAATTGAATCTCATTCAGATCAATTGAACTAGATTCAGTTCAATTGATGATCACCAGATTCAAACCCTTGTTTGTGTGACCCAGTTAGGTTCAGTTCTGTATGGTAATGGGATATGTCATGATCTCTATCATCGACATCATCGAAACTCCTTTCGATGGATCAGAACTCTTCTGATTCGAACAGCTAGAATGATCGATCATCTAAATCATTCTAATTGCTCCCAAAATCCACCAGTGACACCTAGCAGTATATGGTGGCAACCCATCAGAGCTGAATGCGAACCTCTTGGTGCAGCTACCTGTGTGATTAAGTTCTTCTATCTTGAGCCCCGATCAGATTAGGGTTAAGGTGAACTCGTCAAACCCTAGTCTCTGTCATATGATGTAATCATTCGATTCGAGTCCAATGTGAAAATCTAAATAGAAACTCTTTCTATTATTTCACTCTGCCATGGCCATGGGCTTCTGGACTTGATTCTCATGATCATCATAGGGCTGCTCCTCTACCACCGAGGTAGATAGATTCCATCTTGATGCAATCCAGTTCCTACAATGAACATGCTATAGCCAACATACACCTCAGGGTTCCATATGGCTAGGAGACCGAGTAATGGTGTAGTCAAACTATAACACCCTCAAGGTGAACTGCCGATGCATCTCAGGTCAAAGAACCAGACACACTACTGCAGCATCGAGTCAGTCATTGACGAGAAGGTAGACTTCCCTAATGACTACTCGAGGTGGTCACGCTCAGTGCCCTCGTTCTCTAACGAGTACCTGTACTCTCGCTCCGGTGTCTCCACACCGTAGACTCAAGACTCATCTACTAAAGAGAAGCGATTGTACACCAACCTTCCGGATCAATCACCATCCTCGTGATGATCCTATGGTCGGGAGCATTTTATGAGTTAATAATGATTATTCATGTCTTAAATTTTCAACTCTTGAAAATATGAATTATCATTACCATTAACTCAAAGGATGTATCACAGACACTAAATACACATATGTGATAGAAAATAACCCATTTTATTGATTATAGTCAAAATTATAATTTTGCCCCTAGAAGTGTATTACAAGTGTCAGCCAATTCTGGCTTCTAGGGCACATATATCTAACAATCTCCCACTTGTCCTAAAGCCAATTGGCTACAAGTCTAAGTCCCATCTTCTCAAGGTGGGCTTCGATCTTCTGCTGGCCCAACGGCTTTGTAAGTGGGTCTGCCACATTATCTGCGGAGTTGACTCTCTTGACCTCGACGTAACCCTTTCTCGAGGTAATCGCGGATGAGGTGGTATCGCCGCTCAATGTGCTTGGATTTCTGGTGAGACCTCGGCTCCTTAGCAAGGGCTATGGCGCCATTGTTGTCGCAGTATAGAGGAATGGCATCTGATGGCATTACTCCAATTTCTGCAGCAAACTTCTTGTACCAGAATGCTTCCTTTGCAGCCTCTGATGCAGCGATATATTCTGCTTCCATGGTGGAATCTGCTATCACAGTTTGCTTGGAACTCTTCCAGCTGACAGCTCCACCATTGCACACAAACAGACTCCCAGATGTCGACTTTCGATCATCTATATCGGACATGAAATCCGAGTCTGTGTATCCCTGGACTTGGAGTTCTCCGTTACCAAAGACCAACATCATATCCTTAGTTCTTCTCAAGTACTTAAGGATACATTTCACAGAAGTCCAGTGTTCTTCACCTGGATTTGACTGATATCTGCTTGTGACACTCACAGCATGGGCTATATCAGGTCGTGTACATAGCATGGCATACATGAGGCTCCCTATTGCAGAAGCATAAGGGATCTTGCTCATGCGTTCTATTTCCTCAGGTGTGCTAGGGCACATCTTCTTGGAAAGATGAATACCATGTCTGAAGGGTATTAATCCCCTCTTAGAGTTTTCCATACTAAACCTCTTTAGTACTTCCTCTATGTACATCTTCTGTGAAAGTCCTAGCATCCTATTCGGTCTATCCCTATAGACCTTAATTCCTAGAATAAAGGATGCTTCACCTAGGTCTTTCATGGAGAATTCCTTGGACAACCACATCTTGACTGATGTCAACATGGGAATATCATTCCCAATAAGGAGGATGTCATCCACGTACAATACGAGGAAGACAACAGCGCTCCCACTGACCCTTTTGAAAACACATGGTTCCTCTTCATTTTTGATGAAACCAAACTTTTTGATCACATCATTGAAACGAGTGTTCCAGCTCCGAGATGCTTGCTTAAGTCCATATATGGACCTTTGCAGCTTGCAAACCTTGTGATCAGTATCACTGGATGTGAAACCTAGCGGCTGTTCCATATAGATATCTTCCTCAAGATATCCATTTAAGGAATGCCATTTTCACGTCCATTTGCCATATTTCATAATCGAAATAGGCTGCAACGGCAAGCAATGTGCGGATGGATTTTAGCATAGCCTACTGGGGAAAAGGTATCCTGATAGTCAATGCCTTCGCGTTGACTATAACCTTTTGCCACTAGTCTAGCCTTGAATGTCTCCACATTCCCATCTGCACCAATCTTTCTCTTGAAGATCCATTTACACCCAATAGGTACTATACCTTCTGGTGGATCTACCAAGGTCCAGACTTGGTTTGAGTGCATCGAGTCAATTTCTGACTGCATTGCCTCTAGCCATTTCTCGGAGTCGATATCTGATATCGCCTCGTTGTAGGTTTTGGGATCATCACCATGAGCACCATTACCTACGAGGAACATTTTCTCTACTTTCCTCTGAAATAATACCTAAGTATCTTTCAGGGGGACGGAAAACTCTTTCCGATCTACGAGGTGGAGGAGGTAGTGTTCTTATTGGCTCAACCTGATTTGGTTCCAATTGGTCCTTAGCTCGTTGTACTTGTGAGACTTTCTCATCAAGCTTAATCTGCTTTCCAATGCCGCTATCTTGAATAAACTATTTTTCAAGAAAGATGGCATGTCGACTCACAATCACATTGTGGTCTTCTGGAATGTAGAAATAGTATCCTAATGACTCTTTAGGATATCCTATGAATCGAGCTCTAAAGGACCTAAACTCTAACTTGTCCGCTTGTTGTCTTTTGACATGAGCCGGACAACCCCAAATTCTGAGATGACTCAGACTTGGTTTCTTACCGTGCCATATCTCATACGGTGTGGTAGGAACGGTTTTAGAGGGAACCCTATTCAGTAGATAAATTGAAGTTAACAATGAGTGTCCCCAAAGAAAATCAGGGAGGTCTGTGAAGCTCATCATGGATCGAACCATATCCAATAGAGTCCGATTTCTCCGTTCTGAAACCCCGTTGAGTTGAGGTGTTCCTGGTGGAGTCCATTGAGAGACTATGCCATTTTCCTTGAGATAGTCTAGGAATTTCCGGCTAAGGTATTCACCTCCTCGATCTGATCGAAGAACCTTAATGGGTTTTCCAGTTTGTTTTTCTACTTCATGTCTGAATTCTTTGAACTTTTCAAAAGCTTCAGACTTGTGTCTCATAAGATACACATACCCATACCTAGACAGATCATCGGTAAAGGTAATGAAGTAGACAAAATTGCCTCTAGCCGGCACATCAAATGGGCCGCACACATCAGTATGTACTAGGGCACGGAGATCTGTGGCCCTCTCCCCATGTCCAACAAAAGGGAGTTTAGTCATTTTGCCTTGAAGACAAGATTCACAAGTTGGATATGACTCAAAAGTCAATGGACTCAATAGCCCATTTTTCTCCAATTTGTTGATCCTATCTTCTGCTATATGACCTAATCTCAGGTGCCATAGATATCTATCATTTGGACTATCCCTAGGTCGTTTGGCATTCACGTTTTGCTCGATAGTTAGAACAGGTACATCAATATGTAGCTGATAAAGACCATTAATAAGGAAACCATTTGCAATTTTATTTCTTTCATAAAGAATGTTACAATGGTCCTTAAAGAAGGTGATCACATAAGCCTTCTTGTGCTAAGCATGAAACAGAAATCAAATTCCTGCTAGCTGCAGGCACATAATAACAGTCTTTTCAAAACTAAGTCTAAACCAGATGGTAATCGAAGAGGGTATGTTCCCACGGCTACTGCAGCAACTCTTGCTCCATTACCGATGCGTAGGATCATGTCTCCATCCCTCAGCCTCCTGCTATCCTCAAGACCCTGCATAGAAGTGCACAGATGAGCACTAGAACCAGAGTCAAGCACCCAACTGGATGCAGAAGAAACCGTAAGGTTAGACTCAATAACGAGCATACCTCCAGAAGGACCTTCCTTCTTGTTCTTCAGGGTGGCCAGGTAAGTAGGGCAGTTCCGCTTCCAATGGCCGTCGCTGTTGCAATGGAAACACTTTTCCTTTGACATCGGCCTTCTTCTTCGGTTCTGCCTTCTTCTTCTTTGATCCTTCCACCTTTTGCTTTTTCACAGACTTCTTTTTCTTTCCATAAGACTTTCTTTTGGAAGAAGTCCGTTCCATAGCAAGAACTGAGCCTTTAGAACCTTTCATAGAAAGCTCAGCGGTAACCAGCATATTCATTCAACTCGGCCAAGGAATTTTGAAGTTTATGCATGTGGTAATTCATGATGAATTGCCCATATGCATCAGTCAAGGATTGCAGAATAATATCGTTCTGCAGGATCCAAGTCCAACTTCACACCGAGCTTCTCAAGCTCTTCCATGTCCTTGATCATTGTCAGACAGTGATCTTGGACTGACTGCCCATCACGCATCTTAGCCTTAAAAAGTCATTTTGTGACTTGATATTTGGCTGCGCGACTCTGTTCACCAAACATCTCCTGTAGGTGAGCCAACATTTGGCGAGCAGTCCCGATATCTTCATGTTGGCGCTGGAGCTCATCAGACATCGAGCCCAACATGTAATATCTGGCCTTATTATCTTCGTCAATCCATTTTTTCAGAGACGCTCTCTGTTCAAGTGGATGGACGGAGCTGGTAAGGTGGGAGGGTCCTGGTCCAAAACATGTGTTAACTTCTCTGAACCCAAAACAATTTTGTAGTTCCTGAGCCAATCTTTATAATTGGGTCCAGTCAGTCTATGTGTGTCTAGGATACGTGCCAGTGGGTTGGACGCAGACATTTTCCTGTAGAGAGTCAAAGATTCTAGTTAGATACTGTAATTTTGACTTGACCAATTTGTTTAGGGATTTTATTTTTAAACAAATTAGCTCCCACTATTTTCTCGGATCCCTACACTCCCTCTGTAGAGATGCGAAAATCTCCGCGATTGATGATTTCTAGTGGGTGGTGCGGTCTCACCAACTGACTCATCACCTCACCTAACAGTTATTGGTGATGGGTTAGCCAATGAGTGAACAACTCTTGTTCAATGATTCTCTAATCATGGTGCACCCAAACTTGGTCTCTAATTCATGAATCTCACCGTATCCGGAATATTGATCCACTCCTTAGTTAAGTCAGATCCACCATTTGCATAGACTGGGTTCCTAATTGGGTCTCTCACCGTATAGTATCCGGAATATTGAGCGCCAACTCTCCTCCAGCCAAGCATAATGCTAAAGACATGGTTGCCGTCTTCCCTGCACCACTGAGCCACTGTATGCAGCCGAACAACAACCCCGAAGGGCCCGACGTCTACAAGTGGAAGACCGAACTAATATTGTCTTAGGGAGAATGATTCAGTACTGTGAAAACAGGCGACTCCAT